>CM061133.1:33927831-34312257 GCA_030789695.1 Scilla litardierei
GAGGTTTAGAGAAATCAAAGAGAAGCAAATCAACTCCATTCTAAAGCTATCTCTTCTCACTAGAATCTCTCCCTCCCTCTTATTCCTCAAGAGAGATTCATTGATTGTGAGCCATTCAAGCCAAGGGCTTTGAATCCAAGTCACCAACTCCTCCCTAGCCATCTATTGTTGTCCATCTTGGTGGAGCTAGGGTTTGGTGTCATCTTCTTCCTCAAAATCCTTCTTGCCCTAATATTGGTAAGTTTACTCAAGGCATAGGATTTTGTTGGTAAGTGTTTCATTATTTCATCTCATTTGTTATTTGAGTTTGTCTCTCGGTTGTGAGAGAGGGTGTGATCCCGGGTTGTGGGAGTCACATGTCATTTGTGTATGATTTGGTCTTGTAGAGGTTTTTCTACAAGAATTTCATAGTGGAAATCTTGGGTTAGTGGTTTCTAACTCAAGTATCCAGAGGGGATCCGGGTGGTCGGGACGTAGGATCACCGGGAACAAGTCGGGGAGACTTGGGTGGATCCGAACCCGTTATATCATTTGTTTGCGTTGTCTATTCTTGTTGTTTGTAGTCTATTCCGCATTGTTGTTTGTATGTTTGCACAATAATTAGGAATAACTCTCGTGATTATTTTAAAGTATTATTCACACCCCCCTCTAGTACTTGTGCAGTAGCTACACAGGGCATTACATCTTCTACACAGGATTACTACCTTCTGGGTGGGATTTTGTGCAGATGAGTTGCGGTGGGGAATTCTTTGATTATTCGACCGAGAATTCATGGTGTTACCCGAGGGACCTTCAGTCCAACAGGTTTAGGTCCAGCCTGAGGAGCCAGCTGAGGGCTCATTCCAATGCGACCCTATGGAATACCAAGAGAAACCTGTAAAGAGGGTGCTTTGGGGCCAAGTAGAGGAATTTGAGCATATACATTTGGATGAGCCGGAGGAGATGGATGATGGAGTGCGTGTCGACCACGACGGTGACACGATGCATTTTCATTTTGAGGTTGAGGATGAAGCAGATGTGCATGATGGCCAAGAGCAGATTGATGACACCATGGAGCCTGAGCCACAATCCACTTCAGAGTTAGCTTCACAGGTTGAGGCGGTTGAGTACTTAGGGAGGACGACTAAGATGAACTATTTCTGGGATGACGAGGATGATGCGTGCTTGGATTTGCCCGTGACAAGTCTACCTCCAGTACTGTCTCAGATGTCACTTCCCTCGCCTCAGGATGCACACTTGCCAGTCATCGAGGAGGTTTGTCAGGAGCAGTTACCAATTGTGGGGAGTGCCGCAGAGATTGTTGATGTTGATGTTGACTCGAGGAAGAGGATAGTGACGGGTATTGCGACATGGTATATATTGAGCCCGAGCTCCCTCCTACTCCAGTTTTCTCTTTGCAGCCACTTCCACCTCCTCTTGAGGTCATGCATCATCCCGAGCCTAGCATCACATCTCAGGGAAGTTCACATCTTTCTTTTCACTCCACCTCCGAATCAAATTATTTAATTCCATATCATAATGATTCAGATTGTCGTCATTTGATCGTGGATTCATTTATTCATTTCGACGACCCATTTTGGCAAGCTTTTCACTTGGACAGATGCTCTCGCCTAATTATTTTTGACACGACCTATCTCCCCCATTTGGCAGGAGCCCATCACAACGAGATGCTCGGGGTTGTGTCGCTTGCCACTAATGCTCGCAATGGAGGTAGGGCATTAGACGTGGCGACACTCGGGAGGAGCGTAAGGATATGATCGAGCAGTTGCCACCACCATTTTACATTCGAGATCCGCCTTTTGCCACGGCGTGTTCTTTCCAATAGTGTAAATAAATAAATGTTTTATTTTAGTGCTGTCGTATGCTTTTCCTTTCTTTTCTATGATCTTTTGCCGAGATCTAATACTCTTCCAACATTGAGGACAATGTTTATTTTAAGTTGGAGGGAGAGTGTTAGAATCTTTAGGATTGTTAGGATTTTGATTTTAGCAAAAAAATTTTTTGAGATACCTCCATTTTGTAATCACACATTGCTCTTTGTTGCATATCATATTTTTTCTTCCTCGTCCCTACGCCGTTAGCTTTATGTGTAGTCCCTACATGCTTTAATACCATGCAATTTTTTCGGATTATTATTTTGGTATCAACTTCTTCGATGTTTGATTGGCACGTTTTAATTTCTTTTCCATTTTGGAGTCAAATGCTAATATGCCATGTATGAAGCTATTTTATACGTCGTGATATCTCTTTGAAATAATTTGGGAATAGTTTGGTGTAAGTGATTGCATGATTTAGGATGAATGGCTTAGTTTTTAATTGGATTGGGTGTGGCCATATGGTGCATGTTTTGTTTTCCTCCTAAGGAGTGGGTAGATGAGTTGATAATTCATGTTTAGAATGAGAAAAAGAGTTATATAAGTGAATGTTTCTTTCTAATCAAACGAGTAGCAAGTGCCCCACGAAACATTGGGGAGGATGTCAAAGATGAAATTTAGGGGATCATTCCATCCATTTGCCTATATAGCGTCATCACGTGTATGCAAAGATGGCAGTGTTTGCATTCCATAGCATTATTGCGTGAATGTAAAACAAAAATATAAACATAAAACATATAAAAAAGAGAAAAAGAAAAGAAAAATGAATGAATAAATGAATGAATAAATGAAAGAATAAGCAAAATGAGTGATGCAATCTCTTCTCCCACGACTTAGAGGAATTTCTTTTGTTTTGACCATTTCCATGAAAATTAGAAACTTTGCCATTTGCGATATGTCCCAAAGAATGTGATACGGTGCTTATTACTTCACTTTTCTTTGAATTGGATTGAGGATAATGTCATTTGTTGTTTACTTTCATACATTGGGTATATTGGCTTTGAAATCACTTGGAAATAATATTTTTGGCATGCCATGATGATATCTTAAAGTTGGTGCATGTTTTCAATTTAATCCGAATTTATCGCACATTTTGCTAGGGACTAGCAAAAAGCTAGTTGGGGG
Source organism: Scilla litardierei (assembly GCA_030789695.1). Taxonomy (NCBI): domain Eukaryota; kingdom Viridiplantae; phylum Streptophyta; class Magnoliopsida; order Asparagales; family Asparagaceae; genus Scilla; species Scilla litardierei. Next base: position 33,930,831 of record CM061133.1, read on the forward strand.
GTGTGATTCGGGATATAAATTGCATATTTCCCCCTATTTCTGTGCATTTTATGTGTATATCATTTTTATATTGGCTTTGATACAGGCGTATTCGAGATATTGTGAATCATTAAAGCCTATTCCTATTTTATACATAAAATGTGTTTTTATGGACTAATTTTTGTTTCCCTTATTTTTCAGGTACTCATGGTAATTTCTGGATTTTCTGGAATTTTTCCAGAATTTTTTGAAGTTCGGAGCTTTTTTGGGGATTTATTGGAGTTTGGAGGCAATTTTGGGGATTTATTAAAACAAAAAATAAAAAAAAGGAAAATCTCAGCGAGCGGGCCGCTGCATTAAAAAAATAAAAAAAATAAAACCCACTGTCACGCCCCGTTCCCCAGGATACTCGGCATTAATTAATTTTTTTTCCAAGTATCTTGAAGAGTGAGGGTGATGAGAGAGGAAAAGAAAGAGGAAGGAGAAACTGAACAAGCAGGCCACTGCGCACATGCTGGGATAGTACAAGTAAAACTCCACAGTAATATCAAACAGTCTCATAAAACAACAACAACACATTTTATATAACAACTTTCATTTATATACATAACCCAGATATATCATTTCACACACTCTAACACTCTCCACCTCCCAAGACAACCAAGTCACACTACAAGCTACAACTCACACCGAGTACTACCCCTGAAACCCAACTCCAAGTCACCTCCAACCATGCTGCCACTGCTACCTGAAAAATAGGAAGGAGCACGTCAATGCGTGCCCCATTAGGAACCAACTTGGATCTGGGCATCACTTTAGGGTTATCAATCCACAAGGCAAGGTAAAGGAATAAGACATATAAACTAAATATATAGCGAAAACTGAATAGCCAAATAAGAGAATCATACCTGCGGTCCGTTGTTGAGTTACTGCAAGAAAGGGGTTAGCACGAATAATAATAATAATGATAGCACAAGTGTTCAAGCAACATTATCTAATAAGAAGAGTACAAGTGCCTGAGGCATAACACAGAGTCACCAAGAAGCAGGCAAAAGGGAAGGGGAAGTGCTGCCAGCAGAAGGAGTAACACGTAAATTCTTATTTTATCATTTTATAATTGAATTAATTGGAACTTGGGTAAACTGTGTGATACCAGGACCTGGACTTCACCCCAAATTTGGGGTGAATATAGTACACGACGCAGTGGACACGGGGCACTGTATGTCGGGCCTCTCAGCTCCCCCGTCCCTGGCAGGAGTAAGGCTCTCCACCTCCTTACGCTTCCACTCCCGGGAAAGGCGAGTGTGGATAAAAATCCCCTCCACTCCCGGTAAAGGCGAGTGGGTATAAACTCCACACATCACATAATCATCTCCCAACTTCACAGTCTAGGCCTCATATCCACAATTTACTCAAATCCCACATAAACCCGGGTTTTGCTAACTTACCCCCTTTTGGAGGGGATTGAGACATTTTCATTCATCAATTAAGCATTTTAAGCTTCATTATAGAAATCATGGTGGCATGGTATATGTTCAGTAACTTCCTTTCATCAACACGGGTCATGCACCTAAATGCCATGCCCTCAGTCATCGCATCATCACATAGCAATCTGGGTCATGCACTCACGTGACATTCCCTCCATCAAATCACATACACATTCAAGTATAATAGTGTATCCATGTCATCCATGTCCCCAACATCATCAATTTATAACAGGGTTCTTGATACAAGAGCATGTAGGCCCAATTCCCATGTTTCTTTAACTTCACATTCATTGGGGCATTTCAACAAACACGTGGCAGGCGCCATAGAAACGAACATTGTCACATTATCAAATGTAATAACAATAGCATAACTAAACATCATGTCATTAGCACAACACCAATGCATAATGGAATGGAAAAATTAACATCACCGCACGATTCAATATTCAACCAACACTCCAACTAGCTGGAATTGCCAAGACAACCATAAAGATGAACACATTTCATTTATTTCTCTTGGGAATTTGACAAAAAAATCTAAATGAAAGTTGAAGATATGGCAGTTCTGGATTCACAAATGAAATTTCATGTAAAAATATTAAGTATATGATTTATAGTGAATTATTTGGTAAAGTGTGTCAATCTGTTTTTCAGACAGATTTCAGGGTCTGTATTGAAAGCCAATTTTGGGCATGTTAGAGCCAGAAATTCGACATATAAGCAAACTGATGAATTTTTAGAAAAACTTGTTAACTTTCCAACAAGACTAAGATCATAAAATTCCATGATGTGTGCAGGTGTTTAGACCAATTTTACTAAACTGTGTCAAGACTAAAATTCAAGCAGACATGTTGTAAAGATGGAATGTTTGCTCCCAAATTCTGAATTGAACATATATCAAAATTTATATGATTTTGGGGTAGAACTTCAAGATCTACATGGATATATTTTTCTCAAACCCTAATTCGAGCTACAGTAACTGTAATTGCAGCAACAACATACATCAGTATTTCTGAATTTCAAAGGAATGGGTTTGCTTGGAAATTCGAAGGGATTTTTGCATGAAAATTGAATCATGGCACATTAATTTCATTTCCATTACTTCATATTGGTAAAACATGATATATAAACATGATGGAAATAAATTTTCAAAGCCAAGTTGGAATCCTACCTCAAAAGAACCCTTCTCTTCTTCTCCTCTCTTTCTCTGCCTTCCACCTTCTTCTTCTTCTTCTCTCTTTTTTTTTGAATTTTGGTCACCATAGGAAGGGGAAGAGAGGGAGCACGAAATTGAAGAGAGGGGGGAGGTTGAGAGGGAGGAGATGAGATAAAGATAATGGAAGAAAAGAGAAGAAAAGAAAAGAAAAGGAGAGAAAGAGGGAGAGGATTCTAGAATAGGATTTTCCATGGCTTATTCCATAAGCCATGTTAATTATTAAATGATCAAACTACCCCTCACACATTCAAGTATTTACAAGTATGCCATTACTTTATGCACCGACCACTTAAGTGTGTACGCACAACATTTTTAGTCCAAATGACCATTTGCCCCTAACCTTTCTAAAGATTTACAGAGGTTGCCATTGACCCCTAACCCCTTCCACACTTGCATGGCTCTCCCTACACACATCCATGCTCATCCATGCATGCATACATGCATCACATACACACGTCTAACACATTCCTGTTGATTTGCACCCACGACGTTTTTTACACTTCTCTCGCACACTCAATCTCGCTTTCTCGTCTCTTAGCCATGCATCACGGCCCAATCCCTCTTATACTACGTTACATACATCGATATCCATGTTTATTTCATGCCTTCGTATGTATCGTAAGTAGAAATACTACGCGTATTCAGTAGAATACACGTATAGTGCAAAATATGGCATGACACACCCGCTCTGCAGGCCGGCCCGCTGCGTGCGCACAAGCATGCGGGGGCACACGCTTTGCGCGTGCCCCGCATGAAATTTGCGTGCACTCCAGGCGCCCGCGGGTCGGGAGCTCCAAGCGCCTGACCCGCTTAACTAAAGGGGGGCTTTATGGCGGGATTTAGCGGGTTTTGGGGCTAAGTTTTTGACCCGCAAGCCCGCATTCAGACCCGAAATGCGAAAATTGGTATTTTGGAGAGCTGCAGTTCGATTTCCAGGGGCAATTGCGTTTTTACTGTTCAAAAAGGGGGTTTTGGAGCCTCTCTTCTTCCCCAAAGGCTAGGGTTAGGGTTGGAGGCCATTGGAGCTAGATGGAAAGCTTGGAGGAGGAGCAAATGAGTGGAAGTAAGGGTTCATTTGGGAGAGTTCTTGGGTGAAATCCTTCCTCCCCCTTTTGTAATTTTGATCTCTCTCATTTGTATTGAACTAGGATGTTATTTTTGTATGAATATTTCATCTTTCTTTTTCATGATGATTGAGTGTTGAATTGCTTGGGTTGTGATTTATTGTGATTGGTTGTTAATTTTAGCTCTAATTTCCTCTTGCCCATTTTCAATGTTAATGTTGGATGTATCATTAGGGCTAATTTTATTGGTTAAGACCCTAGAAGGCACACTTTGAGAAAAGTACATGATCCTATTTTGATTAGTGCCATGATAATGCATCCATCCTTACTGCAATTTATTGTGTTCTTGAATGCAAAATATTCCGATTGAGTTTCCTTAGCCGGATGATCAATTGAGTTATATGCGGTAATTAGAGCTTGATTAACACCAATATTAGTGAACCTGCAACCCATGCTTTCTCTCCTAGCTATCCTAACTCACCATTTGGCTTTCTAACCCTACTTACTTAGGTTAGGATTGTTGAATCACCACACTTTTTTCCCACTTCCATCCACTTAGTGAGTTGGTTGTATCACGCTTTATTTTTCTTTACCGATCAAACTTGCGAATGTAGAACAACTTGTCCCTGTGATCCGACCCGGTACTCATCGGTTATAAATTTATATTGCATTGACGCTCCTATACTTGGGAGTGGAAGGCGTGCTTCTTGCGCGTTTTTCGGTTCAATCATGGTACAATAGACTTTTCAACCCATCTAGTGGGTTTTCAAGAGGCTGACCCAAGCCTTCTACCAACAATTCATGGCAGGAAAGAGGAGGAAGCAGAGCTTGGACCACCTCTTCACATTGGTGCAGAGGAGATTCCTGAAGCACTTTAATTCAGAGAGGCTGAATGTCGAAGCTATAATGACAAGGTAACCATCGATGCACTCAAGAAGGGGGTTCGAGGTGAAGACCTGATGAAGTCTCTACATTACAAACTGCTTAATAGCCTGGATAAGCTCCTTACTAGAGAGCGGTACATGATGGCAGATGAAGTGCTAGTAGCCCGTGATGGGGGCACCTCCAAAGCCCTAGCTGAAGCAAAGAAAGAAGCTCGACCTAAGGAGGGAGCCTGTCAAGATCAGAGGAGACAGATAAGACGGGAGGGAGTCCCTGATATGCTCATATTTTACACTTTATTTCTACATTTTCCCATGGCATAACGATTGTTCATATCGCGAATTGAACGCTTAAACGACGATTTCACGATGAATTTCACCATTTCTATGTTTCGTTGGATTTTCGAAAAATATGGAGCAATTTGGAGCAATTTGGAGTTATTAGCACATACGCACGTGCCGGACCATCAACGACGACGATATCGAAGAGCTCACGGTGCTTGAAGATGAGAAGAAGTGGAAGGAAGACGAGAGAAAGAGGAAGGAAGCGAGAAGAAGGAGAAAACGATGAACTATCATCCTACTCGGCCGAGTGACACAGCTCACTCGACCGAGTGAGGCTGATACAGCTCCAATTCAGCCAAAGAAGCGCGACAATGTACTCGGTCGAGAGAAATTTCCACTCGACCCAGTGAGAAGTCCACTCGACCGAGTGGAGAGAGGAAAAATAACTGGCAGGTTACTGTTTTTGGAGAAGTCTGTAGAAGACCCCACTCGACCGAGTGAGAAGCTCACTTGATCGAGTGAGCCGACCACTCGACCGAGTGGCCCAAAGATGACAGAAGACTGATTTCGACGATTTCTCTGCAGAATTGCCACTCGGCCGAGTGACTTAACTCACTCGACCGAGTGCGCTGACGGCCCAGGTTCAGAAATTAGGGGTTGCATCCTTCTAGGGGTATTTTTGTCAGCTTTTTCTGGACTTTTTGAGAGAGTATAAATAGCTAGTTTGAGAGTCGTAAAAGAGGAGAGGCGTGACGGCTAGAGTTCTTAGGAGAAGTTTTGTTTCATCTTGTTTTTGCTAAAGGATTGGAGTGCAAGGATCTTAATTCTCTTGTTATTTGATGCCTTGAAAATCATTGGTTTGTCTAAACTCTTGCTATTTCTAATCTTTATGATAAATTTTTGTTCAGATCTATCTTTTGTGATGAATTCTATTGCACATCTCAATTCTATTGTTTCGATTATGATGAATTGTGAGTAGTCTCTTTACTCTAGGCCAAAGGGGTGAACCCTATGGATCTAAAGTGTGATATGTGAAATCTATTAAAAACCCATGTTGCTAAACTTGGTAAGGGTTAGATTATGATTGATTTACTACGGATAGCTAGGAATTTCTATTGGATCTTGAGAGCTCGAGAGAGGATCTTGATCTATTTGAAGCCCTAGATATTCAATTTAGATCTATAATCGAAATTCCCTAGAGCTGGTGCGAGAGAGCGACCAAAGCTAGCATCTTTATTATATTTCTATAATTATATTCATTTGTACGACGATAAAATGAATACAAACCACATGATCTAGATTCAAACTCACGTTGCGCGAGAGCGTACTTAAGTTGGAGTTGAATTATATTGTCGATCTTAATGCTAGTGGTTTGAACTAGGCTTATGCAAGAGCGAGCCTGTAGTTTAGATTACTATAGACGTGTGTAGCGCGAGAGCGTGCGTTAGTTCATAATATAGTTGTGACAATTTCACCGTAAACCAAGAGTAGCGATATGGAAAAATATAATTTCACATTGATGCTTGAGATCTATAGTGGGGATTCCCTAGCCCTAGGCACTTTTATTAATTGAATTTACAAACGATATTTTACACCCTTGTGACACAAACATCTCTCAATCATTATTCCATCTCTGCCGAGTAATAAATATAATACCAACAGTTCCTCCCCGTGATTCGATACCCGCTTACCACTTAGCCGTGCGCTTCAGGTAAAACTGCATTGTTTTAGGAGTACATCCCGATGCGATCAGTCCCCAAGACAGGTCAGACAGAGCCAACATGGTCTTCATGAAGCTCAATGCTCCTAAGGTTGTGGTGATGATGTATGCCCAATGAAAATGCTATTTCAACCGACATCCCCCAAAGATGAAGGAAATCAAGCGAGATGAGCACAAATTCTGCAGATACCACCAAGACCACGGTCATGATATAGAGGACTGTTGGCAGTTGAAGAAGGATAATGAGCACCTTATTCAGCATGTACATCTGAAGAAGTTTGTCGATGCTCCAAAAGTATGGTAGGAGGAAGGCACCTCGAAGGGAGAGGACGTGGGAAAATAGTTGTCATAGCCCAACCTGTTACTATGGTCATTAATGTGCTCTCTGTCAGACCAATGTCGGGTGGGCTGTCCTCCTTAGCCCAAAAGTCATATGTTCAAAGGGTGATGATCACATGTGTGTATGTGTGTCAAAAGAGGCCAAGAGATTCTCCACCACCTATTTGCTTCTCAGACAAAGATATACAGGGGTTCGAGCTACCACATGATGATGTGATCGTTATCAGCACCATCGTCGGCTCGACCGAGGCACGACGACTGCTTGTTGATACTAGCAGCTCTTATGACGTGCTGTTCATGTCCACTCTGGAGAAGATGTGACTCAAATTGTCTGACCTGGAGGCATGCTCAGGCCCCATAGTTGGCTTCACGTGGCATGTTGTCCCTATAGTGGGTATGATCACTTTACTGGTTACACTCGGAGAACACCTGCAGATAGTCACCTGCATGACGAAGTTCATAGTGTTGAAAGTCAGCTCGGCTTACAATGAAATCATAGGTCGATCGCTTCTCAACTCGGTCGAGGTCGTGTTTTTCCCTTTCCACAAGATGATAAAGTTCCAGACTCCCCACAGGGTCATAAGAGTGAAGGGAAACCAGGCTCAGTCGAGGTCGTGCTGCCTCCTTTCCACCAGAGCGCGAGGGGCCAAGCGGACCTATTCGATGGACTTTCTCGATGACATGGTAAAGACTTTGCTGATCAGAGACCTGCTCCAGTCGAAGAATTCGAGCTGGTCCCAGTTTCGGATGAAGAGGAAAGGACTGTCTGTTGGGTAAAGACTTGCTCCCAACTTAAGGGAGAAACTGATTGGCTTCCTTAAGGCCAACTCGGACTTCTTCGCTTGGTCGCCAGACGACATGCCAGTCGTGGATCCCGGGGTGATCACCCACAAGCTGCATCTTGATCTGACCTTCAAGCCTGTCAAACAAAAGAAAAGGAATATTAGGGTCGAGAAAATGAAGGCAGCCATTAAAGAAGTAGATCAGTTGTTAGAGGCCGCTTCATCAGAGAAGTTCGATATGCAGACTGGCTGGCCAATGTTGTGGTGATGAAAAAGGTGAATGGCAAGTGGTGAATGTGCATGGATTTCACCAATCTCAACAAGGCATACCCCAAAGATAGTTTTTCTTTGCCTCGGATTGATCACATCATGGACAATGCATCATGATACTATCTCCTAAGCTTCATGGATGCTTTCTCCGGCTACAACCAGTTGCAAATACATCCCGAAGACAAAGAAAAGACCTCGTTCATCACTGACCGAGACATTTTCTGTTACAGAAAGATGTCCTTTGGATTGAAGAATGTGGGGTGACCCATCGGCGGATGGTGAACAATGTCTTCAGCTCTCAAATCGGAAGGAACCTGGAGGTGTATGTTGACGACATGCTCATCAAGTCTAAGAGCTCGACAGACCATGGTACCGACCTCCTGAAAACTTTTGAGGAGATCAGGAAGCACAACCTCAGGTTGAATCCCGCTAAGTGTACATTCGGTGTCCGATCTGGAAAGTTCCTTGGCTTCACGATCACATACCATGAAACTGAGGTTAATTTTGAAAAGATGGAGGCACAGATTAATATGAAGAAGCAGCGACCATCATATAGCTCCAGAGGCTAAATAGGCGGATTGCTGCTCTTGGGCATTTGCTAATGAAGTCAACAGCGAGCTCCCTTCCGTTCTTCAAAATTCTGAGGAAGGCCTTAACCAAACCCGTGGAAAAGAGAAAGGTCATCAAATGGGATGAAGACTATGCACGAGCTTTTACCGAGCTAAAAGAATACCTCCGCACTCTACCACTCTTGATGAAGCCCGAGGAGGGAGAGCCAATAAGCATTTATCTGGTGGCTACACAAGAAGCAGTTAGCTCGGCCCTGGTCAAAGAAGATTTAAGAGTACAACAACAGATCTACTACACAAGCCGGATCCTCTGGGGAGCGGAGATCCAATACATCCAAATAGAGTAGTTGGCATATGTCATTGTCCTGGTTGCAAGAAGGCTCCAACCCTACTTTAAGGCCCACACCATCTTGGTTTTGACTGACACAGCTCGAGCAAAATTTGAAGAGGCTAGATCGATCAAGAAGGATGATGTACTGGGGGGGACAAGCTTAGCGAATTTGACATCTACTACAAACCGAGGATATCCATCAAAGGGCAGGCTCTGGCAGACTTCACTACTGAGTGCACATCAGATGATCCATCTCCAGTTAAGGAAGCAATAGTTAGCTCGGTATATACTCTTCCCCCAACTTCTCCTACTGCTGATAGCATAACCCTCACCTCTTCAGAAAAGGATGAGGTTTGGGTCGTTCATGTAGACAGGTGGGTGACTAAGTTGGGTGGCGGAACCGACATAATCATCCAAGACCCTGATGGGAACATCGTGGAGTACGCTCTTCGATTCAACTTCCCAACAACCAACAACGTGGCAGAGTTCGAGGTCGTCATTAATGGCCTAAGATTGTCTCATGCTCTGGGATCACACAGTTCAATTACTCAACGACTCTAAGATTGATCATCACTCTTCTACAGAGGGAGTATGAAGACAGGGAAGAGATAATGAAACACTATCTGAATACTACCAAAGCCGAATTCTCTAAATTCAGGCATATTGAGATCCATCATTTGCTTAGATCGGAGAATGTTCGGGCAGATGCTCTCTCTAAGCTAGCTTCTTCTTCATCCAAAGAGTTGGGACGGGTTGTCTATGTCAAGAGCCTTTTGAGCCCTAGTATATACGAAGACGAACTGATGAGCACCGAAAGTGAGCCGACTTGGATGGACCCCATTATCAGATACCTCAACTCGGGTGAGGTGTCGAATATCCAGGCAAAAGCGTGGAAGTTAGAGAGGATGGCCCTCAGATATGTTCTCCATGCTACGCCTGGTCTGATGCTCTTCCATATCTCAAGTTCTTGGGACCACAAATAGTCCGATTTTGTCATCTAGAAAATCCGTGAAGGTCTCTGTAGAAATCATTATGGGGAAGGACGGTTGCTCTAAAGGCCTTAAGACAATGCTATTATTGGCCCAATATGGTCAATGATGTAGCTGAGCATGTGTGATAATGTCTAGAGTGCCAAAAGTCACAAAGCACAGCTCGGCTCCACCAGCTGACCTAGTTTTAATTATCAGGCCTTTGTCGTTCGCCAGATATGGGATCGACTACTTGGTCCCTTCACTCCTGCCAGCAGACAAAGGAAGTTCTTAGTCGTTGGATGGACTACTTCACAAAGTAGATAGAGGCTGAGCCCTGGTCAGAAAATCACCTTGAAGAACATCACGAACTTCGTCTGGAAATCAATCATCTGTCGGTTCGACATCCTTCGATCCATATTCACTAAAAATTGACCACAGTTTGACGGTGCATGATTCAAGGAGTTCTGCTCAGAATGGAAGATCATTCGATGCTTGCTTGACGTCTCTCTTTGAATCTGAAACCTGACATAGTTGAGACCTATCCGAAAATAGAATAAAGCGATGTGAACATATATGTTCTATTAGCGACAGCAAGAAGCCTTTGAATGATCTAAAAGACAAGATGACGTAACCGGTGTTCAGCTACATTTTGCCTCCGTCGCTCATCCTCAGACCAACGAATTAGCAGAGGCTGCCAACAAGTCCATCTTGGAGCTACTGCACAAGAAGGTCGGAGGTGCTCATGGTACATGTCAGAAGAGCTCCCAGGGATATTCTAGTCATACAGTATGACCTACAAGGACGCCACGAGAGAGACACCCTTCATGCTCGCCTTCGGAGCAGAGGTGGTAGTCCTGATAGAGGTCGGCAAGGTATCACTCTGTTGCAAGCACTTCGACAAAGAAAAGAATCTGGAAGGCCTTGAACTGAATGTAGAGCTTATTAATAAGGTACATGAACAAGCGCTACCAACCATCATCCGATAAAAGCACATGGTAGCTCGATACTAAAATTCTATAGTCAGTGGCAGGAGCTTCTACTTGGGTGACCCAGTCTTGAGGAAGGCATCATTCTCCCCAGATATCGTCCATCAATGCAAGCTCGCTGCCAAGTAGGAAGGTCGGTACAAGATTACTGAAATCATTGGTCCCGCAACTTACAAACTCTTAACGATGGACGATAAAGAGCTTGCTCACCCTTGGAATGCAGAGCATATGTGGAGGTACTACCAGTGAGAAACTAGTAAACCGAGCAAACCCTTGTATATTTGTCATGCCCTATTTTGCACTATACGTGTATTCTACTGAACACACGTGGTATTTTTACTTACGATACATGCGTGGGCATGAAATAAACGTAGATATCGATGTATGTAGCGTAGTGCAAGGGGGATTAGGCCGTAATACGTGGTTAAGGGAAGAGAATGCGAAATGTGAATGCGGGAGAAGAGCAAATGACGTCGTGGGTGTAAAACAACAGGAATGTGTTAGACGTGTGTGTGAAGCATGTATGCATGCATGGATGTGCGTGGATGTGTGTAGGAAGAGCCATATTATTGTGAAAGGGGTTAGGGGTCAATGGCAACCCCCGTAAATTTTTAGAAAAGCGAGGGGCAAAACGGTCATTTAGACCAAAAGTGATGTGCATACATACTAGAATGGTGTGTACGTAAAGTAATGGCAAACTTGTAATTACTTGAAATTTGAGGGGCATTTAGGCAATGTCACTTTGGTCATTTTATGTTGTCATGATGATTAGGATAAGGATGGAGAGATTTTTAGGAGAATTCTAGGGTTTTCTCCTTCCTTCTTCATTCTTAACTCTTCTCTTCTCTTCTTTTCATTTTTTCCACACACTTCTCATCTTATCCTTCTCCTTGACCTACCCATCTCCTCCCACATGGCATGGCCGAAATTTCCATGGCAAAAAAAAGAAAAAGAGAGAAGAAGAAGAAGAAGAAGAAGAAGAAGAGAAGAAGAAGAGAAGAGAAGAAAATTAAGGTTTGAGGTAGGGATCTTCTTGGATTTGTATTTCCTTCAAATTGATTTGTGTTATTATGTTATTATAGCATGTTTTACTTAGTATGTATTAGGGATGGTGAAAATTCATGATATATGTCTCAATTTTCATGAATATCCCCTTGAAATTCAAAGCAAAATCACTTCTTTCAAAAGACTGAAATTCTGTTGTGTGTTCATGCTTAGATTTTGTTCTCTGTGGTACGAATTGGGCTTCGAAAAAAATATTTGCTTGTAGATATTGAAGTTCTACCCCAAAATCGTATAAATTTTGACATAGTTTCAATTTATAAATTAGGAGCAATAAATCCATCTTTACAACATGTCTGTTTGATTTTTAGTGTTGACACAGTTTAGTAAACGTGGCCTAGACATCTACACACATCATGGAAATTTATGATCTTGGTCTTGTTGGAAATTTAACAAGTTTTTCTAAAAATTCACCAGAGTGCTTATATGTCGAATTTCTGGCTCTAACATGTCCAAAATTGGAAATTGTGTGTTGTAGCAAGCGTGGTGTGATTGATTATATGTGTTGTTATTATTGAACGTGTATTTGGTGTACGTCTTATGAGTGGTTATATGTATGTGAATGATCCCTATTCTGTTATGCATGTATCAGTATATGGATGTGTACGTATATGGGATATGATTATCTACTAAATGTGTATGAATATTGGAATACACTTATTTGTGTATGTGCTAGTATGCTAGTAAAAGTGTGGATATATTGGATGTTATGTATATAGTGGTATGGATAACTACCGAATACCTGCTAGTATAGTTTGAGTAGATTGACTGTATAGGTGTGTACTAGTAGGATATGTATACTAAGTGTGAATGAGTGCGTGTGCTCATACATGGTAATGTGTGTGCATGGTGTTTTGGTCCTAGTACGTGTGTGTGTGTGTGTGTGTGTGTGTGTGTGTGTGTGTGTGTGTGTGTGTGTGTGTGTGTGTAGGGATTAATGGGTATCATACGCCAGATGAGATAGGCTCTCATACGCCCTCTCACATAAAGCAACCAAGTACAACCAAGTACAAGCCCATGTGGGCTTGTACTTGGTTGCTTTATGTGAGAGGGCGTATGAGAGCCTATCTCATATGGCGTATGATAGCCATTATTCTCATATATATATATATATATATATATATATATATATAGGGATCTTCAAATGCGAAAAAAGGGCTTTTCGCACCGTGCGAAAACAATTTTTTTATTTTTTTGAAATTTTTTTTTTCAAAAATTTTTTTTTTGATGTTTAATCCATACAATTATATACCCCAGGGAAAATAATGGGTGAACCCGTTGGGCATTAGAGCACCCATCCACCCGTTACAAATTTAACGGTCTCAAAACGTGCGAATTTGATGAAATGCCTTGATCGAAGGCCAAATGGCATTATTTCTCAACCATTATTTTTTGAGGGGGGTATAACAACATATAATGAGGGTGGAAAAAAGAATTTTTGAAAAAAAAAATTTCAAAAAAAAACTAAAAACATTTTCGCACCGTGCGAAATGTTTGCATTTGAAAATTTTCCTATATATATATATATATATATATATATATATATATATATATATATATATATATATATATATAGCAAAAAATGTACCTAAGAACGTGCGCAGGTAGGATTACCTGCGCACGCCCCCTCTGTTCGGTGTTTATAAGTATTTTTTTTGAATTTTTTTTTTGCAGTAGCTAGATATACTTGTTATGAAGCTCCCCACAAAATTTCAGGTCAATCCGACACCGTTTGAGCCTCCGTTCATCGATTTCAAAAACGTTGCGCAAAACTGTCCAAATTCTGGACAGTTTTGCGCAACGTTTTTGAAATCGATGAACGGAGGCTCAAACGGTGTCAGATTGACCTGAAATTTTGTGGGGAGCTTCATAACAAGTATATCTAGCTACTGCAAAAAAAAATTTCAAAAAAAATATTTAGAAACCCCGAACAGAGGGGGCGTGCGCAGGTAATTCTACCTGCGCACGTTCTTAGGCACATTTGCCCCATATATATATATATATATATATATATATATATATATATATATATATATATATATATATATATATATATATATTTGTGTGCATACCTACCATTAGAATAATAGTCTTGTGTGTATAAGCGTACGTATATTTGGCTATGTATAGATTCAGAAATCTATGTATGGTATTGATACTTGTACATCTGCGGGTGTATAATGAGTATGTGCTTATGAAAAATTTATGTGGGGTATTGCTTATTGCGTATATGTGAATATGTATCATAATTGTATGTATTTCTATTATACGTACTATAATGGAGTGTAGGGATGTGTTCATGCATGTGCAGTGTGCAGCAGAGGCTGCAATATATGGTTGTGTGTATATTGGTTGAATAAATATATACTTATATATATATATATCCCTGTTTGTTTATCTGTGAATCTTTCCGACATCTATCTATGTGTACCCGGGAAAAGTGTATCCCTGTTTGTATGCGTGTATATATAGGTCTATACCAAAGCATGTGTGTATGTATATACATGTGCAATGTGGATGTAAATGTGATAGATACGGAATATATGTGTATATATGCTTGATAAATATAAGTGAATGAAACTATTTGGTATGTAGGTACTGAGATGCGTGTGATTGTTGCATATGTATACGTCGTGTGTGGGGTGTATATGGATATTTATAATTATTTGACTATCATGGCAGTATGTGCATATGATGTGCAAAGGTAGTTATACATATAGCTTATGGCAGGTGATGTGTTATATATGTGCCTATCTGTGTGAGGCAGTAGGTGCACTGCTATGGATGTGAGGTTATGTGTTATTTATTTATAGTATGATTGTGAACCTTATGTGACTTGGTCATGCGTGTGTTAGTACATGCACGTGAATGTATGTATGGGTGTGACTGAATAATGTGTGTATATAGATATATATGTGCCTATACATGGAAGTGAGCCATATGACTAAGTATTGGATGTATAGGGATCCGGTGTGCATACGTGTGACACCGTGATAATGACCATGTTTATCTAGCAATGGTGTGTAGATTGATGTGTATTGTTGTGTGTTGTGCATGGATATAGACGTATCTATTATACATTTGACAATGATTTTTGAATTCTAGGGCTGACTAGGACAAGATAAAGAGTGGTTGAGATTTGATCTTGGTAAATCAATGGTTGAGAATGGATTTTGTGAAATTTTTTAGGGAAAAGTGCATTGGGAACATAAACTTTGAAATTAGAAGTGCCTTGGAAAAGAGTGTGAAAATTAAATTTGGGGGAAAAAGTGCATTGGTAAAGATTGTGGAGATTAGATTGGGGGGGTGCCTTGAAAACTTAAACTTTGAAATTAAAAGTGCTTTGGGAAAGATTGTGGAGAATCATGATCCATTAAATTAAACAAAATAAAAAATTTAGCGTAAAACAATTTAGCGGAACAACAAATTAGCGTAAAAAACACTGCTATTTGTTATTCCGACGCCCGTGCCAAAGGCACCACACTAAATTTATTTACGCTAATATGGTGACCCGCTAAATTTTTTACGCTAATTTGTTGTCCCGCGCCGAAGGCACGTGCGCCAAATTTGTTGTTCGACGTCGAATTTGTTGTTCAGCGCAGAAAGCGCCTGCGCCGAATTTGTTGTTCCGCGTCGAAGGTGTCTGTGCCGCTAAATATTTTTAGCTAATTTATTGTTCTGTTAAATTTTGGCTGTGAAAATAATTTTCGGGGAACTAAGATTTCGGGGGGAAATAACTGAAGACGCCCCGCTAAATTTTTTTACGCTAATTTGTTGTCCAGCGCCGAAGGCTCGGGCACCAAATTTGTTGTTCAACGTCGAATTTGTTGTTCCGCGTCGAAAGCGTCTGCGCCAAATTTGTTGTTCCGCGCCGAAGGTGCCCGTGCCGCTACATATTTTTACGCTAATTTATTGTTCTGTTAAATTTTGGCTGTAAAAATAATTTTCGGGGAACAAAGATTTCGCGGGGGAAATAAGTTCGGCGTCCGGGCGCCTTCGGTGGTGCCCACGCCGAAGGCGCCCCGCTAAATTTTTTTACAAAGATTTGTTGTTCTGTGCCAAAGGCGCGGGCGCCAAATTTGTTGTTTGACGCCGAATTTGTTGTTCCACGCCAAAGGTGCCCGTGCCGCTACATATTTTTACGATAATTTATTCTCTTAAATTTTGGCTGTGTAAATAATTTTTCGGGGAACAAAAATTTCATGGGGGAAATGTTAAATGAACCGTGCCCGCGGGCACGGGTTATGACTAGTATGTATATATATAAGCAGGTGGAATATAATTCGTTATGCTTGAAGGTATTGTGATATGGATACGATGTGATGTCGTATGCACATGGATATGAGTAGTAATCTAAATACGTATAATAATACGTATAGAGACTTATTTGTGGTGTGTGATGTGTATGTTAGTGTGTGAATACATGTGCCTAGATGTTTATGTGAGGAACATATATGTATGCGTATGCAGTGAGTGCACATAGCGATGTGGATGTGCTACTAGATAAATAGTAGAATGTATCTGTGGTTTGTATGTGATGCGGATACATATGGATGATAATGAAGTATACAGTGTATATAGGTATAGTGTAGGTATGTGTTCTTGTGTATACTTCAAGGTAGTAAGACCATCATACCGAGCTGACCTTAGGCAGAGTTCACACCCTAGAAAGTTCGAGGACGAACTTTATTTTAAGGTGGGTAGGATGTCGTGCCCTATTTTGCACTATACGTGTATTCTACTGAACACACGTGGTATTTCTACTTACGATGCATGCGTGGACATGAAATAAATGTAGATATCGATGTATGTGGCGTAGTGCAAGGGAGATTAGGCCGTAATACGTGGCTAAGTGAAGAGAATGCGAAATGTGAATGCGGGAGAAGAGCAAATGACGTCGTGGGTGTAAAACAACAGGAATGTGTTAGACGTGTGTGTGTGAAGCATGTATGCATGCATGGATGTGCGTGGATGTGTGTAGGAAGAGCCATACTAGTGTGAAAGGGGTTAGGGGTCAATGGCAACCCCCGTAAATTTTTAGAAAGGCGAGGGACAAAACGGTCATTTGGACCAAAAGTGCTGTGCGTACATACTAGAATGGTGTGTACGTAAAGTAATGGCAAACTTATAATTACTGGAAAGTTGAGGGGCATTTAGGCAAGGGCACTTTGGTCATTTTATGTTGTCATGATGATTAGGATAAGGATGGAGAGATTTTTTAGGAGAATTCTAGGGGTTTCTCCTTCCTTCTTCATTCTTAACTCTTCTCTTCTCTTCTTTTCATTCTTTTTTCACACACTTCTCATCTTATCCTTCTATTTGACCTACCCATCCTCTCCCACATGGCATGGCTGAAATTTCCATGGCAAAAGAAAAAGAAAAAAGAGAGAAGAAGAAGAAGAAGAAGAAGAAGAAGAAGAAGAAGAAGAAGAAGAAGAGAAAAAGAAGAGAAGAGAAGAAAATCAAGATTTGAGGTAGGGATCTTCTTGGATTTGGATTTCCTTCAAATTGATTTGTGTTATTATGTTATTATAGCATGTTTTACTTAGTATGTATTAGGGATGGTGAAAATTCATGATCTATGTCTCAATTTTCATGAATAACCCCTTGAAATTCAAAGCAAAATCACTTCTTTCAAAAGGCTGCAATTCTGTTGTGTGTTCATGCTTAGATTCTGTTCTCTGTGGTACGAATTGGGCTTCGAAAAAAATATTTGCTTGTAGATATTGAAGTTCTACCCCAAAATCATATAAATTTTGACATAGTTTCAATTCATAAATTAGGAGCAATAAATCCATCTTTACAACATGTCTGTTTGATTTTTAGTGTTGACACAGTTTAGTAAACGTGGCCTAGACATCTACACACATTATGGAAATTTATGATCTTGGTTTTGTTGGAAATTTAACAAGTTTTTCTAAAAATTCACCAGAGTGCTTATATGTCGAATTGCTGGCTCTAACATGTCCAAAATTGGCTCTCAATACAGACCCTGAAATCTGTTTGAAAAACAGATTTGACACACTTCACCAATTAATTCACCATAAATCATATAGTTCATATTTTTACATGACATTTTATCTGTGAATCCAAAACTTCCATATATTCAACTTTCATTTATATAGTTTTGTCAAATTCCCAAGATAAATGAATGAAATGTGTTGATCTTTATGGCTGTTCTTGCAATTCCAGCAAGCTGAAACATTAAAGTGATGTTAGAAATTGTGGTCTATCGCTATTTCACCTCTATATGAGGCCTGGACTGCAAAGTTGGGAGATGATTATGTGATGTGTGGAGTTTATACACACTCGCCTTTACCGAGAGTGGAGGGGATTTTTATACCCACTCGCCTTTACCGGGAGTGGAGGGGAAGATGGCATACGGAGGTTGTGATATGAGCCACACTCCTGCCATGGACGGGGGAGCTGAGAGACCTAACGTACAGTGCCCGTGTCCACTGCGTCGTGTGCTATATTCACCCCAAATTTGGGATGAAGTCCAGGTCCTGGTATTACACAGTTTACCCAAGTTCCAATTAATTCAATTAATCAATTCAATTATAAAATAAGCACTTTGCATGTTCTTCTTCCGCTGGCAGCACTTCCCTTTCCCCTTGCTTCACTGGTAGCACCGTGTTATATCCTGATATTGGTGTTTCTCTTTTTAGTTGTGGTTGTATGGCTATTTGTTTTATTACTCGTGCTAACTCTTTCTTGCAGTAACTCGACATTGGACCGTAGGTATGATCCTCTTACTTAGCTATTCTCTTTTCGCTATATATTTAATTTGCATGTCTTGTTCCTTTGCCCTGCCTTGTGTATTGATAACCCTAAAGCGATGTCCAGATCCAAGTTGGTTCCTACTGGGGCACGCATTGACGTGCTCCTCCTTATTTTTCAGGTAGCAGTCAGTAGGGGAGCCTGGGAGACTTGAGAGGTTGGAGCTAGGGGTGTGGGGTAATTCAGGGAGTTGCGTTGTACTCTGTGGTAGTGGAGTTGGTAGTGTCTTTTGGGAGGTGTAACCTGAGCTGAAGTTATATTAGGGCACACTGGTATCAGATGTTGTGATGGCCTTATTTTAGAAATGTGAAAATTGTACATGTACTCCTTGTGATGTTGTATAAATGGCATGTGATCCTTGTTGTTATACATAGATTAGTACAGATACTATTCCAGCATGTGCGCAGTGGCCTGCATATTCAGTTTTCTCCTTTCTCTCTCTTTTCCTCTCTCATCGCCCTCACTCTTCAGGATACCTGAAAATAAAAAAAATCTTAATGCCGGGTATTATGGGAAACAGGGTGTGACAATATTTTTTTGGTTTCTTTATTTTATCGTATGTACCTTAAACAGATGTACTCCAAAAGAACACTAATAGGAAAACTTAACCGATTTTTCCAATCTTTACTTTCTCTAAAGCGCACATGTCTACAGATTAATAGATACCTCAACATTTACCTCACTGATTGATCGGCTATACGATCGGAGGCCACTCCCTCGTGGGCCGATCTAACCATATGATATGGATGTTAGAAGACCTCGTAGGCTGATCGGCAATACGATCGGAGGTCACTCCCTTGCAGGCCGATCTAACTATACAATCGGGAATTATTCACAAGACCTCGTGGGCTGATCAGCTATACGATCGGGGGCCACTGCCTCGTGGGCCGATCCAGCTATACAATAGGGGATTACAGTCAGAAGACCTTATAGGCTAATCAGCTATACGATCAGGGAGACGCCCTTGTGGGCCGATATAGCTATACGATCCGGGATTACTCCCATGACCTCACAAGCTGATCGGCTATACAATCAGAGGCCAATCTCTCACGGGCCGATATAGCTATATACGACCAGGGATGTCAAAAGACCTCGCAGGCTGATCGGATATATTATCGGGGGTCAATCTCTCATGAACTGATCTAGCTATACGATTGGGGATAACTTCATGAATACCTCGCAGGTTGTTCAGCTATATGATCAGGTTCAATCACCCTTACAGGCCGATCTAGCTATACAATCAGGGATTGTACTCAACCGACCTTGTTTGCAGTGACCGCGCTCATCTCTTCTCTGTTATGCCAAGTCGCTATGCTCGGTTGCAGCGAGCCATTGATGTCTAGTTCATCTATGCTCTCTGATGAGTGTTTATTGTATATAGTTCTTCCCTCTTTTTCATGCCCATTATTTATTTCAAACGTTTCCCCCGTTTTCCCTATTTTTGTTCCATATTTAGCTTTTATGGTCCCTCCTATGCTTTGCAGGAAATATATGCTGAATTAGGGACCATATGGTGTGAATATTGCGTGAATGGGCATAAGAAGCGAAGCCGGGAGATCAAACGATGGAAAAGGGGGGAGATTGTGAAGAACTGTGATCCAAACTGTCGCGTCAATTCGACGTGTCTGCGTGTGTCATAGCATAAGTAGCAAAGAACAATTCCACGCAGTCGCAAAGACTAGCTCCATATAGCTGCGTCATCAAGCCCCAGAACCCATCTCCACGCGGCCACTTAAAAGATTTCCAAATGACCACAGAGTAATTTGAAGATTTGCAATCGATGTGGCCCGCATGACAACAGATGACGTGTCGTGTAATTAAAAGAGCCAAAGACGAAACGGCCGCTCGACGCGATCGTTTAGATGCTACCGCAGGCGCGAAGCCAAATTCGACGTGGTCACGTTCTTAGCGATGCAAACACATCGCTGTAACCCCGCTGCCCCCAATTTATGCAAGCGAACGACGTAACAGCATCGTTTTTGACGCGGTCGTGTACGACACGGTGGCATCGATCTGGATTCCTGAAGCGTCTGGGCGTCGATTTGGGAGCAGTTGGGGGTCTTTTGGTCTTTTGTTCTATTGTATATAAACTCTTCTTCCTCCTTGATCGAACACATCTTCTCTTTAGCTGTTTTTCTGGCTTCCCAAAGGTTTTGTAAGGATTTTTATTGCTTTTATTTTCAGTTCTTTTTTGTATTAGCTAGCTACTTTTGTATTAGATTAACTTTTCTTATAGACGTTTTCTATTTTGTTATTGTTATTGTGTGTTGCTATCTCTTGTGTTTATTCATGTGAATCCATGGCTTTTATTGCTTACCCAATACTAGAAATCATGTTTATTGCAATGGGTAGTGAGTAGTTTTCTTCTAGGGCAATGGGTTGACCCAATTGGATTAGGGCCATGGGTTGGATGAACTTTTGATTAATTGCTGGGCTAATTAAGGAGTTGTGGTACATTGGAAGCCAATTATCGTCGTAGATTCGACCCCCTCCCTTTTGGGTGATCGGATTGGCCGCTGGCGAGAGTCAGGACCAATCCGGGGTTTTGATCCCTACGAGGATCCATACTATCAGTGTGATCGGCGAGAGTCGCACACCGATTAGAGCCCTCCTAATATAGGTCCAATCCTCGAACGCCACTGTGGGTGGGAGGAAGATTGAGTACATTCATCGAACGTAATGCGCCTGACGTATACTGATGTATCGGCAAGAGTCGACATCAGTATAGGTTTGAATAGCCTATCATTGTATCGCAAGAGCGGGGGATAGGACTTAACATTAGGGAATAATCTATCATACACCACGAGAGTGGGGATAGGCGAATGCCCTTAGGTTAGACGACCTCTCTCGAGTCCCAATGAACCCAACGATCGATCACCTACTAATCCGACCCTAGCCATAGTTCAATGGTGGGGATACTCTGAGCCCTAAAGCTTTTACCCCCTTGACTCCATACTTTTATTCTCTCTTCGATCACCAATCCGATTGCGTAGCTTTCTAACAAGGACCCAAAAGTCGGTACTCAACGAACGCCTCCATGTATTCAACTTGTATCGCTACACACGACACCGTGCGCTGCGGTATAAATTTTATCAGTGTGTGTGTAAGCGGACAAGCTTTTTGGCGCCGTTGCCAGTGAGGTATGGTTTGATATCGTTTTTAGTCTTGTTGATAGACTGAGTTTTTCTTTTTATTTTTGTTCATATTTATCTTTGTTATTGATTCTTGGTGCTCTTAACGTTTTTCTTTGGTTTAGCTCTCTTGTATGTCCAGGAGATCTCAAGGAGTTGCGAACTTGTGTCTGCTAGACCCTGAGATTGAGGCCACTGCAAGAAGGCTTAACGCCGAAAGGAGGAAGCGATTAGCACTTGAATCAATAGCGGAGATCGAAAATCCAGAAAATTGTCCTCCACCTCCACCACCTCTGGCTCCCAGGTCTCTCTTGGAATTCTACATGCCCTTCAATGGGTCTACTTCTAGCATCCGAAATCCGTCGGTGGAGCCCAATAACTTCAAGTTAAAGCCGCTCTCATCGACTTCGTGCAATGAGATTAATTCGGGGGATCTCCTATGGAAAACCCGAACGACCATCTCAACAATTTTTTTTTGGAGAAGATGGACACCTTGAAGATGAATGGCGTCACGAACGACGCCATTAGGCTAAGACTATTCCCCTTTTCTCTGAGGGACAAGGCGAAGGATTGGCTTAGGAGCCATAGTCCTAATACCTTCACAACTTGGAATAGTCTATCCAATGCGTTTCTAACTAAATATTTTCCTCCAGAAAAAAACAACGAAGATGCACAATGAGATCACCAATTTCAATCAGCTGGACCGGTAATCCCTATACGAGGCTTGGGAGCAATTCAAGGACCTACAATGCAATTGTCCAGACCACGGTGTGCCCGATTGGCTACTCATCCAAGACTTCTATAATAGATTGACCCGAGAAGTAAGTATGTCAATTGACGCAGCCGCTAATGGCGCGATCATGAGTAAGACTCCAGATGAAGCGAAGAAGTTGTTGGAGGACATGGCCGCCAATAACGACTCTTGGAGCAATGAGAGGAGCACCTTCAGAAGGAGAGGTAAGTATGACGTTGATGATGTATCCCTACTTTCAGCTAAATTCGATGCTCTATCCAAACAACTTTCTTTATTTGGACTCGGTGTTACTAACCCACCCATCGCGGTGCTTTGCGAGGCATGTGGTATGCAGGGACACCATGGCAATGAATGTTCCAATCTTTGATAGCACCTCCGAGCATGAGCATTGATCAAGGCAATGCTTTATATGGAAACAACCCGAAGCCGCCGAACAACCCATACTCCTTCACATTCAATCAAGGGTGGAAAAATCACCCTAATTTCTACTATCGGACCCCGGGTTTGCAAGCTCCATCGTCGTACCCTCAGCAACCCCAGGATTTTCAGGGTCTGCCTCCTCAAGCACAATTCCAAAACTTCAACCAGGGGCCTCCTATGAACATGCCCCCAGCTCAGAAGTCTATCTTGGTGATGCTGATTGAGAGTCACACGGACTCAAGGGCAGAGGAACGAATACTTCCAGAACTCAATTCAGCAGCTCATGAGGATGATGCAGCAACTTGCTTCTACCACGCAACAGCTGGCGTCGAAGCAAAAGTCAATGGAGACCACAATGGCGCAGATGTCACACAAATGGTAGACCAACTCTCCTAATTGTCGAAGGCTTAAGGAAAGTTACCGGGCAAACTGAAGAGAACACCCGAGGGCATGTGAGCGCGATCACATTGAGAAGCAGGAAGCAATTTGAGGGTCTGGCCATGCCTATGGAAGAGAGGCTCAAGTAGAGCATGCGTCTGAAGTTGAGAAGAATTCTTAAAGTGATGTAGAACCTCCATCATCTGAGCCGTTAAGGGAGAAACCAATTGAGAAGGAGCAAGGGAAGCCATCTGAAGAGTCTCCCAAGACATATGTGCCAAGAGTTCCTTTCCCGTCAAGATTGGCGAAAGCCAAGTTGGACGAGAAGTACGGAAAAAATTTTGAGCTCCTCAAGCAACTAAACATCTACATTCCCTTCCTCGACGCAATATCGGAGATTCCAACCTACGCAAAGTTTCTGAAGGAAATAATTAGGAAGGGCGGTATGCAGGAGAAAGTCGTACTCTCGGCAGAGTGTAGCGCCATCATTCAGAGAAAGTGTTTGAGAAGCTAGAAGACCCAGGGAGTTTCTCCATTCAGTGCACAATTGAAAATTTAGAGATCAAGAGCGCGCTCTGTGACTTAGAAGCGAGCGTCAATTTGATGCCCATCGGGATTTGTGATAAGCTGAAGTTGAGAGAACTCCAACCAACTAGCATGTCGCTCCAGTTGGCGGATCGCTCGGCGAAGTACCGTCTAGGAGTGGTTGAGGATGTGCCTATGCGAATTGGGAAAATATTGATCCCATGTGACTTCGTCATAATGGACATGCCAAAGGATGTGCACATCCCGATCATTCTTGGCTGACCCTTCTAGGCCACAGCTGGAGTTTTTATAGATGTGAAGGGAGGAAAGCTCTCTCTCAACGTGGGACGAGAGAAGGTCGAATTCGACCTCAAGAAATCAATGAAGAGCTTCAAGGAGGACGACCACGGGAACCATGTCGACCTCCTTGAAGATGCAACTAAGGAGACCACATTGGAGGGAATATTTCTAATCAATGACAAAGAGCCCCGGATGACGAGCTGGAGAAGGAGTAGAAATTCGAGGAGAACACAAAGGAGGACTCCAAGGAATCTTCTAGGGGAAAATTCAAGGAAAATCCACCACGATCTAATCGTCAAGACCCCAAGGAGCTTAGGAACACCGAGGATAACAAGCTCAAGCTGGCTATGGAAAAGAAGCACGAGGACGAAGACATCCCGGACTTCTCCACCCTTAAGCCCCCATGAAGACATCTATAGGGAGTTGAGCTCACGACTTAAAACGAGCGCTTCATGGGAGGTAACCTAAGGGTTTCTAACTTCACTTTTATATTTTGAATTAGATCTTAGTTTTAGTCTTGGTTAGCTTAGATTTCCATTTTGAATAAGCCCTAAAACCCCAAGAAATTGACTAAGTGTTTTGATGTAGGAGGAAGAAGAATGAAAGCTGGGAAGACCAATCTAAACGTTCGCGTGGTACCAATCCACGCGGCCGTGTGGAGGACAGCAGAAGAAGAGGGGGGTGCAGAAAATGAGGAACAATGTGACTGCGTGGAGAAAGAACACACGTCCGCGTTGTTGGGGTAACTCTTTGGGCCTTGAATTTTCAATTCCACACGGCCGCGTCGCCAAATCGACGTGGCCGCGTACCTTTCTAATAATTTAGCCTAATTTTCAACTTTTGCAGGATCCACGCGGTCCGTTTCGAATCATTCGAAACGGCTGCGTCGATCCTCATTTTCAAGCCAATCTATGCGGCCATTTGAACCATTTCAAAACAGGCCACGTAGGTCTCTATTTTTCGGCTCAAAATTCATTCTTTTCAGGGTCTACGCGGCCATTTCAAATCATTCGACGCGACCGTGTCGATCCCCATTTTAAAACCGAACTACGCGGCCATGTGAACCAAAACGATGCGACCGCATCGAATCCAATTTTCTAAACTTCATTTTCCATCAATTCGACGCGGTCGTTTACCCAAAATAACGCGATCGCGTGCCTTGCTATTTTTCTGGGCCAACTTTCCACGTTCTACAAGAACATCGCAGCCGTTTGGTCGAAATCGACTAGATCACGTCGTCCGCCTATATCTACCCCGAATCCTTCGAAACGGTCGATTTGTGTGCTTTTCTTCGAACGGTTCGACTTCTTCTCGATTCTCTTCGACTCGAGCTCACTCCAACCCACTTCAAATCCCCTCCCCACTCTCACAATTCACTCCGCAACTCCTCCCCATCATCAACCCCCTTATCCACCGCCATTTCCGTCCGATTCGACCATCGTAAGAAGCCCAGCGGCTCGATTTCAGGGTTTTGCAGCTCACGATCGATGTGGGCGGTGCAACTGCACTTGCTTGCTCAGAAACAGCTTGGGGGACTTCTCTCTAGGCATTGGAGAGATCGAACGAGGAGCTCCAGCTTTTGGTAAACTCTCTCCATTACTCATTAATTTCTCGAAATTTTTCGCTGAAATCTCCCAATTTTTGCATAAGTCTACACACACTTCACTCCACATCATTTGCATCACTCACTTCTTCACATGATGCCTCCCAAAGAGCGCAAGAAGAAGTCTACCACTACTGGCCCCACCCAGGGCAAGGGCAAGCGTCGTAAAACTTAGAGTTTTCAAGCCGACATTGCCAAGCCCAAGCTACACTTGAGAGGAACAATGCACCTCTTCCTCCCCCTCAGACTGACACATTAGGAATTGACCTCATTAACGAGAGTCAACGAACCAAATTCCTATCTCTTAGCTCCAGACCTATAGTGCCCACAAAATTTCCGAGCGTCACTGCTCTTTCTGCACTAGGTCTCCTAGACATTGTCAGCACCCTCCTCCGAAGCATCAGATGGGAGGAGTTCCTAAAATATGAGGCTAAGACATATAAGAGGCTCACATTAGAGTTCTTGTGCACTTTCAAAGCTTATCTGCAATGGTTTTCTTTCCATATCACGAACAAGTAATACGACATGACCAAAGATTCCATAAACCCCCTCTTTAAATGGCCTAGAGCACTTGAGCCTGAGGCACGCCACCACAAATATCCCTACCGTCCTGAGTACATGGCTGACACCTTTTGGTTCAAGATTACTGGACTCACACCCTTCCCCAAGACGTGGGCAAAGGCCTCCAGCATCATCCACCCTGGTCTCCGTATTATACACCACATCATTGCAAACACACTTTTCTGTCGATACGAGACTGGCCAGGTCTCTCAGGACGAGCTATTTTTCTTGTGGTGTGCCACACAGCCCCGTATCCCTCCGTGAGGGCAACACCACTGTCCCAAACTACATCTTTCATGCCGGATCTTGGCTCCACTACAGATTCCTCCACACCCTCGCCAGTCCTAGCTCACGCATTTACTGCGGATGGTTTATTATAATCATCGCCCAGCTTCCTCCTATTAGCTTCAAGATCCCGGACTCTATGACCTCCATCCCAGGCCCCACTTCTCTTGATCTCGCGGTGCTCACAAACATGCACATAATCAGAGCTTTTGAGGGAGATAGATATTTTTGGCTTTATAGGCCCGCTTCCACCCCATACTCAGGAGACTCCCCAATCCCACACTCTATGGACCTGGCACCACCATGCGATGGACTTTTCTCGCCGATCTTGATCTAGCTCAGGGAGTTCAAACACCTACGCTCCAGACCCTGCACAGCCCCAGGCCCAGGCCCAGGATATCTAGGACCTAAATTATCCTCTTGCTTCCACATCTGATGGCCCCATCGTCAGACCCGTCCTCTGTCAGCTTCATAGGAGATCTCGACACCACGTCGAGGGTAGCAGCAGCACTCCTTCTCCACCACTATCACATCTCGAGCGTATGGCTCGTTTGGAGGAGGAGTTTAGGCAGTTTGGATCCTCCACTGTCACCACCTGACTAAGTTTGAAGACACACTCTCTGAGTTTAGGACTTCGTTTGATGGCCTCACTATAGCTGTCGTGACCCTCCAGACACAGTTTGATCGGGTCTATCAGTATCACTACAGTCAGGGCCACTACCCTGCTACTGTACCACATCTCCTACCCACTCGTATCCAGCCTTGGCCATCCCACACATCTCATACTCATGCAAGTCCCTCCACTTCCACCCCTCACATGGACACCCCTACCACTTCCACCCCTTACGTGGACACCACCGTACTACACATTTCCATCCCATCCCAGCCATCTCAGGAGCTTGTGGACACGTCCGTCGTCAAACCTCGCATCATTCCCATTCCTTCCCCACCTCCATTCCCATAGCCCGAGACTGTGACTACTCCCCACCCTCAGCTTATCCCGACCCCGTGGTTTCACCCACTTCATCTCCACACGCCACGGAGGCCAATGATATACCCACCTCTGGAGCACCACCCTCTCCCGCTCCAGCCACGCATATTCCATCACCTACAAGTGTCTCCACGTCTCTTCGCACATTCGCACCACCTGAGGATAGTCATCATCTCCTTGTCCACTAAGGATTCATCCCCACATGCACCTCCACCTCCACCACTAAAGTCTGAGCTCATTCGTTCCACCCCACCCCCACCCCCACATTGACACGGCAACTGAGCCTTCAACTGACCCATCAGGCACATCCACTTCACCCACTCCACCCAGCCACCACCTGACAGTGGCCCTGCATGATTGGACCACTTTATTTTGCACTCCCCCACAACATAGCCCATGTTTATCACACGTTCACACTTCTTTTAGGCATGCTTTCATTTAGCTTGGGGGAGATGCACCCGGATCTCCTTCCCATCATTATTTCTTTGTCCTCGCGATGTTTTCTATGTGTTTTCCTTGCGTTGAGGACACCGCTTGATTTAGCTTAGGGGATGAGCACTTTTGTGCTGATTTTCTATTTTCTTTCTTATTTTTTTGTTTTTATCCTTATTTTTCTTTTTAATCTCATTTTTCATTCTTATTTTTCCTTTTTCATTCCCCTTTCATATGCATCACGTTTATATTTCATATATGCATTCAAAAAGCCAAAAAATAAAAAAAAATAAAAAACTCCAAAAATATCGGCATTTGCATCATGCATCATGCATCCATTTGTATATAATTGCATTCGCTTTGAGAATTTTTCGAAATCGAGCTTTTATTCACGTGGAATCTCGAGTTAAAATTCGTTTTCCGAACTTTTATGCTTGATTTCCATGATGTCGACTTGAATATATGAATAGGACGTAACCCTAGCTTAAATCCCAAGTAATACCCTAGCTTTGGCCGTCCTCATAATCCTTGAGATAGGAGTACTTGAAACCGACTTAGGCTGATACTCAGGAATCCACTCTATGCATGGACCGTAGAGCCGATAGTTGTGTATAATGGCTTATATTCTCTCGAAACTTGGATAACCACACATCACTTAATACTGAGGATTGAATTTACCTAAGTATATCCATGCTTTCCCAAAAAAAGAGAAAAATAAAAAAGAAAAAAAGAAAAAAATTGTGAATAGGAAAAAAATATATGCATCGTTCCCCAGCGAAGCTGAGTAACAGGATCCCACGCTAGAAACTGTCGGGGCCTCGCGTCAAAAGGTCTATCTTGGAGGAGTGCATACGAATAAGGATCCTATTTGGTTTGAGTTAGTAGGTCCGAGTGGTCCTTCTTGGCCTGGTGCCCTAAGGTCGTCTGATCTGGGAGTCACCGACCCAACGCTCATTGCACGACTAATCATAGATCCCAAAAAAGAGAGAAGAAAAATGTATAGTAAAAAATATTTGTATATATATATATATATATATATATATATATATATATATATATATATATATATATATATATATATATATATATGAAAAGTAAGTGAGTTTTCCATATAATGAGAACCAAGGGAATGCCATAATAGATAGCCAAGAGCGCAGACTTGGGAGAGGCTGGGAAGCAGTCACTAAGCACCAACACAAATAGCCAACATGTCCTAACCCCATAGCAATACAACCAAAGAGCCACCCCGCACTCACACACATACAGCCTGCCAACGCATACACAGTAGCATGGAGACAACCCACATCACCAACAACTACAAAATCACAACAGCAGCTACAACACTACACAACTAGAAACAAACATACACAAGCTAGTCCAGGGGCAGGAGCAAATTAGCATGCTCATAGTTTTAGGCTACTAAGGCCAGCGAAGGCTCCCCTTGCTACAGAGCTTCCCTTCAAGCGCATAGTAACCTGATGATCCATCTGAATAGATTTCTTAGACTTTGCTTTACCACCTGCTTCAGCCATCAATGCCGCCTACCCCGGGTTATCCACGACCATTGGGAATGGTGGAGGCCCAGACCAAGGGTCGTAGGCCAGCGAACGTCGCACAAAAGGGGACTTGCCACAATCCCGAGGCATCGTCGACGGCCCGGGGAACACATGGGGGGACACAGCCCCCTAACATCACGGGAGGGAGGATGGGACGTCCTGATCTCGATGGGGGCAACAACCAGGGGAACAGCCGGCTCCACATTCTTGCATAGTAGAGTGGCAACGGAGGGGATAAATCCAAGATGCATGCATTCATCAAAGACAAGCTCTGGGCCATCCTCATCATCAGTGAGCACAGAATCATGTCCACGAGCAGATTGGGATAAGGGAGACTGGAGGGTCAACTGGGACCGACAGGACGCTCCGTCCTCCGGGGCCTCAAGCAGCGGATGTTGGGCAACAGGGGGGACATGATCTGAACAGAGGGCGTCGGGGAGGGGATGGGGCTCATATCTCTGCGGTGTGGCCGGCTGCTGTCGGCCCTCCTTCAGCGGCACGATGGGGCGTGACGGAGCTTTGCACTGAGTTAGGTCGTGACCGAAGCAAAGACAGTGAGAGTAGAGTGGGAGGATCTTTTCATACTCAATGGTGATAGGGATGATGGACCCATCAGCTAGGCGAGCTGAGATAGAGGAGGGGAAGGTAAAGACTGAGTCAATTTTGACGAAGCATTTGGCGAAAGAGAGTCAGGAGGCGCTCGCAATTGCAGCGTCAGAGGCAACGGGCGTCCCAACACACTTGTTAGCTTCCCAAGAATGGCGGGGGACCAAAATTGAATCGGTAGCTACGGAAATCGAACCCAAATAGGCACCAAGGAGAGAAGATCTCTGTCCAATCTGATGTGGGGAGCCCAGCACCTAAGGACAAGGAGGCGACCATCCATAAGCCAAGGACCTCCATGGAGAATGTCATCATAGTCGATGTCAACTGCGAACTTGAAGAAGAAGAAGCCGTTTTCCCACGTGTGAATATGGACTACTCCTTTAGTTTTCCAAGACCGTCCCACCCAAGTCTTGAGGTGGTCGTAGTAGGGATGCTGACCCACGAAGTAGATATATCGCGCGCGCGTGTGTGCATGCGTGCGTGCGTCTTAAGCATGAATAAAACTTAACAATTTCAAGAATCAAGGAATTTTGATGTGTCATAAGCGTCATTTCTTCGATCGATCTATATCTCATTATCCCAAACTTATCCCCTCTTCGACCATTGCATAGCTTAGATTCCTATTCCTTCGATCTAAGGACAGGTTAGAGGAAATGTCTTAGGATGTGAGTATAACCATCGTCTAGTGTAATGCATGGTGATTTGAGTGGGGATGACGTCCTAGGATCATATTCTCGTCGACGAAAATATTTCGAAGCTTTTGAGTTTCATGAATTCAAATTTTCAACTCGCCCACATATATAAACTTGATTTTTGAAAATTCTCGAAGTTTCATGTCATCATTCGCATGTCGATTGCATTCTTCCCATCTACGCTCTCTCTTATCTTCCTTAAGGACAAAGATGAGTTTAGCTTGGGGGATTTTGATGAGTATTTATTGTATATAGTTCTTTCCACTTTTTCATGCACGTTTTCCATTATGTATTTCGTTGTTTTCCCATGTTTCCCCTTTTGTTCCCTCTTTCGCTTTTATGGTCACTCCATGCTTTGCAGGAAATACATGCTGATTGGGGACCATATGGCGTGAATATGTGAGATTGGGAAAAATAAGCGAAGCCGGGAGATCAAACGATGCAAAAGGGGGGGAGATTGTGAAGAACTGTGATCCAAACGGCCGCGTCAATTCGACGCGGCCGCGTGTGTCACAGTACAAGAAGTAGAACACAATTCGACGCGGCCGCGTGTGTCACATAGTACAAGTGGTCGTGCAGACTAGCTCCACACGGCCGCGTCATCAAGCCCCAGAACCCATCTCCATGCGGCCGCGTAAAAGATTTCCAAAAGACCGCGTCGCTGAGGAGTAACTCGAAGATTTGCAATCGACTCGGCCCGCGTGACAACAGACGATGCGACTGCGTAATTCAAAAGAGCCAAAGACGAAACGGTCGCTCGACGCGATTGTTTAGACGTTGACGCGGGTGCAAAGCCAAATTCGATGCATCCACGTCCTTAGCGATGCGACAGCGTCGCTGTAACCCCGTCGCCCCCAATTTACAGAAGCGACCAATATGACCGCGTCGTTTTCGACGTGGTCGCGACGATCTGGATTCCTGAAGCTCCTGGGCACCGATTTTGGAGCAGTTGGGGGGCTTTTTGGTCTTTTGTCTGATTGTATATAAACTCTTCTTCCTCCTTGAGCAAACCCGTCTTCTCTTTAGCTGTTTTTCTGAGTTCGGAAGGGTTTTGTAAGGATTTTTATTACTTTTATTTCCAGTTCTTTAGATTGTATTAGCTAGCTATTTTTCCATCAGATTAACTTTTCTTAATAGAAGTTTTCTATTTTGTTATTATTATTGTGTGTTGCTATCTCTTGTGTTTATTCCTGTGAATCCATGGCTTTTATTACTTACCAAAACTAGAAATCATGTTTATTGTAATGGGTAGTGAGTAGTGTTCTTCTAGGACAATGAGTTGAACCCCATTGGATTAGGACCATGGTTTGATGAACTTTTGATTAATTGCTGGGCTAATTGAGAAGCTGGTATATATTGGGATGCCAATTATCATCGTAGATTCGGCCCCCTCCTTTTTGGGTGATCGGATTGGCTGCCAGCAAGAGTCGAGACCAATCCGGGGTTTCGATCCCTACGAGGTTCTATACTATCAGTGTGACTGACGAGAGTCACGAACCAATTAAAGCCCTCATAATATATGTCCAATCCCCGAACGCCACTGTGGACGGGAGGGAGATTGAGTACATTCATCGAGCATAATATGCCTGACGTATACCGATATATTGGCGAGAGTCGACTTCGGTATAGGTTAAGATAGGCCTATCATTGCATCACGAGAGCGGAGGGTAGGATTTAACATAAGGGAATAACCTATCATGCACCACGAGAGTAGGAGGTAGGCGAATGCCCTTAGGTTAGACGACCTCTCCTGAGTCCCAATGAACCCAACGATCGATCCCTACTAATCCGACCCTGGCCCTAGTTCAATGGTGGGGATACTCTGAGCCCTAGAACTTTTACCCCCTTGACTCCACAATTTTATTCTCCCTTCGATCAACAATCCGATTGCATATCTTTCTAACAAGGACCCAAAAATCGGTACTCAACAAACGCCTCCATGTGTTCGACCCGTAGCGCTACACACGACACCGTGCACTGCAATATAAATTTTATCAGTGTCTGCGTAAGCGGACACTCTTCTCGTCAAACCACTCTGACCACATGAGTTGTACCTGATATTTCTCTAGGTCTGACTTGGCCATGTACAAGGGGGACACTCTTCCACACCTTGTGCTTCCTACTTTCATAGTACGCAAGCATGAGCTGTATAGGGGCATGGATGGCACCGAGGCCAACTTAAGACTTGGGAATTTTTCAAGAATCTTTCAAGCCTGGGGGTTGTGAGTTTCTTCTAGTCTTCTACCTAATGCAGAGATTTTGTTGAGCTCAGAGGTCATCTACGACCTGATACAAGCCAATTTCAAGGCTGCTTCCTACCCAAATTCCGGACTAAGACTTAAATTATTCATGGATATTCCACCAAAGTTCCATGGTCCTCTAAAATGAGCTAAGACTTCTTCTTTCTTCAAAAAACAAATTTTATTAATGAAAGGGAGACATTGTCCTTAAAAACCAAAATGGGCAAAGCCCGTACAAAAGAAGAAAGCAAAATGATACAAGTGATAATCATGAGGACGGTGCTTCGGGATCAGGGGTTTTGGGAGGTTTCAGGAGTCAGGGTTTCCAGAGGCACTGCTTCATCGACGGCCTTAGGCACAGTGACCACGGTCTTGACAGGAGGGTTGACACATTGGCTTGAAGCTCTGCCCTCCCCATGGATCATCTCGAGTTGTTCAATCACAACTCTTAAGTTAGGAAATTTCCTGGCAATCTTTTTTTGGCAAAGGAAGAAGTATGCATCGAACACTATGGCCCTCTGAGGGCTGAAGACGTCCACTTTGAACTTCCCCACTGCATCTGCAGCAACCTTCTCCATGTCGATCACCTTTAACTTGGCAAGCTTAGCCCAGAGATCGGCTCTCTCCTTCTTTCCCTTCTCCTTTTCTTCGGATAGCCGCTCCTCGACTTGCTTCCTCCAAGCTACCTTGGACTCAACATTCTCCTCGGTCTCCTTCCTCAGATCTGCCTCGGCCTCAGCATTCTCCTCGGCATGCTTCCTCCAAGCTACTTCAACCTTGACATCCTCCTTGGTCGTCGACCTCGCCAGCTTAGCAGCCAACCTTGCCGCCCTCTCATCAACCAGAGCTTTCTCAAGCTCCTCCACCTGAGATGTGAGCTCAGTGACTTGAACATCTACACCTCCAGCTGGGCCTTTGCTTCATCAGAGGCCTTCTTGACATCAAGTACATGCCTATGCTTTCGACGGAGGCTCACCTCGGCATTGACCGTTATCACTAATTGGTGACGCAACTCAGCAGCCACCAAGGACATCAACAGAAGACAAAAGGTCAGACCTGACACTTGGGCAAAATCAAGGAAAGAAAAGAAAATAAGAATGTCAACATGTGATAATAAGACAATATTGCATATCTTACCCATATATTTGACATCATTTTGCGCATACTTGGTGTTCGTTTGGACTCTAATACATGTATTTTCGTAATACCCTTTAATATTAGAGTTTATCATGTACTTGTGCAAATATTTGATGTTTTATGTCCTAATCTTATCCCATATTCTTTTCCATTTGAAGATTGGAATTTTCTAGAATTTTTTGGAGCTCTTGGCTATTTTCGGGATTTTTTCCAACCAATATCTATTTTTTGATAAATTAAAAATAAAAATAATAAAAAACTCCCGCTTTACTGTAGCGGGCCCTCTCAAAGAGCGGGCCGCTACAGTTGAGAAATTAAAAAAGAGAGTGGCATGCTTACTGCATGTCGGCAAAAAATTAAAGAAAAATAGGACATTGGTTAGCTTAGAGAGGGCCGACAAAAAATTAAAAAAAAGAAAAATAACCAGTGTGGCTTGTGCTAAGCAAAGGTGACACTTTTGGGGCATTTTAAAGGGAGTTTAAGGGCTAAACCCCCTATTTTTCTTCTTTAGCTTGCTCTAATTTCCTTATATTGATTTGAATGATGCTTTGTTTAATGAAAGTTGATTTCTTTGTCTTTGTGAGTTGCTAATTCTGTCATGTAGATGTTGTGATTAGCTTTGATTGTCTCTTGCTATGATTATTGATTACGTTGTTTGAATCATTGTTTCTACTTTAAGCCTTATCTTTTATGGCTTGAGAAAGCAATGCTTGACTTGGTTGAGCACCCGAGAGGGTTTTTTTAGTCCTATGAATCAATGATTTGAGTTATATTTTAGATGCAATTTTGTGCTTAATTACACAAGAGCATCATGCGGTGGTTTAATCCCAAAAGGATCCATCATTGAGTAATGTTTGAGACACTTGATGCATGCTTAATGTTAGCCCTAATGAAATCACATCACCCACATGTTACCCCTAATTCCCTCTTCTCACGTTAGTTTTAGGCTAATTGTAGTAGTTTAAATCTTTGCAATCAACATTTCACCTTCGAATGGTGGTTGATTTCTCATTCAAGTGTTTCTCTCATAGACATCGAATTGTGATAATATTCATGACTTGTCCTTGTGGATCGACCTTGGACTTCATGGATTTTATTACTTGACAACTCCTATGTAAGGACCTTTTACCTTGCAATACTATCAACAAACACTCTAGGGGGTGAATAGAGTAATGGCACAAATTGTGTAATTAAAAATTAAACTTGCAAATGCGAAATTATAAATGCAAGACGAATTTAAACAGCACAGTCAATCAAACACAAACTCAAGATTTTACCCTGATTCCCCAAACTTGGGTACGTCCAGCCACACCAAATAGTCACTATGATCCTACACAAAGTAATGAATACAATCTCACACAGAGATACCTCCCATAGAGGATTTGGATTCTCACACGGAGATATCCTTCCTCTCACAAAGAGAGACTTTAACTCTCACAAGGAGAATACTCAACCAACCCTACACAAGGGTTAAACTTTCACAAAGAGAGCAACTAGCTCTCACACAGAAAGCTAGGGTTTCAATACACAAAATGAAACAACTTACTATTACCTATGCCTTGAGAAGAACTTATTCAATATGAAGATGAATGCATTGTAGAGGATCTCCAAGTGATGAGATTTGCTTGAATACACTTGAATGATTTCCCTTGAGCTTCACTTCAATGCATGAAGAGGAATGTGAGATCTAAGAGAGAAATGAGAGAGTTTGAGAGTGGCTTAATGATTCTCAAATATATGCAATATCAACCAAGAGTTCTAATAGAACTAAGCCCTCTCCTATATATAGGAAGCCCACCGAAACAAATAAAACCCAAGGAAAAAGCCAAGAGAGAAAAGTTGCAACGGCTATAATCTGGGATTTTACGGCAACGATGGGCGACTGTATAAGGATCGACAGTCAACTGATCAACGGCTATATTATTCCCAACGGCTATAATCTGAGCCAGGACAAGCGACTGTAGAAGACTACACAAGCGCATGTACTATATGCATGCGTCTTTAAAGACTTCGTCAGGCGACTGTCACATGAGATGGACTGGAGCTGAGAAAATGCAACTTACGCGCTTGTGCATTCAGATAACTGACAAGAAAAGTCCATGCGTCTGAAAAATAACAGGCGACAGTAAACTCCACATCAGTCGACTAACACACAAGCTAGAGAGATGCCGAGAAAACACAAGTTACGCACTTTAGTACACAGACGACTGAAGAACAATATTCAGGCGCCTGATGAAAGACATATGCATGTCAAATGAACTTCGATCGCCTGCTCCAAAAAGCTCAAAAAAAGAGTCAATAAATATTTGACTTGAGCTATTCAAAACAGTCGACTGTAGAAGGCTGGTCAGGGGCCTAGAATTATCCAGTCGCCTGTCCTTCCTTCAGCAGTCGCCTGTTGGAGAGCCAGAGACTCCAATTGAGTCATTTGGCATGATGAACCTATTAGGTTGGATTCTATGATAATCCTAAGGCTCACTAAGATGGTTATAAGCAAATGCATGAATGAGTAGACCATCTATCAAGGTATTACAATAATCAGAGCCTCAAAAGAGAAAAGCAAGTAAATGAAATTACATGGATTACATTTGCTTCTCGTAGAATCTTATCTTCAACTTTGATACTCCACATCATCTTCCAAGCTTTGGCACCTCTTGATGAGTTTTCCTTCATCAAGATCCAAGATTTGGCTATGCTCCTCTTGATGTCCATCCTTGCACCAAGATATTAGTCTCCAAATCATGCCATTCTTCATTTGATAATCATGAGACTAAAACATAAGGGTCATTAACAACAATATAATATTGTGATAATCATCAAAATACTATTGGTCTAAAACACCAATACCTAACAATCTCCCTATTTTTGATAATGACACACATTATGTAAAACATAAATAATTAAAGCACAATATGTAACGGCCACTTTCCGACTGCACGTATTTTAGCGCGTAGCTGTATTTCGTGTTTGATTTGTGTATTTGATTTTTATTATTGTATCTCGTAGCTCTTGCGAACGATCAGACACCGTAGCCTCGTGCTTCTCGTCTCCACGATCGTCCCGGTATTTTCGGATTATTTTTCCGATGCCCGTGGCGGAACTTATCCTTTAATTAAATCTCAACCCTTGATTAGCCAAATCAATTTGAATTTTCAAATTTGATAATCAAATCTGGTTAGGTCTCCAAATTATATCATGTGTACCCTTCCAAATCTTCTTCCTCTATTGTTCTCTAGACTTTCCCCTCTTTCTACACCCTCTATCTCTTTATCATTCCCCTTTAAGCTATAATCCTATAGTTGTTTATCAAGTTAAATCATTTCATAAACCTAAGCCTAGCCATTCCCTTTCACATGACAAAACCCTAGGGTTTTTATATTATCAACCGCCACCAAGGAAACCCCCCCCCCCCCCCCCCCCGAGTTCTCTTCTCTCCCTCTCGCAACTCTCTCTCACCCTCGCTCTCAACCCCGCCGGCGGCCAACTCCTCGAGACCGCCGCTCCGACCACCCTCGGACCCACCTCGCCGCCTCGACCGCCTAGAACCGCTCCCGACGGTCGCCTTCCTCGCAGCGGTGGTGACAGCAGCAGCAGACTGCGCTGCTGCGTTCCGATCGCCGTGCAGGCCGTCGACGACCCCGGAGCCCCTGTCGCCGGCCACCGCACGTCGCCTCTCGACCGCCGGAGCAGCCCCGCGGCTGTGTCTTCGCAGCAACCGCACAGCAGCAGCCCGACGGCTGCTGCTGTGATTTCCGACCGTCGCGACAGCCGCCCTGATTGTCTGAGGGTCACCGCCGACCCCCCTAGGCTGCTGCCGCCAACTGCATCCATTATAGCCCCACAGCCAGCCTCCAGCGACGTCAAAACGACGTTTTGACCCTGTTACTCGCTGTTTTGACCGTTATATCTCCTTGCTCGTTGTTTCGCTGACTCTCGACGCCGCCAACGACTCCTAGATAGGGGTGTGCGGGTCCGGGTACCCTGTTTTTTTGATGTTACCCGGACCCTACCCGGAAGGGACCGGTTCCTAAAATTTGGATCCGGAACTTACCCAGTTGGACCCTATACACGGACCCTACCCGGACCCTATGTTTCCGGGTAGGTTCCGGGTACCCTGTAAAAAAATCTATTTTGTGATGCATTACGAACAATGATTTCCAAATGATCTGTGCATGACAATTGCCTCAAATACATATGACTAAAGACCAATCTGGAAGTAAAATATTGTCTCTAGTCTCTTTCTTCAGTGATAAAGGTATACTGATTAGTCATTTCTACTAGATAAAGTTAGACATATGGAAGAATGATTCACGTTTACCTCTACTGCTCTTTTGAACGCATAAGAGAACAATATGATCTTTGATTCAAATGCATTGTTTGATGTACTTACGCGTTGCTCAAAACTTCAGGATGCAAGTTGTACTCCCTAATATTATAAGTTCAAATTAGATACATCCAGGGTGGATCACTCTTATATATGTTGATCATTAATATTATAATATATAAAAAAATTAAATATATAAAATATCGGTTCCGGTTCTGGGTACCCGCTCCCTTTAAACGGGAACCGGAACCGGACCTGATACCCGTCGGTTCCTAATTTTCCTACCCGGAACCTACCCGGAACCGATAACTATCTACCCAGAACCTACACGTTCGGGTAGGTTCCAATCGGGTATTTGGGTACCCTGTACCCATGCACACCCCTACTCCTAGAGACCGTTACCGGGCTCGCCTTCGCTGTCCGCTATCCCCGCACGCTGCCTGCACTTCCGGTTCACTGCCAGGATGTGTCTGGCTACGCTACCCGTAGCCGAGACGTCGTAGACGACGAGGAGATCCCACCGTTCAGACTCTACTTCCGTTCTATGACAAACACCGGAGAGGTTGGTCCCCCTAACTCGTAGCAAACCCACACCGTTAATCAATCAAACCCTAAACTAAAATTGGACAACTCAAACTAAATTTACTTTCAGCGTTTGTAAAATGATTACCCACCGTAGGAAGATCGACAATCGGACAACTTTTCTGTGCACATAGGGTAGAAGTCGATCTAGATCAAACAGAACATCAAAACTTGACTTTTGACTGTTAGGGTAGTCCCGTCAATTTAGAAACAAACCCTAATAGGATTTGTTGAAAACGCGACCTGACACCGTCGCCGTGACCCTGTTTCAGACGGACTACCGCAAACAAGGCGCTTGGACGGGACGCTCCGGACGGACGACACACTCGCCATCGCAGGCAAGTGTACTCACTTGCATCTTCGGCCGTGTTTAGGCCTTAGACTGTAGAACTGTTAAAAACTGTGAACAAAGAAAACCTGAAGTGAAATGATAGCGTCCGGGACGCCCTTGACGGCTTAGACTTGACGACGAAGTCTAAGCGCAACAACAACATCATTTGACACCTTAGGGTTTTTCCTGTGTGTGCGTGCGTGTGGACCCCTAGAATAACAATTCCTTGCGTGTCGTGTCCTGATACACAAAAAGCCTCCGGACGTTTCGGATGCTCTCCACGCGAAAGTGATCCCTGTTACACAAAAAGCCTGCGGGAGTTTCGGATGCTCTCCACGCGAGAGTGATCCCTGTTACACAAAAAGCCTGCGGGCGTTTCGGATGCTTCCCTAGCGGGAGTGATCCATGTACCTTCTTGTCCTGAGTTCCTGGGTTGGGGTAGGGTTGAGCGTGCGCACGGGGAGAGGGTCTGATCCTCCTCGAACCGTAAGGCATGAACCCTTCGTGTCACACATGTCTTGTCCCGTCTTGTCTTGTCCCGTCTTGTCCCATCCCTCTTAGGTTAGTCCCGTAGTCGGTAGCACATGCTACGACTACTGCTTGACGCGTTTTACTTTTCCTGCTCCGTGTACCCTCTTCGTTACTATGTATAACCCCAGCATGCTAATCAACCAGTAAATCATTGCTTAAAAGTTTCAGTACACTTGCAGTAGATTCTAACCCTCTTTTGTAGACTTTACCTGACGTACAGTTCCTTTCTTTTGGGTGTTGTACATCAGGTGTTGAGCCAGAGTACGTTGACGAGGCGGACCTGCCAGAGTACGTAGAGCCGGAGGACGTCGATCCAGAGTACGTGCCCGAGGAGGACCAGAGCTAGAGGTCTTCACGTTGCTGATCTAGAGGTCTCACTGCAGTTTAGTTGGGTGCGTAGCACCGATTATTTTCTGCCTAGGTTGGGTGCTTGCACCGGTAGTTTACCTTTCAGTTGTCGTAGCCGTGTCAGTCTTTTGTTAGACTCTCAGTACTTCTGGATTATTATTTTGGAATAAAATGAATGTTTCCTTTTTAGTACTTTTGTTGTTCCGTACTAACCTGCAGGGACCTGTTCCTTCGTCTTGGAGTACCACACAGACGCTTATTGGGTCTGAGCTTCTCAGCTCCGGCCTAAGCGGGCCTTTGTCACGCTTCGTCTCCGTCGTTTGGGAAGCGGGGCATGACATGTTTTAGTGGTGGCCCATGCAGGTCTTGCAAAAGTTCAGAACAATAAGAGTATCACATTCAGTTAATATCCATGTACAATTCTAAATGAGGTTTTTCCAGTCTTAGATGGTAGGAAGACTTAGATAGACATCCAGGTCTGATAGTTAGGCGCCTTGGTTAAGATTTAGTCATACTCGTCTTAGGATGCCCTAGTAGCTTCTCACCCGGCTCTGACCATGTTAGATTCCTAGAGTTCTTCTTTTAGTCGTTCGCTTGAGTCTATCAATTTCGGGCCCAGCAGAACGTAATCTTGATTCTCTTAGGGCCCTTCCTTGAGGTCTCTCTATTACAGTCTAGTTCATTAGGAAGCCTTAGTGCTGAGTTCTCCTGGTCCATAGACGGCTCGATAATTAGAACCCCGGACTTCCAGCATCTTCCTGATCATTACACTTATGTGTTATCGGCCATAGAATTCCACCGTAGCTTTGCATGAATCATATCCTAGACGTATTCATCATGCGATCATATTCTTGCCCTTGATTCACGTGATCGCTTCATGACACTTACCGATAATTTTTTCGAATCTTTCCCATTGCAAATCCTAGTTCCTTTAAAAGTATTTTCGAAAGTTCTCATTAAACTCTTCGCTCGGTTTAACTTCTTTGAAAACACATTATTATATATTTAAATTCCTTGCTTCTCGGTGGAGTTAAAATTCTTTCTTGGATTTTGAATTCTTCTTGGTCGAAAATTTTAAATTACTATCTTGTAAATATTTCTAACCGATATCTTTTGGATTTCGGTTTTAAACCATTGTTACCATTTAATAATTCAATATATATTTTTTCTTCTAAAATTTATTTTACCACTTACCGTACGTACTTTTAGAATATATTCTAAGCTAAATAGAACTTCAAAATATTTTTATATCAGACCTATGTTCATCGTACTC
Source organism: Scilla litardierei (assembly GCA_030789695.1). Lineage (NCBI taxonomy): Eukaryota > Viridiplantae > Streptophyta > Magnoliopsida > Asparagales > Asparagaceae > Scilla > Scilla litardierei. Next base: position 33,972,553 of record CM061133.1, read on the forward strand.
ATACTTCGAAGACCTTTGTATAAATCTATTTTCATATGCAAAACAAATCGCTACCTCACCCTACTTTTCATTCCGTCATCTAACTCTTTTTTTCCGAATTGTAATAATTTTACCACCTGCTTGCTACTTCTACAAATTTTTTTAAATATATATTTATAGTACCATATTTTACATGTATCTTTCCTTTTTCTCTTTAATTATTTTGAGAAATATTTTTGTCCCACCCAACCAGCTATCTCTTTATCTCGCCTTATTTGAACGCGTTCCTTTCGACCTTGTTTCGGTACACTTTTGGTTTCGACTTCCTTTCTGTTGTGTAGACATTAGTGCTTGTCGTTGCATGTGTCAGCTCTAGTTTAGTAATGGGCCCTTTGGTTTTTTGATGTCATCGTGGTGCCTGTATGAGTGTGCTATCCTTAGGATATTAGTGATTGTCTCTTGTGTCGTGTATGTATACTCAGTGTGGTCCATGATATACGTATGGAGTTATCTGAATGATGGTATTCATATAGATATGGATAGCGTCATAGCAGGAAATTCCTTAGACTTAGACTTTCATATTATAAGTATAGCTTATCTTTGGCTGCATGTGAATGTATCAAAACTTTTACATTCTTTTAAACCAAATCTTTAAAGTTTTGAGATTGGCATACAAGATCACACCCCTTATCCTCCCTCGTCCAATACCACAACTCCACACTTTTTTTCCTGCAAGTTTTTTTTTCTACATGCCTTTCTTTACTTTCCCTCTTCGGAGAGTTATTTCATTGTCGTTATTTTATTAGAACTGGTTATTATTGCTAGGCATAGAGTGAGATGAGATATGTTGTAGCGATGATTAATTGATTTTGGAACACAAGGATGTTAAGTTAGATTTTTTCGGATGAAGGAAATGAGGTGTCCATGACTTATCTATTTACTTTTAATTATGCCAATGTGTAATGGACTCAACGAGAATTCTAGTTGGATGAAATTGTATACCGGGAGATGAGTACTTATCAATCTGAAACTTGGACGAGTGGTAGATAGGAGTAGCTAGGACGAGATAGTATGAGTTAGGGTGATCGTGAGAATGAGTAGAGCATTTAAAGCATCAAGACTAGATTATTAAGTTGATGTGAGAAGATCTTGGAAATAACGCGACATGTTGAGACAGATGGATGTTATGAAGATGGATTAATATGATTAGGAGATTCGATGATGGGGGTAAGGATAGATGTGGTTCGATGGTTCATTGATTATGGAGAATAGAATTTACACGTTAATATGATGGAGAATATATTGGGGACGAGATGATTGTTGATTGATAGACGATACTGTGGATTTATAGTAAAGTGCTAGGATGAGATTCTAGTTGTAGCATTAGCCAGGGGAGAGATGAGATATGATGGATTATAGAGGAGCGTTGTTTAAAGTTATAGGATTAGCGATCTTTGTGTGTAGATATGGGAGTTGCAGGCATAGTGTTTATAGATATTATTATTATTGGTATAAGTGATTCCGAGGGCGGAATCATTTCTAAGGTGGGTAGAATGTAACGGCCACTTTCCGACTGCACGTATTTTAGCGCGTAGCTGTATTTCGTGTTTGATTTGTGTATTTGATGTTTATTATTGTATCCCGTAGCTCTTGCACACGATCATACACCGTAGCCTTGTGCTTCTCGTCTACACGATCGTCCCGGTATTTTCGGATTATTTTTCCGATGCCCGTGGCGGAACTTATCCACTAATTAAATTTCAACCCTTGATTAGCCAAATCAATTTGAATTTTCAAATTTGATAATCAAATCTAGTTAGGTCTCCAAATGATATTATGCGTACCCGTCCAAATCTTCTTCCTCTATTGTTCCCTAGACTTTCCCCTCTTTCTACACCCTCTATCTCTTTATCATTCCCCTTTAAGCTATAATCCTATAGTTGTTTATCAAGTTAAATCATTTCATAAACCTAAGCCTAGCCATTCCCTTTCACGTAACAAAACCCTAGGGTTTTTATATTATCAGTCGCCACCAAGGAAACCCCCCCGGAGTTCTCTTCTCTCCCTCTCGCAACTCTCTCTCACCCTCGCTCTCAACCCCGCCGGCGGCCAACTCCTCGAGACCGCCGCTCCGACCACCCTCGGACCCACCTCGCCGCCTCGACCGCCTAGAACCGCTCCCGGCGGCCGCCTTCCTCGCAGCGGCGGTGACAGCAGCAGCAGACTGCGCTGCTGCGTTCCGATCGTCGTGCAGGCCGTCGACGACCCCGGAGCCCCTGTCGCCGGCCACCGTACTTCGCCTCTCGACCGCCGGAGCAGCCCCGCGGCTGTGTCTTCACAGCAACCACACAGCAACAGCCCGACGGCTGCTGCTACGATTTCCGACCGCCGCGACAACCGCCCCGATCACCGGAGGGTCACCGCCGACCCCCCTAGGCTGCTGCCGCCAACTGCATCCATTGCAGCCCCACGGCCAGCCTCTAGTGACGTCAAAACGATGTTTTGACCCCGTTACTCGCTGTTTTGACCGTTATATCTTCTTGCTCATTGTTTCGCGGACTCTCGACACCGCCAACGACTCCTAGAGACCGTTACCGGGCTCACCTTCGTTGTCCGCTATCCCAGCACGCTGCCCGCACTTCTGGTTCGCTGCCAGGACGTGTCTGGCTACCCTACCCGTAGCCGAGACGTCGTAGACAACGAGGAGATCCCACCGTTCAGACTCTACTTCCGTTCTACGACAAACAACAGAGAGGTTGGTCCCCCTAACTCATAGTAAACCCACACCGTAGATCAATCAAACCCTAAACTAAAATTGGACAACTCAAACTAAATTTACTTTCAGCGTTTGTAAAATGATTACCCACTGTAGGAAGATCGACAATCGGACAACTTTTCTGTGCACATAGGGTAGAAGTCGATCTAGATCAAACAGAACATCAAAACTTGACTTTTGACTGTTAGGGTAGTCCCGTCAATTTAGAAACAAACCCTAATAGGATTTGTTAAAAACGCGACCTGACACCGTCGCCGTGACCCGGTTTCAGATGGACTACCACAGACAAGGCGCTTGGACGGGACGCTCCGGACGGACGACACACTCGCCATCGCAGGCAAGTGTACTCACTTGCATCTTCGGCCGTGTTTAGGTCTTAGACTGTAGAACTGTTAAAAACTGTGAACAAAGAGAACCGGACGTGAAATGATAGCGTCCGGGACGCCCCTGACGGCTTAGACTTGACGACGAAGTCTAAGCGCAACAACAACATCATTTGACACCTTAGGGGTTTTCCTGTGCGTGCGTGCGTGTGGACCCCTAGAATAAAAATTCCTTGCGTGTCGTGTCCTGATACATAAAAAGCCTCCGGGCGTTTCGGATGCTCTCCACGCGAGAGTGATCCCTGTTACACAAAAAGCCTGCGGGCGTTTCGGATGCTCTCCACGCGAGAGTGATCCCTGTTACACAAAAAGCCTGTGGCGTTTCGGATGCTTCCCTAGCGGGAGTGATCCCTGTACCTTCTTGTCCAGAGTTCCTGGGTTGGGGTAGGGTTGAGCGTGCACACGGGGAGAGAGTCTGATCCCCCTCGAACCGTAAGGCATGAACCCTTCGTGTCACACATGTCTTGTCCCGTCTTGTCTTGTCCCGTCTTGTCCCGTCCCTCTTAGGTTAGTCCCGTAGTCGGTAGCACACGCTACGACTACTGCTTGACGCGTTTTACTTTTACTGCTCCGTGTACCCTCTTCGTTACTATGTATAACCCCAGCATGCTAATCAACCAGTAAATCATTGCTTAAAAGTTTCAGTACACTTGCAGTAGATTCTAACCCTCTTTTGTAGACTTTACCTGACGTACAGTTCCTTTCTTTTGGGTGCTGTACGTCAGGTGTTGAGCCAGAGTACGTTGACGAGGCGGACCTGCCAGAGTACGTAGAGCCAGAGGACGTCGATCCAGAGTACGTGCCCGAGGAGGACCAGAGCTAGAGGTCTTCACGTTGCTGATCCAGAGGTCTCACTGCAGTTTAGTTGGGTGCATAGTGTAATGCCCCTACAAGCTACTGCACAAGTACTAGAGGGGTGGTGAATAGTACTTTAAAAATAACAAGGAGTATAATTCCTAATTATCGTGCAAACAACTACCAAATCAATTTGCGGAAGCTTAAATTGATGACAACAACAAAATTAACAATGCTAACAATTGAATATTACTGGGTTCGGATCCACCCAAGTCTCCCCGACTTGTTCCCGGTGATCCTACGTCCCAACAACCCGGATCCCCTCCGGATACTTAGGTTAGAAACCCTAACCTAAGATTTCCACTATGAATATCTGTGAAAAACCTTCACAAGATCAAATCATACATGCAATGGCAATAGTGAATCCCACAACCCGGGATCACAACCTTCTCTCACAACCGAGAGAACCAATAAGCAATATAAATGAATTTATAATGAAATAAACAATCTTACCACAAATCCTATACCTTGAGTTTTCTTACCAAATAGGTGCAAGGAGGGATTTGAGGAAGAGGAAGTCACCAAGACCTAGCACCACTGAAATGAGCAGCAATGGGTGCCTAGGAGTGATTAGGAGACTCGAATCAAGCTAGAACTTGAATGGCTCACCAAGAACAAACTTCTCTCAAGATGGATTCTAGATCTAGAAAGTGAGAGAATGGATTTCTTGTGAGGAAGAGAGCTTTGGAAATGAGTGAGAATCTCTAACTCTTTCAATCTCAATGAATCTCTTAATAGCAGCTCTAACCTAGAGAGAAATGACTAAGCTTCGTATTTATAGGGTCCCATAAAAACGAGTTAGGTCAAATCCCAACGGTTGGAAATCTGAAGCAGTTAGTCGGTCAAAGAACAACCACTGACCGACTAGTTCATCAACTAGTCGGTCGGTCAAACAACATGGACCGACTAAGTGATGAACAGTGAAGAGATTGAATTTCAGACCTAGAAATCTAGTCGGTCCAAGAAGACTGTCTGATCGACTAGTTTCACAACTAGTCGGTCGTTCAGTGAACTTAGACCGACTAAGAGTCAAAAACTATTAGTCTGAATACAAATTGATTTAGTCGGTCCAAGAACAAATGTTGACCGACTAGATCATCAACTAGTCGGTCGCCAAACGTTCTTAGACCGACAAACGATAAACAGTAGCTTAGGAGAAAATTGGCATGTACAGTAAAGCTCAACTAGTCGGTCAAAGAAGCATCACTGACCGACTAGTTCACAAACTAGTCGGTCGGTGAGTCAACGTAGACCGACTAACTGTAAACAGTACTGAGCAAGAAAAGATTAACTGAAACTAGTCGGTCCAAGAAGCTTTGCCGACCGACTAGATCACCATCTAGTCGGTCAGTTCTTCTTCTTGAACCAACTAACATGCACAACAAAGTCCGAATCGAAGCGCGATGCTTCGAGGAAGTTAGAATGGACTTTTACTAAGATCCTAGAGCTAAGATATGAGTGTTATGAAGATAGAAATGTAAGATATACTCAAGGCTTAACATTCTATAGATCGAAACTAAAAGATTATAAATAAAACCTTAAAGAACGGTCTGCGAGAGCTTCGATCAAATCTTCATGACTTCCAAAATGGTCCAAAAGCTTCAACGAAGCTTTAGGCATTGAATACGAGCTTTGAGAAGTCTTGAGATGTCGCTTTGAGTGTTCTCGTGAATTTGGCGACGATCTCCATAACTGCGCTCACAAATTGTTAGTTCATGAATTATTTATGTTTGCTCATCATCCAAAACCAAATCCGGGGAGTCCAATACTCAACATTCTCCCCCTTTTTGGTGATGACAAACCAACATAAATAATAATAAAAAATAATGATTCAAATGTAAAATACTTACTCCCCCTGCATTGATAACACGTTAATTCCAAGTTGAATATATATAAATTGCATCAATCAGACAAGTAAGATATATAATGAGAATCGCATTTTGAAATATCGGATTTGAAAATCCTTATATATATCTTAACTCCCCCTGAATCTAACATATCAAATTAGATTCTTGGAAATTGAGTTAAATTTTCATTTGCCCTAATCATTATCATTATCTCTCCCCCTTTGGCATTATCCCAAAAATGGGGGGCATACAACGACAACAACAAGGATAAATAAAATCCAACGTCGGGAGTCGTAGAATATGACGATGGACCAAATTGACACCTAGGGAAAATAGTTGAATTCAAAACAAAGTGTGCCAAATTGTCCATTTTCGAAAAACGAAAAATAAAATCATCAAAATACCAAATATAAATTCACTTATTGAAGAAAGAAACGTACTCTTCAATACTCAATATTCTTGGTTAAATTTGTGCATGGAAAACAATTCTATGCAATCATAGAAATATAATATATTTAACCAAGTTTTTAAGCGTCGAGCGACGAAATCACATATTATAGACATTGAATGAATATTAAATGTGCAAAATGAAGTAAAAGAGAACATCGATGTATATATATATGAATACCATGAGTACAAGCAACAATACATCGACTACAACAAACAGAGTGCAACATCTATATCACCAACCAAAAGATACAACAACATCATCGACATATCATCAAAATCAAACATCCAACAGAATGAAAGTACAACAAGTACACCGACATCCAAAATACAAAATACATCAAAACACCGCCAAAACTCCATCCTAACCCAAAACACTCTCAAAAAGATGCATCATCCAAAGATCACCGGAGAGTCCTCGAAACAGACGATCACGAGGAAGTGGCAGGATCAGCAGTCTCCGTGGGTCCAGTCGAGGGAGTGGACTCAGGCTCTGCTGGGAGGAGTGGTGTGTGAACTGAAGGGATCGTCGGTGCTGGAGTGGAAACAGCAACAGCAGGCTCAACTGGATCAGGGATATCAGCAGGAGCAACAGCAGCATCAGAAGTCTGATCCACTGGTGCAGAAGTCTCTGGAGCACCGGAAGAGGTGGCAGCTCTAGGAGCAGATGTGGTAGCAGCAGCAGGAGTGGCCTCAGCGCCACGAGCAGGAGAACCAAGGAGCTCATCGATATCCTCATCGTCCATCTCCTCATCCTCAGAAACAGGAGGAGGGACCTCAACACCAATGACACGAGCAATGCGACACAGAATCTCCTCGAAACGAGCGTACCGAGACTCGAGACGATGAACGTCACGAGCGAGACTCTCAAGAGTGGTGGGAGGTGAGGAAGCAGCAGCTGCAGAAGAAGTGCCCTGAGATGCTGAAGGAGTCATCCGCTACACGTGACGGAGTGCCGCAAGAGATTTCTTTACGGCCGTCACGTTCAGTGGAGGACCAAGGGGACGCTCATCGTCAGGAGGCAAAGGCACGCGAAAATGACGGAACACCAAAGTCAATAGACAAGGATAAGGGATATGCGTAGATTTAGTGGTCTTGCGAATACACTCGAAAGATTCCATCTTATCGAGTATAACGCGAGCCCAATTAATCTCGCCACCCAAGAATAGAGCGTAAATCAACTTAAGGAAGGGCTGGGATGGTAGTGAAGATGAGCCGTACTTGGGAAGCAAGCACGACTTCAGAATGAGATTGAGCACCCATGCATTTGGCTTAAATGACTTCAATGGAACACCAATAAAAGCAGGAGGGATCACATGGAATATATCAGCGAGAACAGACTGATCCAAAGAGGAGATATCATCAACAGAGATGTCTGACGGGAGGAGACCAGACGATGAACAACCAAGCAACTCCCCCAAGATTTCTGCCGTGAGGACTATAAGAGTCCCCAAGACAGTAGTCTCGATGGAGTGGCTCTCATCGTAATGGCCCCGGACACGATTTGCATAGAACAGTTTGACCAGGCGAGGATAGGGTCGATGGTTCGCCTTAGGGTCGAAGCGAAGGTAGTCTAGGATCCCACTATAGGATAGGAGATCAGCTAAGCCAAGGAAGTCTGAAAACTGAACATAGTGCTCCAATAGCATCGGGCAGTGCTCAATACGGTTGTAGGCCGCTAGACACTGAGGGTCGTCACGACACAACGATATATCCACACCGCCAACCGGCATTTGAGCTTTACCCTTAGCCTTACGGGTCTTAGGAGGAGGTGGAGGAGGGGGTTCCTGATGGGTAGGCTGCTCTTCAGGACGAAAATCAGCGTCAGAATCAGAGGTGGTGTCCTGAAAGGAGGAAGGGGAAGCGACAAACTTTCTACGTTTAGGTTTCGGTTGGGCTGTAGAAGCTTGGGCTTGGGAAGCTTGGGTTTTTACTTTGGGCTTGGAAGTCCTCTTCCTCTTCAACGGTGGTGAAGAAGAAGAGGGGGCACGAGTGGTCTTGGCCCTACGCTTAGGTGGGGTCGAAGCGGTCGCGGGCTCTACGTTCATGGGGGATGCCCCAGAGGAAGTAATAGGAATCCTCGTTCTTGCCATGATCGTGGCACAACGAGTACAAGCAATCGACGTTTGAAATAGTTCAAATGAACCTAAGCAATGAAACCCTAAAGCTGAAATGAAACTTCGAAAAATTGAAACCCTAGGTTTTAGTTCGAAACCCTAGATGAAATCAAGACCTAGGACAAACCCTAGAGCTGAAAACGAGACCTAGGAGGAAGAGAGATACCTAGGAGGAGTGATCGACGGCGATTGGCGGCGGAGTTGGCCGGAAAAGTGGCCGGAGATCGACGGAATATGAAGGGACACGAGCAGGGGTTTTGGGGGTTTCGAGCTGGAGAAGATGGAGCAACCGACTAAAATTAAAAAGAGTCGATTAGATTGAACTTAAGTCGGTCGAAATCACGAAATGACATGACTGCCCCTGAGCACTTAGTCGGTCTAAGTTCAAACGCTGACCGACTAGATGACGATCTAGTCGGTCGGTTAACGAGCTTGAACCGACTAAGTCGAAACAGAGGCAAGAAGAAGTTTTCTGAACGAAGATTAGTCGGTCTATGTTCAAACACTGACCGACTAGAACTCAATCTAGTCGGTTGATAAGTGAACTTGAACCGACTAAAGGAGTGAAACTGGGAAGAAAACTTAAATAGCTTGAGTTAGTCGGTCTGAGTTCTTTTACTAACCGACTAGATACGAATCTAGTCGGTTGGTGATTGAACTGATACCGACTAAAGGAGTTCAAAAATTTATAGAATGAGCTAGTCGGTCTGAGTTCATTAGCTGACCGACTAGATGCAAATCTAGTCGGTTGGTTGATGAACTGAGACCGACTAGATGAGTCCAAAGATTGACAATTAAGTTCTCTCCTCAATACACTTGGACGATACATCGCAATCTTCTCAAAAATCATCTAAACTACCCCATTAAACATCGAAATCTCAAATACGACATTCAAATATGAATTCGAGCATAAATTCAAAAATATCACATAAAATCCCGAAAAATCCAATAAGTCTAGCATGACGAAATATTGCGAAATATAATAGCATGCAAGATAATTGAATGAAACATGAATCCTATATCTCGGATTCACCCATAATCCCCAATTCTCGACGCAACCGCACAAAGGAGTCCTCCTTTAGGGGTTTCGTGAAAATATCGGCGATTTGCTTTTGGGTTTCAACGTACACTAAAATGATGTCCTTTTTAGCAACATGATCATCTAAAAAATGGTGTCGGACATCTATGTGTTTAGATCGGGAATGGTGCACCGGATTCTTTGAAAGACAAATAGCACTTTGGTTATCCACCATGATAGGGCTAGTATCACAATGAATACCAAAATCCTTTAGTGTGTGTCTCATCCAAAGAACCTGGGTACAAGCAGCACCGGCGGCAATGTATTCCGCCTCGGTGGTTGAAAGTGATACCGAATTTTGCTTCTTGGAAAACCAAGAGACAAGGGAATTTCCTAGAAAATGGCAAGTGCCACTAGTACTTTTCCTGTCGGATTTGCATCCCGCATAATCAGCGTCACTATATGAGACTAACTCATATGTGCTAGATTTCGGATAAAGTAATCCAAAATCTAAAGTGTAACTTAGATAGCGAAAAATACGTTTTACCGCTACTAAGTGAGAATCCTTAGGTTGAGACTGATAACGAGCACAAATACAAACGGCAAACATGATATCGGGCCTACTAGCGGTAAGATAAAGTAAACTACCTATCATACCTCGATATAGACGAATGTCTACATCTTTTCCGCCCGTATCCTTATCAAGATGCGTAGTCGTGCTCATAGGAGTCTTTTTCCCGAAGGCATTCTCCATTCCAAATCGCTTTCGCAACTCCACCGTGTATTTTGTTTGGTGGATGAAGATTGCATCGTTCAATTGGCAAATTTGGAGACCTAAGAAATATTTGAGTTCGCCCATGTGGCTCATCTCAAATTGTTCCTTCATAACATTAGAAAACTCTTCACAAAGAGTGAAGTTAGTAGCACCGAAAATGATATCATCAACATAAATTTGAACTAATAAAATATCATTATTCGCATGCTTAACAAAAAGTGTAGAATCGGCTTCGCCCATTTTAAAATTCAAATCCAAAAGAAAATTCTTTAGGCGAGCATACCAAGCTTGAGGAGCTTGTCTCAAACCGTAAAGAGCTTTCTTTAGTTTAAAAACATAATTTGGGAATTTTTCATTTATGAAGCCCGGAGGTTGAGAAACGTAAACTTCCTCAACGACATCTCCGTTTAAAAATGTACTTTTAACATCCATTTGAAATAATTTAAAGTTTTTATGGCATGCAAAAGACAATAATAATCTAATTGATTCTAATCTAGCTACCGGAGCGAAGGATTCTTAGAAATCGATACCTTCCTCTTGTCGATAGCCTTGAGCTACTAACCGAGCTTTGTTCCGGACGACGACTTGGTTTTCGTCGGTTTTGTTCTTGAAGATCCACTTTGTCCCTATGACGGTGTGGTTCTTCGATGGCAAAGGAACAAGCTCCCATACCTCATTCCTCTCGAATTGAATGAGTTCATCCTCCATGGCAAGGATCCAAGCACTATCTTCGCATGCTTCAACTATATTCTTTGGCTCTATCGATGAGGCAAAGGCACAATTGGCGAAGTGGTGGACTTGCGATCTTGTTTTGACTCTATCATGAATATTGCCAATAACTTGCTCATGGGGGTGGTCACGAACCGTATGAAGCCGTTTGGGAATTCCCTGATCACTAGGAACATTCTCAACAACCTCATTAGTCGGGTTAGTATCAATAGAATCAATTGAATCATTAGACTTAGAATTATCAAACGAATCACATAAAACATCCATAGAATCATCATCATTTGAAATTCTAGAAGTAGTAAAATTCTCATTAAAAGAGACATGTAATGATTCCTCGATCATAGAAGATCTTTTGTTGTATATCCGGTAGGCTTTGCTACGTGAGGAATACCCAACAAATATCCCCTCATCCGATCTCGGATCAAACTTGTCCAAATTTTCATAAGTGTTTTTGATAAAACATTTTGCACCGAAAACACGAAAATGTTTGACTTGAGGCAATCTACCAAACAACAATTCATAGCAAGTTTGTTTGGTGCCGGGCCTCAAAAGTATTCTATTAAACACATAACAAGCGGTGTGTACCGCTTCCGCCTAAAATTGATGGCCAAGATGGCTATCATTAAGCATGGTGCGAGCACACTCCACAAGCGTTCTATTCTTCCTCTCAACAACACCATTTTGAGGGGGTGCGCGAGGGAAAGAAAACGTGTGAGTAATTCCAAGATCATCATTAAAATTTGAGAAAGACTCATTCTCAAATTCACCCCCATGATCACTACGAATAGTGACAATGGTGGTTCCGATGAGATTTTGTACTTTCTTCACAAATATTGTGAAGTTTTCAAAAGCTTCATTTTTATTACATAAGAAAAATACTCATGTAAATCTCGAATAATCATCTACGATGACAAGTCCATATCTTACATTTCCGAAGGAAGCAACTCTAGTTGGCCCAAATAAGTCTAGATGTAATAGCTCTAGTGGCCGTTTAGTAGAAATGCTTTTCTTAGGTTTAAATGAAGATTTAGGAAGCTTGCCACGTTGACAAGAATCACAAAAACTTTTCTTTTCAAAAACGAGCTTCGGAAAACCTTTAATGGAATTTAATTTTGAAAGCTTATAAAGTGTTCCAAAGTTCACATGTCCAAAGCGTCGATGCCATAAGTGTTGTTCACTTGAGTTGGCAACGAGACATTGTTCATAAGACTTAGGAAGATCCAAAATATAAATATCTTTATGGCGTGTGCCGGAAAATAATAAATTATTATTATCATTCAAAATATGACACAATCCTTTCGCAAAGCTAACTTTGTAACCTTTGTCACAAAGTTGGCTTATTGAAATAAGATTATGATTTAAACCATTAACTAGATAAACATCACTAATTAAGGGTTTAGATGGGTTACCCACTTTACCAACACCGACGATGGTTCTGCTCTCGTTGCCTCCAAAGACTACCCGGTTCCCATTAGCAATGGGCACCACTCCGGAAAGCAATTGAGCATCGCCCGTCATGTGTTTTGAACACCCGCTATCGAGTATCCAATTTCTCTTGGAGCTAAATTTAAATTTGTTGCTCCGTTCCTTTTTCTTGAGTACCTAAAGATAATCATATCATTTTATGGTACCCAAGGTCATTGGGTCCTCAAAGGTTAGACCTTTGGAAGCCAAGTCCAATTGTACTTAGACTTCCCAATATAATTAATATTATCCACTACATTAATAAAATAGTCATTCATGTAAACTTGTTTTTCATTCATGGTAGTGTCCTTTGGGCGCCAAATTGAGAATATTTTGGGAGCCTTCATCCTATTGGGTGCATGCATGCGTTGTTGGTTTCTACGTGATGCATGTCGTGGATAGGCATAAGGAACATGATGAAATGGTGCATATGGATAATTATTCATATGATGTTGTGGGTGAACATATGCATGTGAGGGAACACGTGCGTGAGGGTGTCTCACATGGTGTGCACGTTCCCGTGAATGTGTAGCATAAAAATCATCATATGTGTGAACCGGTGGAGTATGGCGTGTGTTCCTACGTGGTATGGTATTGGTGTACATGTAGGCATGCCCCTTCTTTGAAGGTCCACCCAAAGTGGGTTTCTTTCCGAAAGAGGGTGTGGACGAGGTGGAAGCACCATTGGTAGATGAACTACCAATAGAGTGTTTGCTACCACTCGTCGAAGCACCGGAAGTTGGCCTAACAAAAGTAGTGGCCGATTTGGATGAACTTCCCATCGTATACCCCATGTCAATGTGGTGATTGGCCGGAAGTAAGTCACTTAGGATTTTATCCAAATGGTCCTTACCCTTATTGAATTTATTAATTCGGCCTAATGTGTTCTCATATTTCTCGGTGAGAGAACGCAAAGAAGTATCCAAAGTGGATACTTGCGATGCGAGCACATAAACACGAGATTTAAGATTCTCATTCTCAATACTCAACGTCGAGTTTTGAGAAGTCAAATCCGCTATCTTATGTTCTTCCGGATCCTCAATGCTAACATGTTCAAGTTGAGTCTTGAGATTAACAATCTCATTCTTCAACTCTTCAACAACGGTGTCGTTGTTGGTGATGATAGTTTTAGGCGAGGTTTGAATGCTAGCTAAGTCATCTTTTACTTTAGTATACCTATTTACTAATTTAGTATACTTAGACCATAATTGAGAATTAGCATTCCTAAGTTCATCCATAGATACCTCATCGCCTTCGTCGTCACTATCATTGGAAGAGGAGGATCCTTGATCATGCTCCTCTCTTGCCATGAAGCACATGTGCGCTTGCTCCACTTTCTCATCGTCCGAATCTCCGCTTGAGGAATCCTCGGAGTCGGTGAATGTTGCTCCGACAAGTCCCTTTTTGTACCCCTTTTTGTACTTCTTGGACTTGTTGAACTTCGGCGCCTTCCACTTCTCCTTTTGCTTGTTTTGAGGACAATCCGCTTTGATGTGTCCTGACTTATTGCATTTAAAGCACAAAGGTGGGAGGCGTTAGTAGAAGTAAATTTAGATTTTTGTTTGAAGTTACCCTTTCGGAAGAAGCGATTGAACTTCTTTGCCATGAGTGCAATGGATTCCATGTCCATTTCTTCTTCCGAGTCCTCATCATCACTAGAGGTGGATGGAGCCGCCTTGAACGTAATCGCCTTTTTCTTAGGCACGTCTTGGTTCAAATAGGACTTCATCTTTTCTTGTAACTTCACCTTGCTATCTTTTCGTACCTCGTATGACATCAAAGTACCCATCAATTGAACTACGGTATACTTATTCATGTCATTACCTTCCTCGATGGCGAAGGTACGTTTCTCCCAAGAAGAAGGAAGTCCTTCGATAAGCTTCGAACACTTCTCCTTTTGGGTGTATGTTTTGCCAAGAGCTTCCAACTCGTTCATTATGTCGACGAAGCGAGCATAATACTCCTTCATCTTTTCTCCATGTTCCATATGAAATAATTCGTAATCTCTATTGACTACTACGAGTTTAGAATCTCTTACCCGACTCGTTCCTTCATGCAAAATGAGGAGCGAATTCCAAATTTGATACGCACTCTTACTTGTGCATATCATATTAAAATCTTCGGGTTCCAATGCACATTGTAAAGCATTCATTGCTTTGGCATTTGCAATCTCCGCGGTGACCTCCGCGATAGTCCACTTGTCGAAATCTTCTTCGGTAGGCACATTGTACTCCGACATGGTAATTCTCCACAATGAGGCGCTCCGGAGGAACGTTTCCATCCGGCATTTCCAATATCCATAATTGACGCCGTTGAAGAATGGAGGCCTAGTCGAGGAATGTCCTTCCATGACCGAAGACGCTCCTTCACGGTTCCTGAAGGATCCATAATCCGCAGGTGGACGAACGGTCTTGTTGTCGTTGGCAGACATAGCTAAGTATCTGGCTCTGATACCAAATGTAATGCCCTACAAGCTACTGCACAAGTACTAGAGGGGGGGTGAATAGTACTTTAAAAATAACAAGGAGTATAATTCCTAATTATCGTGCAAACAACTACCAAATCAATTTCGGAAGCTTAAATTGATGAAAACAACAAAATTAACAATGCTAACAATTGAATATTACTGGGTTCAGATCCACCCAAGTCTCCCCGACTTGTTCCCGGTGATCCTACGTCCCAACCACCCGGATCCCCTCCAGATACTTAGGTTAGAAACCCTAACCTAAGAATTCCACTATGAATATCTTGTGAAAAACCTTCACAAGATCAAATCATACATGCAATGGCAATAGTGAATCCCACAACCCGGGATCATAACCTTCTCTCACAACCGAGAGAACCAATAAGCAATATAAATGAGTTTATAATGAAATAAACAATCTTACCACAAATCCTATACCTTGAGTTTTCTTACCAAATAGGTGCAAGGAGGGATTTGAGGAAGAGGAAGTCACCAAGACCTAGCACCACTGAAATGAGCAGCAATGGGTGCCTAGGAGTGATTAGGAGACTTGAATCAAGCTAGAACTTGAATGGCTCACCAAGAACAAACTTCTCTCAAGATGGATTCTAGATATAGAAAGTGAGAGAATGGATTTCTTGTGAGGAAGAGAGCTTTGGAAATGAGTGAGAATCTCTAACTCTTTCAATCTCAATGAATCTCTTAATAGCAGCTCTAACCTAGAGAGAAATGACCAAGCTTCGTATTTATAGGGTCCCATAAAAACGAGTTAGGTCAAATCCCAACGGTTGGAAATCTGAAGCAGTTAGTCGGTCAAAGAACAACCACTGACCGACTAGTTCATCAACTAGTCGGTCGGTCAAACAACATGGACCGACTAAGTGATGAACAGTGAAGAGATTGAATTTCAGACCTAGAAATCTAGTCGGTCCAAGAAGACTGTCTGACCGACTAGTTTCACAACTAGTCGGTCGTTCAGTGAACTTAGACCGACTAAGAGTCAAAAACTATTAGTCTGAATACAAATTGATTTAGTCGGTCCAAGAACAAATGTTGACCGACTAGATCATCAACTAATCGGTCGTCAAACGTTCTTAGACCGACTAACGATAAACAGTAGCTTAGGAGAAAATTGGCATGTACAGTAAAGCTCAACTAGTCGGTCAAAGAAGCATCACTGACCGACTAGTTCACAAACTAGTCGGTCGGTGAGTCAACGTAGACCGACTAACTGTAAACAGTACTGAGCAAGAAAAGATTAACTGAAATTAGTCGGTCCAAGAAGCGTTGCCGACCGACTAGATCACCATCTAGTCGATCAGTTCTTCTTGAACCAACTAACATGCACAACAAAGTCCGAATCGAAGCGCGATGCTTCGAGGAAGTTAGAATGGACTTTTACTAAGATCCTAGAGCTAAGATATGAGCGTTATAAAGATAGAAATGTAAGATATACTCAAGGCTTAACATTCTATAGATCGAAACTAAAAGACTATAAATAAAACCTTAAAGAACGGTCTTCGAGAGCTTCGATCAAATCTTCATGACTTCCAAAATGGTCCAAAAGCTTCAACGAAGCTTTAGGCATTGAATACGAGCTTTGAGAAGTCTTGAGATGTCGCTTTGAGTGTTCTCGTGAATTTGGCGACGATCTCCATAACTGCGCTCACAAATTGTTAGTTCATGAATTATTTATGTTTGCTCATCATCCAAAACCAAATCCAGGGAGTCCAATACTCAACACATAGCACCGATTATTTTCTGCCTAGGTTGGGTGCTTGCACCGGTAGTTTACCTTTCAGTTGTTATAGCCGTGTCAGGCTTTTGTTAGACTCCCAGTACTTCTGGATTATTATTTTGGAATAAAATGAATGTTTCCTTTTTAGTACTTTTGTTGTTCCATACTAACCTGCAGGGACCTGTTCCTTTGTCTTGGAGTACCACACAGACGCTTATTGGGTCTGAGCTTCTCAGCTCCGGCCCAAGCGGTCCTTTATCACGCTTCGTCTCCGTCGTTTGGGAAGCGGGGCGTGACACGATGCTAATGAGCTTCCCCTACTAATATGCACCGATTGTAAGTTGATAGATAGCCAATTGTAAGTACTCATTATATCAATTATAAGTAAACTGTGATAATGAACAATAGTGACATATAGTAGGCATGGATTACATGAACCAATTGTAATAAATCAATAACACTATGAGTATCTCTCTCCCATGGATGCATAAGTATGGTTTACATAATCAATATCCCTCTCCCCCTTGTCATTGTCAAAAAATTAGACATCAAATATACAAGAAAAGACATCTTGTCATTGATACCAATTATAAAAAATGACAAATACTCAAGGGATTAAGAGATGTATGATACCAAATGTAAAATTTTAGTGGGTATCAATCACTATCCCATGCTCCCCCTAGATCATCGAAATGGTCAAAATGTTAACTTTTAGGATCTAATACCAATTGAAAAAATAATTGGAGCCATGGGCCTAAAATGTATCAAAGCATTGATATAGATAAATCATGCATCATGATACAAATAATATTGCCAAATGAGAATATAACATCAAAAGAGTAGGTAACATTAATGGGTTGAGTTCAAGATCATAATAACCAATTATAAACAATGTAAACAATGATCTCAAACATAACCCCACAATGAGAGTTAAAATATGTTTTAAAACTAATTTTAAACATACTAACCATATTAACTCTCACATTGTCATACACATGGTTCAAAGAATGCATTTATGACAATGTATTCCCCACAGTCCCCCTTTTCATGAAAAACATAATTTGAAAAAGTTTTCAAAATCATGAAAACCCACACACAATCAATGGGTATGATAAGAATAAACATTAATCATAATATCCATGCAATATGCACATGTGTGAGAGACCTAAACATTAGGGAACCAAACCCAAGAAGAGTTTGATTTCCTAATGTAATCACATGAGGTGATCACATCCCTAACTAAAGAGTTGATGTATCTATTCATCTCTTGCCCACTACACTTAGTGGGAATCCAAAGACTTATGGATTTCCTAGGCAACGGTTTTGCCTTTGCAAGAGGGGTGGATGTGGCATGCATAGGTGTAAAAATAAATTTCTTGACATGCATAGAATGAGGATTTTGCTTTTTTAGCAAAAATGAAGAATTTTCATTGTTCCTCATCACCTTGTGATTTACATGCTTCTTGTTGGTGTTATTGTTATACAAACAAGCATGGTGATTATTTTTAGGTGCTTTAGCAATATTTCTTGAATTTGCACCAAAAGAAGAATTAGAAATGGGTTTTGGTACCACATTTTGAATATACCATAAACATCCTCAATGATTTTCCGAATGTTTTTTTTCCAACAAATCATGGAAATCCCTAGAATGAACAAAGCTTTTCAGCTTTTGGGATTTCTCTTTGCATTTTAACGTATGTTATTGAATGCGAGACTCTAAGCTAAGGTTTTGAGCTAGCAATTTTTCATCAATCATGCTCAAATCCTTAACTTGAGAGAGAAGTATGTCTCTCTCACTAGTTTCACAAACATGTAAAGCATCATTATTATTTACGCTGGTAGATTCTAATCCATGCATCCTACTCATAACATTCTTAAATTTAGCTTTCAATTTAGCATATGAGTCTATGCACTTACTTGCCGCATTAGAGGCCACATTGTAACGATACTCAAGCTCCTCGTAAGATAGCTTTAGCTCCTCCAAAACTTCATCATTGCTTTCCTCCTCGCTAGAGCTTGACGAAGACTCTTTTCCTTTTGCCATGCAGCACATTTCTTCGTTGGGGTTGAGCCACGCCTCCACATTCTTAAATTTAGCTTTTAATTTGTTAGCCATGTCATGAAGCACATTTTTGTTAGGTATGACCGACAAAAAATTAAAGGAAAAAAAAGAAAGACATCAGCCTGCTTAAAGCGGGCCGACAAAAAATCAGAAAAAAAGGAAAAATAATCGGTGATGTCTGCACTGAGCGGGCCAGCACTGTAGCGATCTAGTAGGCGATCGGGCGTGGGTTTCAAGCGGGCGCGGCCTAGATCTGACCCAATAATCTGGAATGTAGTGTTTTAGTGTTTTTTGAGCTATTGTCATCTGATCTTCTTCGTTTTTTGCAGTTTTTTGGCCAAAAACCAAGGTTTTGGAAGCAACATGTGTGGCTAAGTAAAGGTGGCACGTTTGGGGCATTTTTGAGGGAGTTTAAGGGCTAAACCCCTATCTTTCTTCTCTAGTTTGCTCTAATTTGCTTGTATTGACTTGAATGTTGCTTTGTTTAATGAAAGTTGATTTCTTTGTCTTTATGAGTAGCAAATTTTGTTATGTGGATTTTGTGACGTAATTAGGTCAAGTGTTTGGGCTAGCTTTGGTTGTCTCTTGCTATGTTGATTGATTATGTTGATTAAATCATTGTTTCTACTTTAAACCCTATCTTTTATGGCTTGAGAAAGCATGCTTGATGGTTAAGCACCCGAGATGGATTTGTTCATTTTTAATCATATGAATCAATGATTTGAGTGCTATTTTAGATGCAATTTTGTGCTTAATCCCGAGAGGGCATCATTCCGTGGTGTAATCCCAAAAGAATCCATCATTGAGTAAAATTTGATACACTTGATGCATTCTTAACACTAGCCCTAATGAAATCACAACATCCACAAGTCCCCCTCATTGGTTACCCATAATTCCCTCTTTTCATGATAATTTTAGGCTAATTGTGGTAGTTTAATGCCTTGCAATCAACATTTTACCTTCAAAAGGTGGTTGATTTCTCATTCAAACGTTTCCCTCATTGACATCAAATTGCGATAATATTCACGACTTATCCTCATGGATCGACCCTGGACTTCCAGGATTTTACTACTTAAAACTCCTATACTTGGGAGTAGTGCGTTGTTTTGCACGCACGTCAAGTTTTTGACTGAACCACGCCATGGTGCTTTCCAGTCGCTCCGAGTCGACCTTCCGTAGAACGAAGCAGTCCTATGGATGGAAGGAATTCTTAGCGAGCGAGGCTGTGACACCACAATCTAGGAAGACCGACTCCTCAACTCTCATCAGATAAGTAAGATTGTGAAGTTTGTCCTCCGAGAGTTGCTAGTTGGCATAAGTCCACCTATGCACCGCCAATTCCCAGTCGAACTTAGGAGGAATCACGGACGGTCTTGAAGGAGAGAGGCCTCCCCTTGGATACATATCTGTATATATAGCCCTCTGGATCAGGAAGAGTCACCGGCGTCCTTGAGGTTGCATCTTTGGCAGCATCGGCTTCCTTGGAGACTAAACGCAGAGGGCCGGCCTAATCCCTCTTCTTTTTCTTATTGGTCTCGTCAATTTTATGTGGGGGATGGTCACTTTTCTTATTTGAACTCCCAGCATCCTATAGAGTGGAGCTCACCTTGGCCGAGCTCCATGCGGCCTTGGCCGAGCTTAGTGCGTCCTTCGTTGTTGGAGGGCCAACTACTGGGCAGACGAAATGCCCCCGGACTTTCCCACACCGACGTGGAAAAGGGTCAATTTGTCAGGGTTGAGGGTAAATTCATATCCGGCCATATCTTCAAAAAAGAGAATATTAGGGTGAGCAAACATGAATGCAAGATCTAAAGGTCGGTCATACCTTCTGCCTATACAGTGTTCTTCACCCGGTCTGATAAACTAAGCTGGATATTTGTTATAGCCAAAGCTTCCATCTCCATCTTTTTTCTTTCTAAGATATTCACCGGTAAAATCTTCGAGTCATACACCACCCTATGGACACGATCTTTCCGCAATATTGTGGTCATCTTGTATTGACATATCTTGTTTTTCTCCTTGCCATCAAACTTTTCAATTTTGTATTGTGTTCATCCGACCATCGCATACGATCCACCCGTACATGAACTCGAACCAATTGCTTTTCCAGTTGCGGCACCTTTTGTAGAAAAACTCTCCGCCATTGTCTTGAGCTTATTCATGAAACTTGCCCTGATACCAATTATAAGGGGTGATTAAGATCACCTCTCTTAGGCTCATATGCACTGTCGATATGCTTATCAAGAAAGCAATCGTCTCATGTAATTTCAAGATCATTGAACCAAACGGGGCTAATGACTTTCTCTACAAAACCCGTAACACAATAATATATATGAAAGTAACGCAGAACAAAAGATAAACGCACACCTGACACCAAGATTTATATTGGTTTCACACAAAACCTAGTGTACATCCAATTGGAGAGATCGTTAATGCTTCAATATTCTTGGATGACCAGATATGACGTTTGGTTTAAGGGAATAACCAAACATTCTAAGAATTTGAAAAATAAAACAATTGAGAAAGCTCTCAGACAACTCTCATTTGGCCCTAAGTTTGTTCTCTGTATTTTCTACATGTAGCTGCAAACTTGTATAGGAAATTGAGTCAAGAATCTCATCAAAACCATAGTCAAAACAGCGTTTAAATGCCCATTAATCCTTAATGGGTCTGGAATCCGATTCACATTCACATTCACCTTATGCCTACTTCCCTGCTACATGCCCGCCCTCCTCAGAGCTACGATCGCTGCTAGTAGTTGCATGTGTGATCGAACGCCACATGGCCCGCGCAATACGTACGCTACGTGCTACACAATCACGTGTCTCGTGGCCCATCGTTGCGCGTGTTCATGTGATGTGCTCGCTGCTGCACACGACACGGGCGGTCACACGCCGCATGGGCCACGCAATGCACGTGCACTCGTTGCTCCACGCAACGCGTGCTATCACACGCCGTGTGGCCCGTGTGGTGTGCATGCCACACGATGCGCATGTGTGTGCATGCCCGTTGGGCTGCACGATGCTAGGCTTTGGGCTATACCGTTCATTGTTTTGGGCCTAGGGAAAATTCAACTCTATGCATCAGAAAATCATTGTTTCGGGCTCTAAAAGATATCCAATAAATTTCTAAAAAATCTTCATAAATCCTAGATTCATCTTTAGATAAATTTGATGGTTTGTGTTGTATTTTTCAACATATATTTGGACCATCCCATGGTTCAAAGATCTATTGTAATTCATATTTTTCCTAGCTTAAAATCTTAACATAGAAACAATTTAAAACCACATCAAAGGCTTTTATTTTGATAATGTGTATGAATTTCTTACTTTTAAAAAATGTTCTCTCTCCTAATGGGATTAATCACTTTTGTTGGGTTCTCGGACACCTTTTGAGTAATACCAACCCTCGCGGAAATTCCAAGATCATGAGGACAACGATCAAGGCAGAGCGGCCTTTCGCTACAAAATACGCAACCAAGTAAAATAAAATGCAATAACCACAAAAGAGCAATACACCTTGCACACCGGAGTTTTATACTGGTTCCACCCAAATATGGTGTTCGTCCAGTTGGAGAGATTCAATAATGCTTCAGTAAATTCGGATTACAACCTGGAGAAACCTCACAACCCAAGCCCAAAATCCCATTGGTTTGCCTCCTGTTTATTCTACAAGGAGCTACGAACCTTACATAAAACAGCGCTCAAAACGCTCTAGGATCCCTCACTGCACCTTGAGTTGCTTCTGAAGCTGCTCGATGTTATTTGAAGGCGTCATCGCATCCCATTTTATAAGCTCCAAATCTTCACGGGAAACCAATAGGAAGAAGGTTTTGTCGCTTTCTTGGTTAGGTGTCTAAAGGGAGATCAACATTGGCTTGCCAGGTTGGTGGCCAAAGAAGGGGCGGTCAAATATGGTGTACCCGGTTGGTGGCCTTTGTTTTGTAGCAATAATTCAACACTCCACCTTGATACAAAACATACCACATAACCCCCCAAACCAAAACCTCCACCTTCAGACAAACCACCTTTCCATGACGTCAGGACACTTGGCTAGTGAGCTTCGCTCTAAGCATCACCAACTAACCGAGTGTCCAACGAACCCATTTCCAAAGATGAGTCTCCGAACACTGCCGAATCTCCATGAATCCATACCTGAAGCAAAACATGTAGTGATCTCTCCCAGTGCCACCTCGTGGCACCCTAGCACCTCTTTAAGGAAAACAAGTTTGAGCGTCGCTCAAACTTCGACGCCGACCTTTCTCCTGCCGGGTTCTCTTTCTTGTGAATCTCCTTGGAATATTCTTTGTCGACCCTTGCACATCGCCACCCTGAGTTTGCGTCCAAACTCAATGCATCCATCGCAATCTTATCTGCCATAAGATCTCCATGCACCTGCAATGCATAAACTAAATTCACGTAATCATCAAAACTAGCTGGGGCCTTTACGGTGCGTCACCCCACTCTGCTAGCAATAGAGTCGTCCACCATAGCCCTAGTCTCTCCACCTCGACTAGAACTTCCACCACTGTCGCTGCATGTAGTACTCTCCACTTGTGGACTCTCTCCTTCAACCTCCTCGCCTTTACCTTTATCTGTGTCAATACATGGATTTGGAAAAAATACATCCACCTCGTTCGAGGCCTTTTCGGTATTCTCTGTATCCTTCTTTTGCAGCATTGTCGACTCTTCAAATGTAACATGTCGACTAACCAGGAACTTCTTCTCTTCTGGACGCCACAGTCTATAACCTTCAACGCCATCCATGTATCCCAGTAAGATACACTTTTTCCCATTCGCGCTGATCTTGTCACTTCCATTGTGAACCTGTACTGGACATCCAAATATTCGAAGATGATCTAACTCTACTGGCTTACCTTTCCAGACCTCCTCTGGGATTTTATCACCGATAGCTGAAGATGGAATTCTGTTCACCAAATATACAGCAGTTGACATAGCTTCAGGCCAAAATCCCTTTGACAATCCCGATGTAAACCTGAGACACCTCGCCTTCTCAAGAAGTGTCCTATTCATCCGCTCGGCAACTCCATTTGACTGCGGATCTCCTGGTGTAGTGAAGTGACACCTTACTCCTTGCTCCCGACAGAATCTTGTGAACATTGCAGAAGTAAACGTACCACCATTGTCGGATCTCAGCACTTTTAGCTTCTTTCCTGTTTGAGTCTCCACAAGGGTCTTCCACGCCTTGAATTTCTCAAACGCCTCCGACTTTTCCTTCATCACATACACCCATACTTTTCTAGAGAAATCATCAATAAATGATATAAAATAACGCGCCATACCTAAAGAGTGAATTGGCGCAGGACCCCAAACATCGGTGTGAACATAATCGAGAATCCCTCCAGTGTTATGCTTCCATGTGCCGAAGCTAACCTTTGTCTGCTTGCCGTAGACACAATCCTCGCAGAACTCCAGCTCCTTGAAGTTCACCCCATTGATCAAATCACGCTTCTTTAAAGCTTCCAAGCTTTTCTCTGCGACATGTCCTAGTCTGAGATGCCACAGCCTGGTCGAATCAATCTCATGCGAGCTCTTAACACCAACACTAAAGTCGCCAATGATTGTCGTTCCCTTCAACAGATATATGCCATTTACTTTTTGACCGGCGCCCCGCTTGCGTTGCGGCGACGCGGTGTCGTTTACCGCAAGTTTCACGGTTAGTGTAGGGTGCGGGAATATCGAACTCAGGGAGGCGAGGTTGTGCTTGGGTCAGGTAGGACCTAAATCACCCCGAGGGGCGAGCTAGCCCGAATCGGTGAATGGTTGTCACGAAAGGAAATAAAAGGGTATGAACAACAAGAAAGAAAACCCGGGACTTTGGTTTCCAACCCGACGAGAGACTCTCGCCGATACGGCCTACGGGTATGGATAGCGATCGGGATTAGGGTCTAATGGTGAGACGTTGCCTCTGAAAGTGGTACCGGCGTCCCATGGGCCCGATATTCCGGTCGGTGCCCAGGATGATACACCGGACTTCCCGAATTCGATCAGTGGGCACTCCCGTGTCCATTAACACTGATCGATCCCGGGAGCACTAAGCCCACAATGATATCTCCCAACATCTCATCCTGCCGCTCCCGCGTGCTAGGATTCGGCGTCTACGCTAAGGGTGTGAGCTATGGCTAGGGAGTCAACCGCCAAGTTTATTCCCCCTTGGCCCAACGGTCAAAGGTGGTCTTTTTCCCGCCGATGACAATGAAACACCCCGCGTAACCGTTAGATTCCTACTCCCTATCGATTTCCTAACCCTATGGACGCATCGGGAAGAGCCCCCGAAGGGGTTTCCACCAAAATCCCAGATTTGGGAACTACTCACAAAAATTCATGAAAAAGCGATCTAAATGAAATTTAACCGTTGGAATCATAATCGGACAATTGCAATGCGGAAGTAATAGAGTAATAAAGACAATACTAAAATTTTAGAAAGATCTAAAAACTTACAAAAGAGTAACAATTACAGCCGTCACAAGGAGATAAAACAGTAGAAAAAATAACAGCTCTCGTTTCTGGAACCCTAGGGGTTCTATTTATAGACCTTCGTATCAACCGATCGGTTGACAAGTCAACCGATCGGTTGATCCGTTACAAATTAATAACAGAAAACGGCGAGCTTTCACCCGATCACATGAACCGGTCGGGTGAGTTCTTGAGTGACCGGTTGGATCTTGGAGCAGTCGGGTGAATCGATCGGTTCGACGTCCGTGTCTTCAGCTCTTCTTCTTCAGCTACAGATGAACCGATCGGGTGAGAGTCACCCGACCTGTTGGCGTTTTGCTTCGAGAAAACAGAGAACATCCCCCGCTGAACCGGTCTGCGAACCGGTCGGGTGACTTCTTTGTGAGCTGATGCAGAGACCGGGTGGTGCACGCGTGCATCACCCGATCGGTTGGAGATGACCAACCGACCGGGTGAGGGGCTAAAAGATGAATTCTTCGACGTTTGACCCCCTGGATCACGCGTGACTTCTCCCGTTGCTCCAGGGACTTGGGATATCATCGTTAAACGTCCCCTACGTGGTCAATCCCCTGCAATCATGGATAAACAAAGAAAAGTGAAAGAAAACGGGAAAATACACGAAAACGAATAAGAGACGGCGGAAAAACACGGAGAAACACAAAAGAAAACGTGCGTGAATATATGAAATATAAACGCACGTCACTTTTTCACCTCTCATCACAACTATCGATCCCTTCGATATCTTCAGCGCATTCCTCTCGATCGTGACCTTGCAACCTATGGAATCCAATGCCCCCACGGAAACTAGTGACTTTCTCAAAGCTAGAACGTGCCACACATTAGTGAGTATGCGCACCACGTCATCGAACATCTTGATTCTTACCGAACCAACTCCAATAGCTTTGCACTTTTCATCATTGCCCATAAAGACTGATCCATCCTGCTTAGTGTTGTAGGTATTAAAACAATCTCTGTTTGGAGTCATATAAAACGACGCACCTGAGTCCATGATCCAGTCATGGTTCGCAACTTGTAAAGAAGTTGCAGTGAAGAGATCGTAGGTCTCCTAGCTCCTCACGTCTTCCTTTTGCATAGTTGCAACTGATGATGATGCTTGCGCCTCCTTGTCGTTGTTCCTTCTCTCCGGGTATTCTCTTTTCCAATGTCCATGCTTCTTGCAAATATGACACCTCGTGTCTCTGGTCCTTGATCTCGATCTCGATCTCCCGTTGTAGTTGCCTTTTCTGTTGCTTCGCTCTGAAGCAAACATCACCTGGCTGTCTGAAGCTCCTTCTCTCAAGCCAACGCTTGCCATGCGATCTCGTAACTCCTCGCTGTAGAGCCCCTTGTTCACATCTTCAAGAATGAGAGTATCTCGACTGTAGAGCATGGTGTTGATGAAAGTCGTGTACCTCTCTGGTAACGACAGAAGCAGGATCATAGCTTCATGCTCCACCTCCACAGTCAGACCAACCGCCCTCATCTTCATTACTAAGCTGTTGAAGGTATCAATGTGATCCTTCAATGAGGTCCCATCTCGCATCTTGAAAGTAAAGAATGTCTTCAGTAGGATAAGCCGATTGGTGAGCGACTTCTTCAGGTACAGCTTCTCAAACTTCACCCATAATTCCTTGGTCGTAGTCTCTTCAGACACTTGGTAGATTACCTCGTCCGATAAGCTGAGCTGGATGGTTG
This sequence comes from Scilla litardierei, assembly GCA_030789695.1. Taxonomy (NCBI): domain Eukaryota; kingdom Viridiplantae; phylum Streptophyta; class Magnoliopsida; order Asparagales; family Asparagaceae; genus Scilla; species Scilla litardierei. Next base: position 33,999,378 of record CM061133.1, read on the forward strand.
TCATCGTCGAGTCCTCCATCTCCATCTTCTCCCTTTCCGAGATATCTGCAGGTAGAGCCGCAGTGTCGTACACCACCCGGTGTACGCGGTCCTTTCGCAAGATAGCCTTCATCTTGTACTGCCATATCTCGAAGTTGCCCTTGCCATCGAATATTTCGATTTTGTAGTGCGAACCTCCCACCTGTTGAGTATTGGTGTTTCATACCAATCTTATTTTGATGATGATCACAACATTATGTTGTTGCTAATGACTCTCATGTTTTAGTCGCTCAGTTTTATTTCAAGAATATCTTTCTTGGAGACTAATCACTTGGTGCAAGGATGGACATCAAGTAGAGAAGAGCCAAAGCTTGGAGATGATGGAGTGCAATCAAGGCATCAAGATTGAAGACTTAGACTCTAAGGAAAGCATTGTAATCCATGTAATTTACTTTATTGCTTTCTCTCTCTTTTGAGTCTAGGATTAATGTAATGCCTTGTTAGATGGTTTACTCATTCATGCATATGCATTTAACCATCTTAGTGAGCCTTAGGATTATCATAGAATCCAACCCAATAGGTTCACTCTGTCCAAAGACTCATTTGGAGTCTCTGGCTTTCCATCAGTCACCTACTGAAGGAAACACAGTCGACTGGGTGATTTCCACTCGCATGTAGATCCTTCTACAGTCGCCTGATATGCACTGCTCAAGTCAACATTTCAATTGACTCAAACTTGAGCTTTACGCATAGTCGACTACTGGTCAGTTTACAGTCGCATGTATATTTACAGTCGCTTGTAGAATGGTCACCAGTCACCTGTATAGCATAAGTGCATTCTCTGCATCTCTCTGTTGTTTCTCCATCTTATACTACAGACGACTAATTAAGGTTTTACAGTCGCCTGACTAATAGACAGTCGACTGTATTATTGACATCAGTCACCTGTGTGCTTAACTGGAGAAAGAGTGTATCTCTCTGTTTTATTCCATCCCCTGCAGCAGTCGCCTGCTGAATGAATTACAGGCGTCTGTCCTGTTCTCAATCGACTGTATCGACTTCATCAGTCGACTGTCCTAGCTCAAAATATAGCCGTTGGATATTTTCTAGCCGTTGATCAGTCGATTGTCTTTTGATCACCAGTCGACTGTTCCTGTCGTTTTCGCCCAGTTTCTAGCCGTTGCAGAATTGATTCTTTGGCTGTTTTCTTGGGTTTTGGGGTTTGATATAGGTTTCCTATATATATATAAGTGTGCTGCTATCTCTAAACCTTCTTGCTTGCTTCTTGACTAGTCACAACCTGTGCCCGCGGGCACGGTTCAATTAAGATTTTTCCCTGCAAAATCTTTGTTCCCCAAAAAATTATTTTCACAGTCAAAATTACGCGGAACAACAAATTAGCGTAAAAATATTTAGCGGCACGAACGCCTTTGACACAGAACGACAAATTCAACGTGAGGGTCTTCGACGCGGAACTACAAATTCGACGTAGAATAACAACTTCGACGTAGAACAACAAATTCGGCGCGGGCACCTTCGACGCGGAACAATAAATTACCATAAAAAATGACGCGGAACAACAAATTTAGCGCGAGCGTCTTCGACGCGGAATAACAAATTCGACGTAGAATAACAAATTCGACGTAGAACAACAAATTCGATGCAGGCACCTTCGACGCGGAACAACAAATTAGCGTAAAAAAATTTAGGCGGACGCCTTCGGCACGGGCGCCTTCGGCGCGTGAAAGTATTCCCTTCAGATTTAGTTCCCTCATTTTGCTTCTTGTCATGGCTGTCCTCTACTATCGTTAGGGCAAAAGAAGTTGGAACATTTCTACTGTTATAAGATTGTTTGATGCTTAGATAGTACATTTGGATTTATTACGCCATTGTGATTTGAATCATATATGCACTTATTGTTAGTTAAGTATGCGTAAGGGTGCCAAGATAATTAATATTGGGTTTTTGGGTTCTTGAAAAATTTGCTGTTGGCAAATATACCACTTGTAGTAGTAGTTGTTGTTAGTATTATTATCACTTCTAAGGTAAGCTTATCAACTCCATGCATAATTACTGCCGATGGAAAGCCTCGACTTTCCGTAAAGAAAGGTCATGTCATGCCACTAAGCTAACCTACTCGGGATCTATATCAACACACATAGTAAGAATCTAGGCCTATTTGTTCATAGAAACAGAGAAACGCCTAGAAAACACCTAGAATCATGGATTGCTATGGAACAGTTTTTCTGCATTTCCAAAAAATTTACCCATTTTCAAATCTACATTTCTTGAATTAATCATGTGACAACAATTACATATAAGATGCACATGATTTGGCTATGCAAATACATGCTAAATATTACATTTCAATGCACATTTCAAAAAAAATTCCCATTTTCATATCTACATTTCTTGAATTGATAACGTGACACAACAATTACATATAAGATGCACGCTATGCAAACACAGGCTCAATATTACATTAAATTGCACAAAAGAAAAAAGACTAAAAGAAAGAATATTATACATCGCTATTGTAATTTGCATTACGTCACAATGAGACTACTATGATACAAATTCATTGGATAAGAGGCTTTGAGCAAAGCATGATCCCTGGTATAGAAAAATCAGTACTTTCTTTTCATCACCGTGTGTTCATCATAGAGTGTTGCTCAGGTATAAGAAGGAAGTTCAAGCTTCCATTGCTCAACAACTTCCATGTAGCCGGGTAATTAAGAATCAATCCAATTTTCTCTATCTTCGCCTTCATCACTCCCTCCCCTTCGCATGCATGTAAGGAAACACAAATTAAGCATGTTTAAAACATCTATATTCACATGATTCATTTATTTTTCTGTGCTGTTCATTTGTTTTCATTTTTTTGGTTATTTGTGCATATCCCTAGCAATTTAACTCTTTAAAGGAAAAAATATAACTGGCAATTTTACTCTTTTGTAAAAGAATTCCTCCAATAATTTCCATCGAAATATGATTAGTAAATATAAATGACCAAGGAGTTGTATAATCTTACAAAAGGAAAGAAAGTTCTAAACTGAAAAAAATGGAAGCAAAAGAAACTTTAAAGCATTTAGAAAAAAGAAGCTTCCTTTTTTCGCTTACCTTTTTTTAGCTTTCCATGAACAAAAGCAAATTTAACCAATAGCCGTGAAAATTATTGTTCTGAACTCCGGGGTTTATGTGTGGCAGATTAGAACTGTTGATCATTTTGCCTAAAAAATCCATATCAAAAGTCATCTTTAAGTGCATAATTGTTTCCTAAAGGTTGCAAAATGCAAACTCTGATTTGATTCCTATTAACTTGGTTGCCCTTTGATTCTTCTCGTGAAAAGTTCTGGCACATTGAGAGTATTGTGTCTATTTCCAAATCCTATATCATTGTCCCAATTGGTTTATGTTTCAGATTGCATGTATATGCAATTAATTAAGGGAAGCGACCCCCCTTTTCTCCTGCAAAACAAAATTATGTGAATGAAAGATGGGATAAATAATGTCATGTTGATTTTTTGTAGCCGAAATGGAATGATGCGCTGCTAGAGATGTTCAGAATAGATTACATAGGAACATCGACATACATCACTTGCATCCTGTCATATTATAAAACATAGCATTTCAAAAACAGAAGTGCTATTTTTTTGCTATAATATTACTTTAAGGTTTTTGCAATAGTATTACTTGATGAACTTTTGCTCTTAAACCTCAGTATTTCAAAAACATACGCTCTTAAACCTCAGTATGGGCTTTTGCTGGTGTCTATTAAACCTCAGTATTTTCTCTTAAACCTCAGTATTTCAAAAACATATGCTCTTAAACCTCAGACATGAGCAAAAAGATGCACACCCATAATAAACATAGTATTTCAAAATCATACGCTGTTAAACCTCAGTCTGTAATTTCACTATCATCTAATAAACATGAGCAAAAGTGCTATTTTTTGGAATAGGAAGAGTCTATGAGAGAGTGTGAAGAGATGCGACCACTTCCAAAACCTGAGCTTGAAGGATCAGAGCGACGGTAAGAGCTAGGGCAAATCTCTCGATGTTCTTCGCTTATCATCTCTTTTCAGTTCCCAAAGATTGAAACTTTAATTTAAAAACGGGAGCAAAAGTGTGATTTTTATGATAAAAGAAAGAGACTATAGTTCAAAACTGGGAGCAAAAATGCGATTTTTCATGGAAAAAAGAAAGAGATGATGAGAGAGTTTGAAGAGGGGAAAGATACTAAAGTGATGATACCACCTGCCATCAGTTAACAAATCAATCTTCATTTGATAGTGCTAAGTGCCTGGCTCCTATGGACTATTGGAGTGGGGTTGAGGAAAGTGACTGTCTTTCTAGAGCCCACGGGGGGCCATGGAAAAAACATGAGCAACCAGATTAAGGTGGGGGCTTCTCAACCGTTTTAAAAACGAAGCTTCCTTACAAAATCTATCAAGGAACAAACACTGAGATGTTACAAATTAAACAATGAGATGTTACGAAATTAAACAGTCCCAAAATAAACATAAATGTGTATCAAGACAATGAGATGTTACGAAAGAAAAAAACCTCCAACAGAGTTCAAATCCACACTTCCAAGTAGTTGCTCCTTACATTTCCTCAAAATCGAAAACATAAAAAATCAAAACAACCCATATAAGAAACAAATATGTGGTGTCTGAGGAATATAAAAAATCAAAAATTTGGAATATATCCAACCTTATCTTTCTCCATATGGTGTTTGAGGCTAACTTGAGCCCCCAAATCGATCATCTTTGCACTGTTCCCTCCTCCTTCATCCTCAAGGAAGAAACATTCATCATCCTCATGGAAATGCTCATCGGCTCCAGTTACATGATCCGTAACACCGATCAGCTCTGATCAACTACATTACAAAGATCAAGGAATCACGATGGAGGGGGGAGAGAGAGGTAGAAGAATTTTGGAGAGACTCTTCGGACTTCGGGAAAAAATAGACGCCCAATTACAAATTTCAAGGACTGTGTTTTAGAGAGAGACACTGCGAACTGTGTTTTTTGCCACCGAAGAATCACAATGGGCGAATGAGTTTTTGGGCTGAGTTTTTTTTGCGCGGATTGATGAGGTGGCAACATCTCTAGCATTCATTCACCTGGGGTATGCCTCTTTGTGTGTGTGAGAGTGTGTTTGTGTAGAATTTTTTAATAGTTGGTTCTCTTCCAACACGTACTCCTAAAAGTCAAAAGTTTCCCAAAATTTTCTCAAAATCTTATCACAGTCGTTGATTCATCCAGATTAAATCTCAGACATCTTTCTATCAACCCTTTTGTCCTAGTCAGCTTGTCTCAGTCAGCCCTAGAATTCAAAAAAGGCTGTCAAATGTATAATAGATTATTCTTAATATCTCAAGAGATCCATAAGCAACTCTCAAACTCCATCAATTCCCTCTCAAGAGCTCTCATTCATCTTCATGCATTGAAGTCCGGCTCAAGGGAATTAATCCAAGTGCTCTCAAGCATATCTCAACACTTGGAGATCCTCTTCCATGCCTTGCATCCATTCATGAGTAAGCATATCAAGGCATAGGTAAGAGTATTTACTTTACTTGGTGTAATTTGTGTCTCTAATTCTCTTTGTGGGAATTGGAACTTTCTCTCTTTGTGGGAGGTTGTCTCTTTATGGGACTTAGGATATTCTTTTTGTGGGAATAACTCTCTTTGTGGAAGTAACTCTCTTTGTGAGAGTTTAGTGTCTTAGTGTAGGGCTAACCCTAATTCTCTAAGTGGGAGTTAGTGATTCTCTGTGTGGGAGTCTTGATCCTCGTGTAGGATTGGTTGGGTCCTTGTGTAGGGCATAAATCCTCTTTGTGGGGGTATCTCCTTGTGAGATTTGTATTCACTTCTCTGTGTGGGAATATAGTGAATATTGGTGTGGCTGGATGTACCCAAGTTTGGGGAACCAGGGTAAAACTGTGTGTTTGCGTTTGGATTGATTGTGCCTTTTAATTCCTCTTGCATTTATAATTTCGCATTTGCAAGTTAAATTTTAATTCGACAATTTTATTGCCATTACACTATTCACCCCCTCTAGTGTGTGTTGTTAGTATTGCAAGGGTAAGGCGATCCTTACAATTGGTATCGAAGCGAGGTTATAGCATACTGCAACGATGGCATTCAACTCTACATCCGCGTGCCATGAAGAAGGTCACTCAACCGTTCGACCCCCGCTCTTCAACGGAACCAACTACCCTAGTTGGAAGATCAGGATGATGGTCTACTTGAAGGGTCACGACCTTTGGGACATTATAGGGTCGCCTTTTGAGGAGCCTACTTCACATGCGGCCTCGAGAACTAAAGCGGAGAAGGATTTGATCAGAGTCAATGCTAGGGCCATGTGTGTACTCCATTGCGCCCTCACTCCGGATGAGTTCGATCACATCTCCATGTGCAAATCGGCCAACAGTATTTGGCATACTTTGGAGATTTCTCATGAATTGCGTCTTCAGCATAAGGAGGAAGTTCAACCAACCAAGCCCGAGAAGGAAAAGGGGGTTGCACTCCATCTTGAGAAGGACTCATTCAAGTGGAAAAAGAAGTTCCATCAAGAAACTCCGAGTGAAGAAGATGATGATATTAGCGATGATGATTACATCGAACTTGCCAAGCAATTCAAGAATTTCACGGCATTCCTCAAGGACAAACAAGGTATATCTTCCTCAAAGTTTGCCTCTCATTCTAACACGTTGATGTGTTTCAATTGCAGTGGAAGAGGTCATGTTGTTACCGAATGCCCTTCCAAACCCACCAAAAATACCTATAAGGGTAAAGAGAAGAAATATTGGAAAGCCAAGTCCGAGGTCAAGAACCAAAAGAAGGGACTTATTGGCACATTTGATGATTCCGATGTGGACACATCAAATGAAGAATAAGAATGTTGCTTCATGGCTAATGGGTAAGAGTTTTCGTCAAGCTCAAGCGAGGAGAAAAGCGATGATGAAGCTGAGAAGGAAAAGCCATCCTACGAGGAGCTTGAATACCGCCTAAATGTGGCCTCCAATTTGGCAAGTAAGTGCATCGATTCATATGATAAAATGAAAGCTAAACTTGATAATGCTATGAGTAGGGTGCATGATTTGGAATCGTCTAGTGTAAATATTCATGATGAAATGCATGTTTGCGACACTAGTGAGAGAGACACACTTCTCTCTCAAGTTAAGGAATTGAGCCTTACAAATGAAAAACTTGTTACTCAAAACCTTAGCTTAGAGTCTCACATTCAACAACTTACGTTGAAATGTGAAGAGGAATCCCGTAAGCTCATAAGCTTTGTGTATTCTAGGTATTCACTCCACGATTTGTTGGAAAAACAACATCCGGTAAATCATAGAGGAGGTTTGGGTTATATTCAAAATATGGTACCCAAACCCACCTCTAATTCTTCTTACGGTGCAAATACAAGAAATATTGCTAAAGCACCTAAGAAGAATCACCATACTTTCTTATACAACAATAACATTAACAAGAAGCATGTAGATCACGAGGTAATGAGGAAGAATGAAAAATCTTCTTTTTTGCTAAGAAGCAAAATCCTCATTCTTTGCATGCCAAGAAATTCGTTTCTACACCTAAGCATGCCACATCCACCCCTCTTGCAAAGGCAAAACCCTTGCCTAGGAAATCCTTGAGATTATGTATTCCCACTAAGGTTAGTGTGCAAGAGAGGGATAGCTACATCAACTCTCTAGTTAGGGATGTGATCACCTCATGTGATTACATTAGGAAATCAAACTCCTCTTGGGTTTGGTTGCCTAATGTTTAGGTTCCTCACACATATGCATATTGCATGGGTATCGTGCTTGAATGTTTATTTTTAGCATACCCATTGTTTGTGTGTGTTTCATGATTTTGAAAATATTTTCAAGCTTATTTTTTTCATGAAAATGGGGACCTTGGGGTTTATTGACATGCATGCATTTTTGATCCATGTGTATGTCAATGGGGGAGTTAATATGTTATATGTTTAAAGTATTTTAAGACATATTTTAACTCTCATTTTGGAGGTTATTTGAGATCATTATTTACATTTGGTTGTTTTTGATCTCAAACCAAACCTCTTGTTTATTGCCAACATTCTTCATGATATATTTGTTTTGGCAATATTTTTTTGTGTATCATTAAAGCTTGATTTTTCCATATCTATTGCTTTGATACATGTCTGGCCCATGGCTCCATTATTTGTATAATCGGTATTAGATCCTAGAAGTCAAAAGTTGACCATTTCTATGATCTAGGGGGAGCATGGGATAGTGAATTGATACCCACTAAAATTTTCAATTTGGTATCATACATATCTTTCTTTTCTTGTATATTGTCACATCTTGGTTAAGATGACAAATGGGGATATTTTTGATGTCCACCTTTTTGACGATGTCAATGGGAGAGATATATGCATTATGTAAATATATATGGGGAGATATATTCATATGCATATGGGGAGAGATATATCTATGGGGAGAGATATATGGGATTAGATAAACCTTGCATGTTTGCATGATAATTGTCTTTGACAATTGGTTTACAATTGGTTTATGTAATCCATGCCTATTATATGTCACCATGATTTTATTTGGTAGAATGAGTATTTACTATTGTGTAGCTCATTGTTTATTTGGTGCATATAAGTAGGGGGAGCTCATTAGCATTGTGCTTTAATACTTTGTATTTTACATAATGTGTGTCACCATCAAAAAGGGGAGATTGTTGAGTATTGGTGTTTCATACCAATCTTATTTTGATGATGATCACAACATTATGTTGTTGCTAATGACTCTCATGTTTTAGTCTCTCAGTTTTATTTCAAGAATATCTTTCTTGGAGACTAATCACTTGGTGTAAGGATGGACATCAAGTGGAGAAGAGCCAAAGCTTGGACTCAAGGAGTGCCAAAGCTTGGAGATGATGGAGTGCAATCAAGGCATCAAGATTGAAGACTTAGACTCTAAGGAAAGTATTATAATCCATGTAATTTACTTTATTGCTTTCTCTCTCTTTTGAGTCTAGGATTAATTTAATGCCTTGTTAGATGGTTTACTCATTCATGCATATGCATCTAACCATCTTAGTGAGCCTTAGGATTATCATAGAATCCAACACAATAGGTTCACTCTGTCCAAAGACTCATTTGGAGTCTCTGGCTTTCCATCAGTCACCTGCTGAAGGAAACACAGTCGACTGGGTGATTTCCAGTCGCCTGTAGATCCTTCTACAGTCGCCTGATATGCACTGCTCAAGTCAACATTTCAATTGACTCAAACTTGAGCTTTACGCACAGTCGATTACTGGTCAGTTTACAGTCGCCTGTATATTTACAGTCGCCTGTAGAATGGTCACCAGTCGCCTGTATAGCGTAAGTGCATTCTCTGCATCTCTCTGTTGTTTCTCCATCTTATACTACAGACGACTGATTAAGGTTTTACATTCGCCTGGCTAATAGACAGTCGACTGTATTATTGACATCAGTCGCATGTGTGCTTAACTGGAGAAAGAGTGCAGCTCTCTGTTTCATTCCATCCCCTGCAGCAGTCGCCTGCTAAGGAATTACAGGCGTCTGTCCTGTTCTCAGTCGACTGTATCAACTTCATCAGTCGACTGTCCTGGCTCAGAATATAGCCGTTAGATATTTTCTAGCCGTTGATCAGTCGACTGTCTTTTGATCATCAGTCGACTGTTCCTATCGTTTTCACCCAGTTTCTAGCCGTTGCAGAATTGATTCTTTGGCTGTTTTCTTGGGTTTTGGGGTTTGATATAGGGTTCCTATATATATGAGTGTGCTGATATCTCTAAACCTTCTTGATTGTTTCTTGATTATTCTTGATATCTCAAGATATCCATAAGCAACTCTCAAACTCCCTCAATTCCCTCTCAAGAGCTCTCATTCATCTTCATGCATTGAAGTCCAGCTCAAGGGAATTCATCCAAGTGCTCTCAAGCATATCTCAACACTTGAAGATCATCTTCCATGCATTGCATCCATTCATGAGTAAGCAACTCAAGGCATAGGTAAAAGTATTTACTTGGTGTAATTTGTGTCTCTAATTCTCTTTGTGGGAATTAGAACTTTCTCTCTTTGTGGGAGGTTGTCTCTTTGTGGGACTTAGGATATTCTCTTTGTGGGAATAACTCTCTTTGTGGGAGTAACTCTCTTTGTGGGAGTTTAGTGTCCTAGTGTAGGGCTAACCCTAATTCTCTGAGTGGGAGTTAGTGATTCTCTGTGTGGGAGTCTTGATCCTCGTGTAGGATTGGTTGGGTCCTTGTGTAGGGCATAAATCCTCTTTGTGGGGTATCTCCTTGTGAGATTTGTATTCACTTCTCTGTGTGGGAATATAGTGAATATTGGTGTGGCTGGATGTACCCAAGTTTGGGAAACCAGGGTAAAACTGTGTGTTTGCGTTTGGATTGATTGTGCCTTTTAATTCCTCTTACATTTATAATTCTGCATTTGAAAGTTAAATTTTAATTGGACAATTGTATTGCCATCACACTATTCACCCCCCCTAGTGTGTGTTGTTAGTATTGCAAGGGTAAGGCGATCCTTACACCACCGTCGCATGCCATTGCCCCGCATACGAGTCTGAATTGGTTGCATCTCCTTTTGTAGAAGAGTCCTCCGCCATCGCCTTGGACTTGTCTCACGAGCCTTGATGCTCTGATACCAATTGTTGGGTTCTCAGACACCTTTTGGGTAATACCTGTAATTTTAGCCTGTATGGATCAATACACTAGAGGGGAGGTGAATAGTGTATATAATAAAAATGTTGCAAATAAAACGTTACTGATATTTGCAAAGATGGCACAGAATAAAAATGACAAGTACTGAAAATAAATCAATTACAAACTTCGAGATTTATCCTGGTTCAGATCCTTGTGATCCTACTCCAGTCCTCTACTCCCAGTAGAGATTTTAATCCACTATAATCACTTGCCCCGCAAGCACAAACTTACAAAAATGGCGACACTCCCTGTGTCCCAAATTTTGTACAATCTCTAAACAGAGATTCAAACCTGTTAAATAATGAAATAGAAAAACACCTATAGCATTGATATAATTTTCAGAGAAAGAATTCAAGGATGGTGTTTAGAAGATGAACTTCAAGATGTATAAGATATGTAATGAAGAGCAATACTTGAAGTTCTCTGGTTCATAAAAGAAGAGAGAGATCAATCGATTTCTTCTTGCAATTATGAACACAAACAACTTTCCAAAATGATGTTGAAAAATCCAAGTTCTTCCGTTCTTAAACGAAGAAAGAAATCTAATGATTTCTTCTTACAAATAAGAAAAGAACAACTAATGGTCTAAAGCTTTAGAAAATGAAAGACTTGATTTCAACAAATAAGAGAGTAAAGAAGAGGAAATTGAGTGAAGAGAAAGAGAGGGTCTACCCCTCTATTTATAGTGTTTAGGGACGGTTGGGGACTGTAGTTAACGTTGGAAAATGGGCAAGAACTGTCCCTGAAAATTTGGGATCAAAACGGCTAGTTTTGAAATTGGTCGACCAAAAGGACAAATTGGTCGACCAAAATTTAGAGAGGGAATTTTGACCGTTGTAAGGCAGTTCTAGAATCTACACGGTTATGGGAGTTAGCATATGTAATCTCATAGTCAAATTCGAAGGTTTAAAATTGGTCGACCAAAATAGGGTTAATGGTTGCCAATTTTTAAAGTTGCGAATTTTCGAAATTGGGAAGTGTAGATCTCTGAGTAATGGAACCTAGATGACTAAGACATATTATCACAAGGCTTTTGTGACTCTAATAAAGTAAATTTAAATTGATTACATAAAGCCGTAGATAGGACTGCATCTGCAACTGAATCTGAGAAGCTTCTTTGCAGGGGATCCTTATCAAGTGATTATATATCCAAGTCGTGGATGTAGGTGCCTTTGCCTTTCCAACTTCATGAACTATGATATATATGTTTGAATACGCATGAAGATATCTGATTGTGTAGAATTCAGCATTGATTTGTATCTGCATACATAGAGTTAGTAGCACTGAATGTGTTTGTCATATCAAAGCCATATGGGAATATAAATATGAAATTATGAAATTCCAACATTCTCCCCCTTTTTGATAATGACAAACATGACAAATATATATCGTTAAAATAGAACATATCTGATATACTCCCCCTTAATATGTGGAATGTGTAAATACTCCCCTGAGTAGATGAAATATATTCTCCCCCTTTGGAATTCTCAAAAAGAGGGGAATAAGAGTTTGCTCAAAAAGAAGATATAAATAAACAAATGTTGGCCATCTGTGGGAGGACATGTGTAGGCCAAATATAGAGTGTATATGCCGAAAAATGAACAGCCCATTGAAATAATTAAAAAATTGAAGGCTATGTAGATGGTGATTAACAGAATCATGAAATCAGGATAGGAAGTAGAATATTGCGATCGTGAGCGTAATGAAGCAAGCACAAAGTAACCAAGCATTAAAAGACAGAATCATTTTGGATGCAAATAGCAACAGAGAGGACAGATTGTTACTATTTTAAAATCAATGTTTGCATGCAACATTCAAAATGAAGCACCGTGAATTAGAAAAAATTATGAGTGAGTATTGGGTGGAGTATGGAGTGGCATTACAAGTTGAAAAATAATTAGTGGGAAGGCCACTGAAAAAAATTAAGAATAGGTAGGCCATGAAAAATACAGAAAAGTCCAGGCCGAAATAATGTAAGAAGCCCAAACGTTTATTAGAGTAAGATAGTGGAGTTTGTAACATAAGGAATAAGTATTGGTATTTACAAATTAATAATCACAGAATCTAATTGTAATCATTAGAGTGGTGACAGATAGTAACTAAGATAAAGGAAATTGCATGAGAATTAGCAACTTTGTAGCCTAGAAAGTAGCAAAGGTACTATTAATTTAATATAAAAGTCAAATTCATCGTCAGGACATTAATACCATCATAGCAAGTGATATAATGCCATCAATATACAAGTAACACTATCTGCTAGGAAGTGGACAAGAAAACACTAGTTGATTAGAAATCCAAGGCAAAGTCTACAGAACATTATCCATACATAGAACAAATAGACAACAAAAAACCAATTAACAGAGAACAGAACATTAAAAGCAAATGACCAGTATCAACCAAACACCACCAACGTAAAAAAATAATTGAGTGAGAAAGGACGGCGGGTCTGTCAATGTGGGAAAGAAAGGACAGGGCCTTGGGAAATAAAATGAGGGGATGGTGCGTTGGAAAAAGAAAAAAGAAAAAAATGGAGATGCCTTAGTGAATTTTAAGGGAATTAAATAAGGCAGAGAATAATTCAGTTATTGGAAGTTGGGGAAGTTTTTGAGAACGGGAATATTTCCAATCGGCAGTAGCAGTTTGAAAGTAGCAGTTTGAAAGTAGCCATTTGAAAAACTGAAATAATATAAATTTAAAAATGAAGTGATGGGTTTCGTTGGAAAGAAAAAATAGTTGGAAATAATTGTTAACTGAAAATAAGCGGTAAGACGAAACATTTACCGAAAAATGAAAAAAAATCGACAATTGGCGACCAATATTGGTGAATTGGTCGACCAATTTTAAAAAACAGCCAAAAATTTGAAAAAATTTGAAAAAAAATTCTAAAAATAAAAATAAGATTGTGTCATAAGTCCGATTCGCTAATAATCCCTAAATTCCTACGAAGCTTAATAAAAGTCTCTTCTTTCAATGGTTTAGTCAAAATATCAGCAGTCTGATGTTCAATAGCAATAAATTTAAGAACAATATCTCCTTTCTGAACATGATCATCTAGAAAATGATGACGTACATCAATATGTTTTGTACGAGAATGATGCACAGGATTTTTAGAAAGGTTAATAGCACTAGTATTATCACACATAATAGGGCAAGTAGAGCAATCAATACCATAGTCTGAAATAGTTTGTTTCATCCATAAGATTTGAGCACATGCTAAACCGGCGGCAATATATTCTGCCTCGGTTGTAGATAATGAAACGGAGTTTTTCTTTTTGCTAAACCAAGAAACTAAAGCATGACCTAAAAAGTGGCATGTACCACTGATACTTTTACGATCTGATTTGCAACCAGTAAAATCTACATCACTATACGATAATAAATCAAATATGCTTGACTTGGGATAAAATAAACCAAAATCAGAAGTGTGCTTAACATATCTAATAATCCTTTTTACGGTAGTTAAGTGTGAAACTTTAGGATCTGCATGAAAACGTGCACATAAACATACTGAAAACATAATATCTGGTCTACTCGCAGTTAGATAAAGTAAAGAGCCAATCATACCTCTGTAAAGACGTTGATCAACACTCTTACCATTTAAATCTTTGTCGAGAGAAGTAGATGTACTCATTGGAGTATGTTTTTCTGCAGAACTTTCTACACCAAAACGCTTGATGAGTTCATTAGAATACTTGCTTTGGTGAATGAAGATTCCTTCCTTCAATTGTTTGATTTGAAGACCGATGAAGTAATTGAGTTCACCCATGTGACTCATCTCAAATTCTTTCTGCATAATCTTAGAGAAATCTTGAAAAAGAGATTCATTAGTAGAACCAAAAATAATATCATCAACATATATTTGAATAATGATTATGTCAGATTTAATGTTCTTAATAAATAATGTCGAATCTATTTTACCAATTGAATAACCAAAATTTAAAAGATAGCTTTTAAGTCTTTCATACCAAGCACGAGGTGCTTGTTTGAGACCATATAAAGCTTTCTTCAATTTGAAAACATGATTTTCTAAATTTTCATGAATAAAACCAGGAGGTTGTTCAACATAAACTTCCTCCTTGAGAAAACCATTTTAAAAAGCACTTTTGACATCCATTTGAAATAATTTAAAATCTTTAAAACATGCAAATGATAACAACATTCTAATAGACTCAAGACATGCAACTGGTGCATAGGTTTCATCATAATCAATACCTTCTTCTTGATTATAACCTTGTGCAACCAATCGTGCCTTGTTTCTAATTACCTGACCAGATTCATCCAATTTATTTTTGAATACCCACTTGGTACCAATAATTGAATGCTCTGTTGGTCTGGGAACTAATTCCCAAACATCATTTCGTTGAAATTGATTGAGTTCATCCTGCATAGCAATAATCCATAAACTGTCTTCACATGCATCTTTGATGTTCTTAGGTTCAATGGATGAAAGGAAAGCACAATGCGCCATTTGTTCAATTTGACGACGAGTTCTAACTCCATCTGTAATATCTCCAATGATTAACTCTGATGGATGATTTGGAACTTGTGCAAATGCCTTGGAAAGATCTGTATTATCTGAAATAGACTCAACAGAATGTTTAGTAGCATCAATTTCATCAAGTTTGATATTATCTAAAGAATTAGATAAAGGTAATATATTCTATTCATCATCTATGATGGGAGAATTAGATGAGGGGTTCTCATCAAATGTAACATGTAGTGATTCTTCAACTGTTGAAGTTCTTTTGTTATATACTCTGTAGGCTTTGCTACGTGTTGAGTATCCAACAAAAATACCTTCATCAGATTTTGAATCAAACTTATCAAGTGCATCTTTAGTATTAAGAATGAAACATTTACATCCAAATACTTTAAAATATAATACACGAGGAATGCGATTAAAAAATAATTCAAAACAAGTTTTATTAAGCAATGGCCTTATAAGAACTTTATTCATAATGTAACAAGCAGTTGCAACAACTTCATCCCAAAAATATTTTGGTTACTTACTATCACAAAGCATTGTTCTTGCACATTCTTGTAAAGTTCTATTTTTCCTTTCTACTACTCCATTCTGAGGAGGAGCACGAGGAAAAGAAAAATTGTGAGTAATGCCATTTTCATTACAAAACTTGGTAAAAGATTCATTTTCAAATTCTCCCTCATGATCACTACGAATAGTGACAATGTTAGAGGATTTGATCTTTTGTATTTTTTTTACAAAGTATTGAAAATTCTTCAAACGCATTATTCTTATTTTGCAAGAATATAAGCCAAGTGTATCTTGAATAATCATCAACAATGACAAACGCAAATCTACTTCTATTTAAAGAAGCTACTCTTGAAGGACCAAACAAATCTAAGTGTAGAAGTTCTAATGGTCTCTTTGTTGAGATAACATCCTTTGATTTAAAAGAAGATTTGTGCATTTTTCCTTGTTGACAAGCATCACAAAAATGTTTGTGTTTGAAAGAAATATTTGGCATTCCATTTACTAATTTGTGTTTTGAAATGTGTGCTAGATTTTTGAAATTAGTGTGTCCAAAACGTTTATGCCATAAAAGTGTATCATCAGATGTAATCATTAAACAGTGATTATGAATGATAACAGACATGCATAAGGTATAAATGTTATTCTTACGCTTACCACGGAACAAAACAGATGACATATCAGAATCATAAATAATGCAATCATTTTGTTCAAAAACTATTTTGTAATTTTTATCGCATAACTGACTAATGGAAAGTAAATTATATTTCAAACCGTCAACCAGGAGAACATTCTCAATGATAGGCTGATTTGTATTGCCAACTGTTCCAGTGCCTATGATTTTGCCTTTGTTGTTGTCACCAAAGGTAACTGTGCCTCCGTCTTTATATTTAATGGTTGAAAGCAAGTTGACATTTCCCGTCATATGTTTTGAACATCCACTATCCAAAATCCATCTTTCCTTTTTAGGTACCTGAAAGATAAAACATTAAGCATTGGTACCCTTTGTTTGAGGGTCCTTGGGATTAGATTTTTGGAAGCCAAACCCAAGTGGAATTTGGCTTTCTAATGTAATCACTAGAATGAACAATAGAATGTATATAATAAGAAATATAATCATTTCTATCTTTCAAACATGAATCCTTAGGAACCCATATACTAATCGTAGTAGGTTTCCTGTGAGATGGTTTTGAAATGTTAGTAACATTTCTTTGTGAAGAAGAAGTAGGAATATTTACTTTTTTCGTGTAAATGAATGCGTGATTCTTCTTTTGTGGTTTAACAAAAATTGTTTTGTCACTAGAGGAAGAAGTATTATAAGACTTGGGTGCATCCTTGTGAGAATATCACAGTCCTTGTCTATGATTTGCTGGATATTGAATTTTTAGCAAATCATCGAGATTTGTCTTTCCTTTGTTAAATTTATTAACATTGGATGACATATTATCGTATTTCATCTTTAGTGATGAGATAATTTTATCCATTTCAGATATTTGTGTGTGTAATTCTAGATTCTTAGTTTTGAGAATATCATTCTCTTTACTAAGATCTAAAATTTGAGAAGATGAATTCTCAACATGTATAGAATTTGGTGTAGTGCTTTTAGAAGAAGATAATTCTTGATATTTAATAAGGAGATCGTCATTATTCTGTTTCAAAGATTTGTGTTGACTATTTAATTTTTTGAACCGAGAATAGAGATCTTTCAATGCATCTAATAATTCTTCATTATTAACAGCACTTACCTCATCTTCATTATCTTGTGCCATAAAGCACATATTAGCACTTTCATCATGGTCATCTTCATCATCTGAAGATTCATCCCAAGTTGCTGCAAACGCTTTCTTCATCTTGTCAAACTTCCTTTCTCTTCTGGATTGATCGTTGTTGTTGGAAGTTTTGAACTTTGCTTTGAGAAGTGGACAATCTTTCTTCATATGTCCTGGCCTATTACAATTGAAGCAAAGAGAAGAATCAGTATTTTTAGATTTATTATTATACTTACCTTTTTGACCTTTTTGAAAGAACTTTCTGAAGTTCTTAGCAAAGATTGCCATGTCATCATCTAAATCTTCATTATCTGATGTTGTGTTGAAGGCGAGTACTTTCTTCTTTTGATCGGATTCTTCTTTTGCATCTTGTAATGTGACTTCATGTGCCATTAAGTTACCAATTAGATCTTCCATGGATAATTTGGAAAGATCATTGGCTTCCTCAATAGCAGTGATCTTTGGGCGCCATTCTGGGGAGAGTACCTTAAGAATCTTGCGTACCTGATCAAGAGAAGAGTAAACTTTTCCAAGAGCATTAAGAGAATTAATAATATTAGTGAACCTGGTGTTCATTTCTCCAATCGTCTCTTTGTCTTGCATCTTGAACAACTCATACTTATGAACCAAAGAGGCAATCTTAGTTTCCTTTACTTTATTGGTTCCTTCATGAGTTACCTCGAGTATGTGCCAAATCTCCTTTGCACTTTTGGCCTGAGATACTCGATTAAACTCATGTTTATCCATGGTACAGGATAAAGCATTCATGGCCTTTGAGTTGTTTGTCTTTGCAGCCTTGTCGTTGGCGGACCAATCAGCAACAGGAGTTGTTGGCTTAGTGTATCCTGTCTCTACGATGTCCCATATCTCATAATGCATACTTTGGAGATGAATCTCCATTCGTATTTTCCAATATGAGTAGTTAGAACCATCAAATAGAGGAGGACGAACCTGAGAGTGCCCTTCAGGATGTTGATTTGTGTTGTAGTTGTGTGGAACGACGTTCATATTTGATGCTGCGGAACTTCTTGCCATCTTAACCTTGCTCTGATACCAAATGTAATTTTAGCCTGTATGGATCAATACACTAGAGGGGGGTGAATAGTGTATATAATAAAAATGTTGCAAATAAAACGTTGCTGATATTTGCAAAGATGGCACAGAATAAAAATGACAAGTACTGAAAATAAATCAATCACAAACACAGAGATTTATCCTGGTTTAGATCCTTGTGATACTACTCCAGTCCTCTACTCCCAGTAGATATTTTAATCCACTATAATCACTTGCCCCGCAAGCACAAACTTACAAAAATGGCGACACTCCACGTGTCCCAAACTTTGTACAATCTCTAAACAGAGATTCAAACCTGTTAAATAATGAAATAGAAAAACACCTATAACATTGGTATAATTTTCAGAGAAAGAATTCAAGGATGGTGTTTAGAAGATGAACTTCAAGATGTATAAGATATGTAATGAAGAGCAATACTTGAAGTTCTCTGGTTCATAAAAGAAGAGAGAGATCAATCGATTTCTTCTTGCAATTATGAACACAAAAAACTTTCCAAAATGATGTTGAAAAATCCAAGTTCTTTCGTTCTTAAACGAAGAAAGAAATCTAATGATTTCTTCTTACAAATAAGAAAAGAACAACTAATGGCCTAAAGCGTTAGAAAATGAAAGACTTGATTTCAACAAATAAGAGAGTAAAGAAGAGGAAAGTGAGTGAAGAGAAAGAGAGGGTCTACCCCTCTATTTATAGTGTTTAGGGATGGTTGGGGACTGTAGTTAACGTTAGAAAACGGGCAAGAACCTTCCCTGAATATTTGGGATCAAAACGGCTAGTTTTGACATTGGTCGACCAAAAGAACAAATTGGTCGACCAAAATTTAGAGAGAGAATTTTGACCGTTGGAAGGCAGTTCTAGAATATACACGGTTATGGGAGTTAGCATATGTAATCCCATAGTCAAATTCGAAGGTTTAAAATTGGTCGACCAAATGGGGTTATTGGTTGCCAATTTTCAAAGTTGCGAATTTTCGAAATTAGGAAGTGTAGATCTCTGAGTAATGGAACCTAGATGGCTAAGACATATTATCACAAGGCTTTTGTGACTCTAATAAAGTAAATTTAAATTGATTACATAAAGCCATAGATAGGACTGCATCTGCAACTGAATCTTAGAAGCTTCTTTGCAAGGGATCCTTATCAAGTGATTATATATCCAAGTCGTGGATGTAGGTGCCTTTACCTTTCCAGCTTCATGAACTATGATATATATGTCTGAATACGCATGAAGATATCTGATCGTGTGGAACTCAGCATTGATTTGTATCTGCATACATAGAGTTAGTAGCACTGAATGTGTTTGTCATATCAAAACCATATGGGAATAGAAATATGGAATTATGAATTTCCAACAATACCAACCCTCGCGGAAATTCCAAGATCGTGGGGACAACGAACAAGGCAGAGTGGCCTTTCGCCACAAAATACGCAACCAAGTAAAAGAAATTGCAATAACCACAAAATAGCAACACACCTTGCACACCGGAGTTTTATACTCGTTCCACCCAAATATGGTTTACGTCCAGTTGGAGAGATTCACTCTGCTTCAGCAAATTCGGATTACAACCTGGAGAAACCTCACAACCCAAGCCCCAAAACCCTCCTTGGTTCGCCTCCTGTTTATTCTACAGAGAGCCGCGAACCTTACAAAAAACAGCGCTCAAAACGCTCGAGAATCCCTCACTGCACCTTGAGTTGCTTCTGAAGCTGCTCGATGTTATTTGAACGCATCATCGCATCACCTTTTATAAGCTCCAAATCTTCACATGAAACCAATAGGAATAAGGTTTTGTCGCTTTCTTGGTTAGGTAGCCAAAGGGAGATCAACATTGGCTTGCCCGGTTGGTGGCCAAAGAAGGGGAGGTCAAATATGGTGTACCCGGTTGGTGGCCTTTGTTTTGTAGCAATAATTCAACAACTTTACTACCAATCATTGCACTCCATAACAAAATGAAGTTTCAGAACGTCGTCATCGTCACCTTGTTGAAATTAACCTCGTACTCACTGATGCCTCTCTTCCTCACTCTTATTGAAGAGAACTAACTGCACCGCATTTCATGCGGTGCAGTGACCTCTTTTTCCCGAATTTGAGTGTAAATGTCATGTCAACGTGACACATGCACATTGGGTTGACTGCTTTTTCCTAAAATGCGGTGCAGTTAGCAATTCCCCTCTTATTAGTCATATGGATGCCAGACTGCTACCTATTTATTAACAATATGTGTACCACATTGCTGCACAATACCTTTCCCTTTGAAGCCGTATTCAGGTGTCGCCTTAATTATCCTAAACTAAGAAATTTTGGTCGTCTCTGTTTCACATTTACTCGCCCTAATAACCCCTCCAAAATAAACCCAAGAGTTATCCCTTGTATCTTTTTAAGCTATTCTTCCACACGTAATGCCTACATTTATGAATCTCTCTCGGATCACCATTTGTATCACTCACATCATGTATTGTTTAATGAGACTCGATATCTTCTTGATTCAGCTTCTCTACTGTCCCAGACATCCCACCGAACACACTTACCTTTCATTCCCTTTCCTCATGTAACTATTTACTCTGAACCTTCTCCATTTTCTCCGAAGATGATGCTCCCACCTCCGACTATGCCATAAATGTCGGACTCGACTCATATTTCACATTCTCCATGTATGGCTTCATCTCCATCTTTGTTTTTTTTCCTCCCTCCCCCTCATCCTTGACATCACCTACCACTTATCTAGAATTCTCACAGGTACTACAAATTCCTTTCACCGCTCGGTCCCTCCCCTCCCCAGACTCATTCTATGACCACTATAATTTATAAACATTTGCAAGGGAGTTGCTACACGCACATACCGAATTCTCGTGCGCACAACCACTTATTCTCAAGTTTTCCATTCAATATTCTAACCCTATTCTACCCTTACTCGCGCACAACTTTGAACGGTGACTCTTTGCGCACCCACCGTTTTACTCACGCGCACAACCGCTTACTCGCGATCCGAGTTCGGGGGAAGATGAAGCCGAAAATCGCACGAAAGTGATAGCGATTCTGCGTTGTGAGCAAAATCGCTATCGGTTTGTGGGATTTTACTCATCGCTTTCGCAAGTAAGCGATTCTGGGTGGCAAACTTGTAAATAACTCGAACTCTAGTCGTGCACAGAGCAATTCGGTATGTGCACATAGCAGCTCCCCATTTGCAACCCTCCATTGTCACCAGGCACTCACTTCCACTCATCCTTGAGCCTACTTGTGTGAGTCAAGCAATCAGTGATCCGCACTAACATGACATTATGTATGTATATATGTATGTATATATGTATGTACAAATATGTATACATGTATGCGTGTGGACCTATATGTATACACACGAGCGAGTGTGAGATTTATTCATTTCATTCAAATATCTACTTATTGATGATTTATCCAATGCTACTTGCTTAAGTGAAGCTTGCCAAGTAAAATTTGTTCTGTCTGTTCTTGTTGGTTTATTTGGTTGTGAAAGTGGGAGATTACACTATTCCTCCCACTATTCACTCATTCTTACCCTCACTTTCACTCGTCCTGTTCTTTTGTATTGGCTTCTTTGACTGTGAAAATTGCTGACGTGGCCACAAAAACACACAATAAAGTTGTGTGAGACCCACAAAAAATTCCAACATCCACATTCACGACCCACTTTCACCCAAAAAACCACAATACTTACTTTCACCGACACTATTCACAACTTCAACAAACACAAATTTAAACACAAAAAAAACATGCCCTAAAGATCAAAGTCATCGTCCATTAAGCCTTTTAATTTAAAGTATGCTGATCTAGTATTTGCGGTCTTCATCATCTTTATTTTGTCATATAGCTACTTATAAATTAAAATTTGGCGATATTCTGAATTCTGTATCCTATTGTTTTTGCATTTCCTACATTTTCCCCCATTACTGTGATATAGTACTTCTTAACGTGCATCTCAAGTGTTCAAAAATCTAAGCTAGCTAAATTAAAATGTAAAGTTAATGAATAAAAATAAATATCTAATTGCATTCGTTTAACTAGTCTTTAGTGGTTAAAAAGCGTAGTCATGCATATTTTAAATTTTTAATGATTGTTAAAATTGCATGATGTTAATGATTATCTAAAAACATAATTGCAATCATATACAACATTTACTAATCATATACAACATTTTATATGGAGGAACACACCTAGAATGCACACGCACAGCTCTTCCATTTCCAAAACACAACAATATTACAAAGGCGATTCGTTGCGCAGCTAATGGCTCCTAACAGCATATTGCAACTCAATTTACAGGAGTACCGAATGCCAACGGACATCTAGATAATAACTAATTATGATACAATAATACATGGCAACTCTCACTGTTGCAATCTGCAATCACCAGAACTTGGTTGAGTATGATAGAACCATGAAGCCTCCAATGCTAGAACCCCGAGGATCGCACAATTTGTGAAATTTGCCTGAACAAACTTCAAACATTTGCACAACTCAGATCCGGCTTTGCAACGCCTAAGAAAATCTCGGCATGCTCTTGCGGCAAGGAACGACTCTCAGGAGCATGGCGGCAGATGGCTGTTCGTAAGCTGTATTCCCTGTTCGCTCATTTGCTGTACTTCGGAAGGTGATAAAATCTTGATGCATCGGACGCACTTGACAAAATCCCTAAGTTTTCGGAAGATGAGGATTTGTCATTAGCAAGTATCAGTAAGCATTTTCTTTGAAGGGGAAGGTTAAAATATCTAAACTGAATCACATGTAAATGATGCATAGCATATTTGCATAATATTTGCATAATATCCTTTTTCAGATACTAGTAGATTGATGTGTGCATGCATTGGAATGAAAATGCTTACTCCCATGGATCATCTCCGACCAGAAGAACGTCATTTTCATAATCAATGTACACTAGTTTCCATCCTGAACCTTTGCGATCATCGAGCTGCCCTTCAAGCCCGAACATGGATGCAATTGCAATTTGCAATTCATGGTAGCCTTTGAAGCGCGTGACATCAATTGATCTCCCAACAGATCCTAGCTTTTGGACCTATTTTAACACAAGCATATCAAAATAAATTAAACATGAAAGGAGAATTTGTCTTTATACTCCGATATGTATACCTTTGTATATGTTCGTAAAGGCTGCTGGACCGCTTGTATCATTGAACATC
The DNA here is from genome assembly GCA_030789695.1 of Scilla litardierei. NCBI lineage: Eukaryota > Viridiplantae > Streptophyta > Magnoliopsida > Asparagales > Asparagaceae > Scilla > Scilla litardierei. Next base: position 34,023,102 of record CM061133.1, read on the forward strand.
TATATGGATTGCAGTCATTGACATCCATACTGGCAGACGATGCACCACCTGATCCCTCGGGAATGTCTTGTAGATGTGGCATTCGAGAGTCCGTCAGGTTCGTGGAGGTAACTTGAGACTGCAAATCCTGATTGCAGGTGAAGCTGCTGAACAGATCTTCAGACGGAACACAAAAACTGGAATCTTTTGCCGTGCTGAAGCTTTCTAAAACTGTACTCGAAACGCAGGAACCAGTAATCATGTTTACATTACTTGCTTCAAACTGTAAATTACTGTAAGTTTCACTTTGGCTAATACTCTCATCAGACAAATCCATAATTCCACCTGAGTTAGATATATTCTGTAAGTCAGTCTCATGCTCTTCGGCTGCTACTTTAAGCATATCAGATGACAGGACACATGAGCCAGCCACTTCAACTGGATTTAGCTCCTGACCACCAAAAAATTCTTGAATGCAAGAGGGTAGGCACAGGGGCGTACGGAAGTCATCAGTTCGAGCCTGAGTATCCATAAACCCAATGTGAGTTTTTCTATTGGGATCTGGAAAACTTGAGAACTGAAACGACTCGAAGGGATTTAGTGTTGCTGGATTCACTATGCAAGATATGTCAGCTGAGGGGCTGGCAGCAACCTCCGATGCCAATACAAATAGGGAATCTGGGATGCCAGGGTTTGACAACCCAGGTTCTTTCAAAGGCCCGGTAAAAGATTGGTAGCTGGATTGTTGCGGCATCCAGATTTCATGATCCAAGTTTTGAAATGAGTGATAACTTTGACATGTTGAGGAACCAATGATATTATTTTTATCCAATGATTGGGTAGATGCTAAATCTAATAATTCGTTTGCCGCAGGCTCAAGTGGCTGGCTCTGAAGCTGGGGGATTTCTGGCCCCTTCAACTGTAGGTCTTTGTCTGTAACTACGGGAGATACAATATTGTCGAGATTCTGAGCATCGCTGCTACTAACCCCTTCGTGTTTTTCTGATACTTCCACCTGCTCAGTTACTACTGCTGGTTCTATATCTGATTTCTTGACTACTACTTGTAATAACAAGTTATCGCTCCCACACTCCTTGGTTTGCTCTTGAGAAGTTTGCTCTGATGGAGTTTCTGCCATACCCTTCTCTTCTGGCTTCTCAAAATGTGGCTCTGATGCAGAGTCATTCTGAACAACCTGTTTCTCCATGCTGCACCTGGATCTTTGATCTTCTAATAAAATATTTTGTGATGGGAGAATCTGTTGATGTGCAAGACGAAGCTGGTTCTGATGCATCGGTGGTTTGGTTGCCATCGCTTCTGTCCGCATACTAAATGCTGATGATGCGGACAATGTCCTAGAAATCCCATTCCCTCCCATTTTTTGCAAAATGCTCGAATAAATTGACTGATGACATCTGAACTGATTATCGGGCATTGGATTTTGAGGTGTAAGTAGCGTCTTCAAGAGTTGGTCTGAACCAACACCTGATATTATCGGATGCATGTTACTAGTCAAATTATCTAGAGCATGCGGTACAAGCTTCACGTTTCCAAAACCAGTTTCCACCCCAGGAACTGCATATCGTTCAGCAATAAAAATTTTTAGAACAATATATCAAAGTCAAAGCATGTGCATATAAATGTTGGATATATGAAGCTATTTAGATCAAATCTTGATTTAAGAAATACAAACAAGGGAGTATTCATTATGTAGAACATGAGTTTGTATTGTAGTGATCTTTGATCAAAATCAAGTAAAGATCAAACAATCTTTAAAATAACACTACCAATAGCCACGCAATAACTAAACATGCTTATTTATGAATAGAACGCAGCGGCAAGACTTACCAATAAATCCGGGCAGACATTGCCGCTTCAAACTCGGTGTAGGGAAAACAAAAAGACTCTCGGGGGTCTCGATTTCCCATAGGCTAACCCTGTCTGGCCTTTCACCATAACCTTGTTCATCCCATTCTACCTAACAAGAGACGGATAAAGCGCGCCTTCAAATGTCACACTCTGCTCCAATATATTATCAGAAATGATCCATGACATTACAGTGTGGGGATGAACTTACTTGTAGATTCCGCCATTTTGAGTTTGGCCATCTTAATGGATCGAAATCACTAATATCTACAATTGTACCCATATATCTGTTATCGGAGATGAACAAGAATGATACAGGTCAGCGCTAAAGATTTAAGGATGAAAAAAGCAAGCAAGCAATTTCAGTTGGATTGCTGTTATAAAAAAACTTGTTGGTAATGATAGAAATCAAAAACACAAAAGCACTTTTTATCGTCGCCAAGTTAAAGCTTGATTTGTTAATAATAATACAAACCAATAAAAAGAAAATTTAGAAAAAAATTCCTTTCAGTGTTGTTCATTAACATAACTGTATATCAATGTATTAACACAATAAGATGAAAGCTGGAAAGTGATAAATTGAGAAATGATCATATACTACAGAAATGCACCTGCGTTTGGTAGATTCCTCGGTTTCAAACATCATTCCGAATCTCATTCCAATTGACACTTGCGTATACACAGCTTTATGGTACTTGGCCAAAGGAACAATGAATTCTGAAGGGCATGCTCTGAGAAGATAAAGAAGACTTAAATATGTTTTTAAAAAACAAAGGCTATTTAATTCCTTTTATGGATCTCATATGTATATACATACACACAGAAGAGAAACCGCAGACCTTGGATTGTAGTAAATAGTAAATGGACTTCTACTAGCTGCTGCATGAGCTGCTGCCGCAAGAACACCAATATGCATACTATCAGTGGACAGCACAGATGATGGCAATGCAGTTTGCTGACGATTTGCACGTCTCACACCCAAAAGCAATTGTGATTTCTCATCCCTGCGTAAATCACCAGAGACTATTTACTAACAAGATGATCACAAGGACAACTACAACTCAAAGAAAACAACATGTATCCATGGCTGCTTCCCTTTTGCTCAGAAAATGGCACAAATTTATGTAGTCATGTTTCATCCCCATTTTTAGTAGTTGTCCAGGATTTAGCACACAGCTTACTAAAGCCTGACAATAGTTGAATCAAGTCCATGCAAAGAAACAAAATGAGATGTGCTAGGCCCTGCAACCACCAGCTGCTATTAGTTGTCTCGTGTATTGGACCATAATCAAATTTGCTGAGTACTTGACTATGTGCAACTCGTAAAGGCCGTCAGTCGGGGGGCGACCTCCCATACTTGTCCATTAGCCAATTGTGTTTATGTTCATTTTTCTCAACCATATTGATGAACACCAATACAAGAAGGCTACTGTTTCCTAAAGAGAAATTATACTTGACTATGTATATCCAAAATATATAACACATTTCAACTTTAGCCCACCAAATATCATGACATGCTAATTTGAAGAAAAACGGGTAACCGTATGAGCATGCACTTTATGTATTACCCAGTGGCGGAGCCAGAAAATTTTGTTAGGGGGGGCAAAAACATAATAATAAAGTATTTTGTTTTCAAGAAAGAATACAATTGCAAAAATATCAGAGTATAGAGATTATTACTAGTTCGCTACACGTACACCGCATATGACCCACCAACTTGAGAAAGCAAAAAAGAAAAGATTAAAATGGGGGAGAGGTCGGCTGGCTTCATGCTGGACTACCTCCTTTCCCATTAAATACACAGATTTTGTGTTTAGATATTTAGTTGACTAAGTATATTTGAAAAGATAAAAAATTGAATTCAGGTGGAATGTGGAAAACAAATTACAGATTATGAGGAAAAATTAATTTAAGGAAAACAATAATAATGCATAAAAATGAGGAATTAATGTATCAAAAATGATAAAAATAGCAATTATGATCTAAAAGAAAGGGACGCAATTAAACACACATTTAGAGTAAGTTTGACAAACAATAACAAGTAACAAGCAATACGGTTTAAAGCCAACCCACATTAAGACTGAAAAAAGATAGGTAGGCAGCGAGTGGGTTTCGAACCCACAATCTTAAGATTTCAGGCTTGCGCCTCATCCACCAGGCATTATTTTCATGGGGGCTGGCTCCGCCTCTGGTATTACCTAATGAACAAGATAGAATCCCCAGCTTTAAGCCGTTTGGTGCCCACAAACAAACTCCAACCAGTAGTCAAAAGGTGTCGCTTTGGCTGTCCTGAAAAGAACGATATATTCAGAATCCAAATTAGATTGAAGGAAGTCATGTAAGATGACAAAAACACTATCAGTTGCACTCAGAATGAAAAGGAGAAGCTTAAGCAACAAAACAGCATATAGATCAGAATAACTAAGAAAACAGATAATTTCGTATGTGGCAAATGATCTTACCACGATATATGTGACGAAATGTCCACACATTATCATGTAAATCGCGGACAACAAGCTCTTGATTTGGAGGTTGCATTGAATAATCCTGTAAGAGGAAAGTATGCATGAAATCACACGAGTGAGCAAAAGACATGTACCTACTTTTAGCCCACCTAATTTTTCTCACCAATTGCGGAAATAGCTTTTCTGCTGCCCTCCGAGGAACTGAAAACCCACCATGTGTACTTGTATCGCTTGCCGTTAAATTCTTGCAAAAGAATTCATTTGGCTGCTTGCTTGTTGCAGGTACAAAATTAGGAATTGGAAAGACATCACCTTCCTAAGTAGACAAAAAAATGATGGGTAAAACTACCGTCAGCATGTTCAAATTTTCAACAAACCAAGCACCATAATTAGTGAATTTCAAAGAACTAAGAGCAGTTACATGCATCAATATGATTTGAATTGCAACATATTCCAAAATACATCACTCTAATAACAGTATATGTCAGGTATAATTCAAGTATATATACATCTGTATACACATCATTTAAAGGCTGCAAAATGAATGCATAAATCAAGAACTACTGCATGAACATTTGTACTCAAAGGAGACGTCTATGAATGATCAGTTATAAGCTCTTATGAAATAGAAATCTGGAACCGTTCTTTTAGTATTGTTTTCACATATTGTGCTCCAAATCAATGTTACTACAAATCCAGAGAAACAAATTTGCTTACGGAAATCACCGGCTGGAGTGTCAGTTGAGCATAAATCTCATCAGTGTCCCTATCGGCCTGCAAGTACATCAGGAGAAATAAAGGGCACCGGTTACATAGATGCTAAGAGGAGTATGGCATACAATGGGCATTCCATCCACCTTCACTCACATGTAGTGTAACACTGTGAACCTGGCATAGCAGCTGAGACGGGAGAGTTGGATAGTTCGGAATATGTGAGTTTGAAATTTTCCTAGTCGATGCTGTCACCTGCAGGAAACAAACGAAAATTCTCAAACAGGTTTGGTACAAGTCTCAGAAATAACTTCACCGTCGCAGTAGCCAAATAAAAAAAAAGGAGCTATAGAATATTGTGATCGACTAATAACACTATTGTAGCTAACATACAACTCAAATGTGCTAAAACGATCAGTGTAGTTTAATTAAAATACCCAATATTAAATGAGCTGCACCTTCACATCTGATGATAACCAGAAATAATTGCAGACTATCACCAATTTAAGTATATGAACAGATATCCCCACCTTAAGTTCATCAATATCAAACCTATGTGATACCGATTAAGGATCAAACATACACACATCTACACAACTTTTGCATGATCATTACACAATGCCACAAAAATAACTAACCCAAGAACATGAAGATCAGTGCTTAATGAACTGTTAAATGAAGCTGATTGTATTTGCACCAAAAATTATAGAGATTATCCTTTATATCAAAATAACAGTATATCTAATGGGATATAAAGAAGAAAAGGAACTAAAATACAATTACAAATATAAATCTTTTCCAAAGAAATTGAAGACCAGAACCTGCTCGCTGTGGCCTTGAGGGAAGTAATACACAAGACTGCCAAGCTGAGGCAGAGACACAAGAGGGCCAGCACATGCATGCCATAGCTCAGAGTGAAGCACCTTTCTTGCACCTGAAAAATTTAAAAAAATTAAACATTTGCTGTGTGATTATTATAAAAATTTATCAAAAGTGGCACAAATCAAATTAAAAGAATGTTAACCTGGATTACTTTGAATCTCCCCCAAGAGCCTCATTTCATCAAGAATTGCTGAAGAATTTGTAGCAGATGCCATATTCACTCTCATTGCAAATTATAGAAATCAAGTTTAAGTTTTTAACACCTCGTCGACTTCCACTGCATTGATATCAACTGCTATGAGACTCCATTATTTAAAAAAAGCAACAGTCGCCTCCATGGTAAGCAAAACCTTGAAATAGAATCGATCCTACTCAAAAGAGCCGCACATCCCAAAATGCATCAAAATCCCATCTTTGGCCAGAACAACAAAGCAGCGAGCACGTCAGCATCCAATCTCAAGAACCCACCATCAAAATCCAAGCTTTATTTGAGAGGAATTGTCCCCACTCGCTGATAACATCCAGAGATCCCAATCAGAGGGAGCACGCGAGAGAATAGTAGCAGCTTGCAATGAGTGGGTCTTCAGTTTTTGTCTCTCCCCCTCTCTGCTTTTTTATTCTCTCTTTTTTGCCCCTTCACAAAGACACCGACCTTTCAATGGAAGAGGCCATGATTTTGGCATCGTATGCTTTTTTGCTTCCTGCTCGGAATAGGGAGAGAGAGATAGAGAGAGAGACCTCTTTCTCTCTCTAATTAAGAAAAATCTCTTTTTTTTTGTTGGTATCGATTTGCACAATGGTTTTCTTCTTGTGCTTTATTAATGGCAGCTTTAGTGGGCTGCAAGCAGAGAACGAGCTCTACACGAAAGCAGGACTGCAGCAGGGGAGCACAGAGTGAGGGAGAAAGAGAGTCCGAGGGGGAGAATTTTAAAATCTATGACAGGTTTCTTTTTGCATATACACCCCCATTAGGATTTTCTTATCCACATTCTAATTTTCTTGAACTTGACATTTGGAACGTTTTATTAATTTTTTCAAGATTTATTTATTGAAAGAATACGAAGGACGCAAAATGAGAGCTTCAGGTGGGTGAATTTGCCAAAAAAGAACACGATTGGGTGGAGATTGAATTTGCGTCGAGGATTCTTCCTTCTATCTGCAATGCAATGGAATGGGTTTAAAATATGCGGGGTTGCGTGTTCGGTCGAAACGCAGGGGTGAGGATAAAAGAGACTGAGAAACAGGTGACCAAGATTTGACCATCCGAAAAATATATCAGTCTCCACTTCGACACGTGTCGCTTCCCCGTGATTTATGTGCCCAATAATTATGGGGAGGACTACATGCACCTCAAACTGAGGTGCATGTAAGGGACGTTTTACCCAAAATAGAAGAAAAATATCACATACAATAAATCTTGGTGGATTTAGTCCTCCCCATAATTATTTCCATTTTTATGTTTCAGATTTCAAGGTTTAACCGTAAGCATGCTCATGGCCCAAAACACCAAACAGCAATGCAGGGCCACGGGCAAAATGTGCAGGATACCCATCGAAATTCCTAATTTAAATTGATTGGATAATGTTGTTGTACAGCCCAATAAGTTGGTCTCAGGCTAATCAACTGCAAATGCTCATTGGTTTAGAAGCTAAAGTAACAGTGGTCCAGCGGTATTACCTCCTCCGTTTTCCAATGGGACCATCAGGAATCGATTCATGGTGGCCGCAAACTGCGTGTGCTTTTAACCAGCTTCCCGATGTATCAAAAAGAGAGAGGCTAAAGTTGCCCATAGAGGCCTACTAACCTATGCATAATCAGAAATTAAGTTACCAAAATGCCATTTATATATGTATCCCTTTACATTTGGAAGGAGGTATGCTAATTCTCATTTGCAATACTTTCTTTTTCATTTGATATATTTTAGTATCAACCCCTCATGTTCTCGTTGGAGCATCGAATGAGCCGAAGCTGAGGCTCTTATTTTGGGTTTGACTCACTAACGCTCTTGTATATTGTATGTGTGTGCAAGTCACGTGACTACCTTTAGACAAGTCGAGTGAGACTATCTCGGGTCCATTTGTGCCTAAAACATCATTAGTGATGTCTGTGGGAACATGAATATCACCATGTATAACACGTGAAACTCCCAAAAAAAAGGCCTCAAGCAAATGATGAGGAGCACATCAACCACAAACCTGCAAGTTAGAAGAATTGTATCAAATAGGGCACTCCACCAACACCTACATGCCCACCCACTTCGTACATGACAATGGAGGATTCGACGTGCTACACGGGAAGTTATAGGGATGGTCTGCCATGTTGTAGGCACAACTCGCCCAATTGCTGCATCTATAAACACACCATAACACTCAGCATGCTATTTAGCATCGATAGGACCAGTGTGGTCTCGAGCACTTACGCAGAGACATTATGTAGCTCTAAGACTTAACGACGTGATACAATACCATGCACTTTAAAGAACACTATTGAAGACGTTACATGGCTGGTTCGAGATCCTACCAAATTTTAGGAGTACGATGGCATGGGAGATCATGTGCAGCACGTTCACCAAAACAAAGATGTCATACAGCTTCGTGGGCTTAACGACGTGATACAATACTGTGAACTTTCAAGAACACTGTTGAAGGCTATACATGGCTGTTTCGAGACCTTCAAGCTTAGTAACATCTCCAGCTTTCATGAGATCGTTGAACTTTTTACCTAGGAGTTGTAAGGAGCGTTTACCTAGAAATACTAAACAACACACACACTAGAGGGGGGAATAGTGTAATGGAAATAATTGTATGATTAAAAATTAAACTTGCAATTGCAGAATTATAAGTGCAAGAGGAGATTAATCTACACAATTAGGCAAATGCAAACACAAAGAGTTTTTATCCTGGTTCCCCAACTTGGATACATCCAGCCACACCAATATTCACTATGATCCTACACAAGGTAGTGAATATAATCCCTACACAAGGGATACCCTATACAAGGGATTTTGTCCTACACAAGGACACGCCAAACTCACACAAAGGGAGAAGCTAACTCTCACAAAGTGAGTTAAGATTTCAATCACAAAGATGAAATAAAAGACGCTTACCTTTACCTTGATGAGATGAACTTACTCAATAATGAATGCAAGGCATGGAAGAGGATCTCTAAGTGTTGAGATGTGCTTTGATTGCACTTGGAGGATTTCTCTTGAGCTAGCTTCAATGCATGAAGAGGATTAAGGCTCAAATGAGGGAAATGCAAGAAATAGGAGTGGTTTATTGATTCTCTATGATATTCAATGTAAACCAAGAGTTCTAATAGAAGTAATCCATCTCCTATATATAGGAAGCCAAGAAAACCACTTAAAACCAAGCAAAAAGCCAAAACAAAGAAATCTGCAACGGCTAGTTTTTGGCAGAAAACGTCTCAGACAGGCGCATGTAGGCAAAGGGACAGGCGACTGGTGTAACGGATAGATTTTCCCAACGGCTATAATCCGAGCCAGGACAGGCAACTGTAGAAGACTACACAGGCGCATGTACCATTGTGCAGGCACCTGTAAAGGCTTCAGCAGGAGACTGCCACACAGGATGGATTTGAGCTGAGAAAAGATAACTTACACACTTGTGCATTCAGGTGACTGAGGAATAAAGTCCATGCACCTGATGGTTGACAGGCATCTGTAAACTCTACATCAGTCGACTGGCCTACAAGATGGATTGGAGCTCAAAATACCAAGTTACGCACTTTGGTTCATTAGGCGACTGTTGAACAATGTTTAGGCGCCTGGTAGTTGGCAAGCGCATGTACCAAATACTCAAGTATTGAGTCAAGAAATTGACTTGAGCTTGTGTAGAACAGCCGTCTGTTGAAGGATGGCCAGGCGCCTAGTGAACAACATGTGCCTGTCATGCCTTCAACAGGCGCCTGTTTGAAGTCCTATAACTCCAATTGAGTTATTGGCATGGGAAACCTATTGGATTGGTTTATATAAAGATCTTAAGGTTCACTAAGATGGTTAATACATATGCATGAATGAGTGACCATCTAATCAAGGCAATACAAAGTTCTAGACTTCAAAAGAGAAAAGCAAGTAATAAAATATTACATGGATTACAATTTGCTTCTCCTAGAGTCTAAGACCTCAAGCTTGAGTAGCATTGATGCTCCCCATCATCTTCCAAGCTTTGGCACCTCTTGATGAGCTTCATATCATCAAGCTCCAAGCTATGGCAATGCTCCTCTTGATGTCCATCCTTGCACCAAGCTTTTAGTCTCCAAAATGTTATCTTCAATTGTTAAACATGATACTAAAACATTAAGAGTCATTAGCAACAACATAATGTTGTGATCATCATCAAAATTATATTGATCTAAAAAGCCAATACCTAACAGGAGTTCATCACAATAAAGCAGAAGACATGTTATTCCATTCATATGGTCAATATATAATTGATGGATCACCTGAAATGGCAAGTAGAACATAAAGAGAGGGTGAATAGTGTTTATGAAATTAATAACCGCCTCTAGAAAATTCTACCTAAGATTACAATTAGAGTTACCAAATTTAATCTTAATCAACAATCTTGCAACTATGAAGATAAGCATAAAGGAAATAAATAATTCAAGAGACAATTCAATAACACAGAAAAGCAAAATGCAAACACAAGTGAATTATCCCGGTTCACCTAAACCTCGGGCCACATCCAGCACCAAGGCACACTTGGATTTCCAATATTAACTTCCATCAATGGAAAAAATTGTTGTGAATTGGATCCCCCAATTTGGTTTTAATAATGAGCAAACATAGTTAATTGTGATTAACCTATGTTTTGTAGTTAATTAAAGCATCATCGATTATAGATCAAAGTATTATCAAAAGCGATGATGATGTGAAGTGATAACATGGGGAAATTGAGAGATGAACTCAAATATTCAAATAGAAGACTTCAAGAAATTCAATAGGAAGTGAAGGGGTTTAATATGTAATACTTTCAATTATTTACTTCTTTATTGAATTAGAATGTTAAGCCTTGAATGTTCTTATTAGAAGCACTTAGTTATCACACAGAACACTTTAGATCATTCTTGTGTTGATCCCATAGTGTTATGTAGGCTTTCTGCTCAAATCTGAGCTTTCAGCCTTTAACCAGACATCTGGTGTATGTCTTCCAAATGTTTAGCGGGCATGTATTAGGATGCCCTAAAACCATATTGAAATATACATCTGGTAATGTCTTCACAAGCGTCTGCACAGTTGGACAGACGTTTGGGAGATCACCTATAGATGTCCGGTATTTTTTGTCAGAATTTCCAGTAACTTCTTTTCATCGGACCAGATTGTTAAGATGTCTATAGCTTTCTTGGCAGATGCCTAAAAAGTCACCCAAACGTCTGGTCTCCCTTCTTCGGACGTCTGGTATTTTTCGCTAAAATTATAGTAACTCATTTTCCCTTGGCCTGACTGTTAAGTCGTCTGATGCTGTATATCCAGTCGCCTGAATAATAGCACAGACGTCTGAGAACCTTTCAGCAGACGTCTATCGACTAGCCGTTAGACTGCATGCAAGGCTGTTTTAGTACAGTACCCTAGTCACCTGGTGTGTTTTCTCCAGTCAACTGGTGACTCAAATTTCTACCCATTAAAGGTCATTTCCAGCATTTTATGCTATAGATTTCCTAATGAATTTAGTGGGATTTTTTGGTGCTATTTATAGGGACTTGATGCATTCATTTAATACTGGTTGAATGCTCTTAAAACTGATCTGATATCATTCAAGTGCATTCAAAGCTCCATCTAGCATTCGAGTTTTCATCTTCTACACTTGTCCTCATGCATTCAAGCTCACATGAAGCATTCATTGCTTCATTCTTGGACAAGTTGTAAGTGCTCACATCTATCATATTAGAGCACTACACACACCTAACCTTCACTTCTAAGTAAGTATGAATTCATGGCATAGGTTTTGTGTTATTTCATATTGAAGATTACAATCTCAATTTATTTTCTCTTGTGAGATTTATTCTCGGTTTATGAGAGTGGACCATTTTCGGTTTGTGCAAAAGTGGTGTTAAGTTGTATTGGCTTTACACTTGCTGGTATTTGGCAAGTGGGATATTAGTGGATTACTAATCACTAGTTGGTTACTAGTGGGTTGATGGAGTAGGATTCCATGGAGTCAGAAATTGACTCAGGGGAATCCAAACCAGAGTATATTCTGTGTTTGTGATTGATTTCCTGGGTTGTTGCTTCATTTATTCTATTTGCGCGCTAGTATTTGCTTATATTTTAATTAGACGTAATTTCATTTTAATTTCATAAAACACTATTCACCTGCTAGTGTTTTCCCCATAGTTTCAGGTTCTACAATTGATATTAGAGCGAGGTAAAGCTATGATAACTGACAACGACAACAATCATAATGGTGCATCCTCTACTGTCGAAGGCCAATCTACCATTCGGCCCCCTCCATTCAACGGGTCATATTTCGAGTATTGGAAGGCTCGTATGTTTATTTTCATCAAGAGCATATCACTATGGAAAACGGTGGAGAAGGAGTACTTCGAGCCCCTCAAAGAAGACTTCTCCAAGTGGACTCTCATTCAAGTGATCGTTGAGGCAAACAATGCAAAAGTAATGAATTTGCTCATTTGTGCTTTGACTGCGACGGAGTTGTAAGAATCACCTTACACTTGCAATATTAACAACAACACACTAGGGGGGTGAATAGTGTAATGGCAATAAATTGTGCAATTAAAATTAAACTTGCAAATGCGGAATAATAAATGCAAGAGGAATTAATCAACACAATCAAACCAAACACAAACACAAGATTTTACACTGGTTCTCCAAAACTTGGGTACGTCCAGCCACACCAATATTCACTATAATTCCCACAAAGAGAAGTAAATACAATCCCACAAACAGATACCTTACCTAGAGGATTTTGTCCTACACAAGAACCAAACCAACCCTACACAAGGGTCAAACTTCCACACAGAGAATTACTAACTCCCACTTAGAGAATTATGGTTAGCCCTACACTAGGATACCAAACTCCCACAAAGAGAGTTACTCCCACAAAGAGAGTTATTTCCACAAAGAGAATTATTCCCACAAAGAGAATATCTAATTCCCACAAAGAGAATTACGGTTTCAAAGAAACACAAAGTGAAACAAACATTCTGACCTATGACTTGAGATGAACTTACTCATTAATGAAAGCAAAGCATGGAAGAGGATCTCCAAGTGATGAGATTTGCTTGAAATGCACTTGGATGATTTCCCTTGAGCTTGACTTCAATGCATGAATGAGATTTAGAGCTCTAAGAGATAAATGAGAGAGTTTGAGAGTGGCTTAATTAATCTCTAAAGATTTGCAATAGTATCAAGAAGTTCTAATGAACTCAGCCCTCTCATATATATATGAACTTTATAGGAACTCTTAAAAGCCAAGGAAACAGCCAAAAACAAAAGGCTGCAACGACTAGAAACTGGGCAAAATCGTCATCGACAGTCGACTGATGAACAAATGACAGTCGACTGCCCAACGGCTAAATAATTCCCAACGGCTATAATCTGAGCCACGACAGTCGACTGATGAAGCCTATACAGTCAACTGTATACAGGACATACGCCTGTAAATCCTTCAGCAGGCGACTGCTGCAGGGGATGGAATAAAATAGAGAGATGCACTCTTTCGCACTATATGCAGACAGGCGACTGATGGCCAGTGTATAGGCGACTGTCAAATGGACAGGCGACTGTAAATACTGAACCAGTCGATTGACTAGCAAATTAGGGTTAAACCCAGATAATGCAAGTTGCACACAGTTGACTGTTGAACAATTCACAAGCGACTGTTGGAAGACGGACGACTGTAAATTGACCGTCAGTCGACTGTCACATAAGCTCAAGTATGAGTCAATAAAAGGTTGACTTGAGCAGTGCACCACAATCGACTGCAGAAGGCTCGACAGGCGAATGGAATCACCCATTCGACTGTAAAACCTTCATCAGGCGACTGTTGGAGAGCCAGAGACTCCAAATGAGTCTTTGGACAAGATGAGCACATTGGGTTGGATTCTATGATAATCCTTAAGGCTCACTAAGATGGTTAAATGCATATGCATAAATGAGTAGACCATATATCAAGGCATTACATCAAACCTAGACTCAAAAAAAGCAATGAATGAAATTACATGGATTACAATGCTTTCCTTAGAGTCTATGGCTTAAATCTTGATGCCTTGATGCTTTCATCATCTCCAAGCTTTGGCACTCCTTGAGTCTAAGCTTTGGCCTTACTCCTCTTGATGTCCATCCTTGCATCAAGTGTTTAGTATCCAAAAATGATATTCTAGAAATGTTAACTATGAGACTAAAACAAGAGAATCATTAGCAACAACATAATGTTGCGATCATCGTCATAACATTGGTATGAAACACCAATACTCAAAAATCTCCCCCTTTTTGATGATGACACACATTATGTAAACATAAAGAAAATAAAGCACAATGCTAATGAGCTCCCCCTACTTATATGCACTAATTGTAAAATGAGATACACAATTGTAAATACTCATTACACCAAATGAAATAATGAGAAACAATGGTGACATATAATAGGTATGGATTACATAAACCAATTGCAATAAGAATATAACATACACACATAAATGGTTTATATAATCCCACATATTTCTCCCCTTAGATATATCTCTCTTCCCCAAATGCATATGTATGACATACAAGATTTACATACTGCATATATCTCTCCCCTTTGACATCGTCAAAAAGGTGGACATTAAAAATATCCCCGTTTGTCATCTTAATTAAAGATGTGACAATATGCAAGAGTAAAGGAATGTATCATACCAAATTGTAAAAATTTAGTGGGTATAAATCACTATTGCATGCTCCCCCTAGATCGTAGAAATGGTCAAATTTTTGACATCTAGGATCTAATACCAATTGTAAAAAAGGAGATAATCAATCTCTAACACTTGAGATAATACCAATTGTAGAAAAAAAATCTTGAAAGATAATCCTCTTTACCAATTGTTATTCATAATTGGAGTCATGGGCCTAAATTGTATCAAAACAATAGATATGAAAAAATCAAGCTTCAATGATACACAATGACATTGTCAAAACAAAATATAATATGAAACATGTTGGCAATATCCAAGGGGTTGAGTTTGAGACCAAAACTAACCAATTGAAATGACATCAATTGCGACGCAATGATCCCAAAGACACCCCGAAATGAGAGTCAAAATATGTTTTAAAATTATTTTAAACATAAAACCTATTAACTCCCCATTGTCATACATATGGATCAATGAATGCATGCATGACAATGTATTCCCCAAGGTCCCCATTTTCATGAAAAATAAATTTGAAGACATTTTCAAATTCATAAAACACACAAGAAATGGGTATGCTAAAAATAAACATTTAAGCACAATACCCTTGCAATATGCATATGTGTGAGGAACCTAAACATTAGGAAACCAAACCCAAGAGGAGTTTGATTTCCTAATGTAATCACATGAGGTTATCACATCCCTAACTAGAGAATTGATATAACTATCCCTCTCTTGCACACTAACCTTAGAAGGAATCCATAAACTCAAGAATTTCCTATGCAAGGGTTTTGCCTTTGCAAGAGGGGTGGACGTGTCATGCTTAGGTGCAGAAAATATTTTCTTAGCATGCATAAAGCGAGGATTTTGATTCTTAGCAAAAAAAATGAAGAGTTGTCATTTTTCCTCACCACCTTGTGATTTACATGCTTCTTGTTGGTGTTATTGTTATACAAGAAAGCATGGTGATTCTTCTTAGGTGCTTTAGCAATATGTCTTGTATTTGTACCAAAGGAAGAATTAGAGGTGGGTTTGGGTACCACATTTTGAATATACCCCAAACCTCCTCTATGGTTTACCGGATGTTGTTTTTCAAGCAAACCGTGGAGTAAATCCCTAGAATAAACAAAGCTTTTAAGCTTTCGGGATTCATCTTTGCATTTTAACGTAAGTTGTTGAATGCAAGTTTCTAAGCTAAGGTTTTGAGTTACTAAATTATCATTAGACATGCTCAATTCCTTAACTTGAGAGAGAAGTGTGTCTCTCTCACTAGTGTCACAAATATGCATATCATTATTGTTTACACTAGCAGATTCTAGTTCATACAATCTACCCTTAGCATCCTTATATTTTGCTCTTAATTTATTGTAAGAGTTGATGTACTTACCAGCCCCTTTGGAGACCACGTTGAAACGATATTCGAGCTCCTCGTGTGAGATCTTTTCCACCTCGATTTCTTCATCGCCTTCTTCCTCGCTAGAGCTTGATGACGACTAGGAGTTGAGCCACGCTTCTACCTCTCTTCCATTTGAGCTAGATGGGATTGGCGAAGAGACATCAATTGCCGCAAAGCACACGTGAGCTTTCAACTTGTCATCCTCTTCTTCGTCACTTGATGTATCCTCACTCGAGTCATCAAAGGTCCCGACAAGCCACTTCTTTTGTTCTTGAACTTGGACTTGCCTTTCCAATGCTTCTTCCTTTTACCCTTGTAAGTCTCTTTGATAGGTTTGGAAGGGCATTCGGTGGATACATGACCTTTTCCACTGCAAGTGTAACAAGTAGGAACCTTGTTAAAATTGGAGGCAAACTTGGACAAAGATTTACCTTACTTGCCCTTTAGGAATGCCTTGAATTGTTCGGCAAGATCCTCAATTTCATCTCCACTAGCTTCTTCTTCTTCATCTTCTTCACTAGGAGCTTCTTGATGGAATTTCTTCGTCCACTTGATTGGCTCCTCCTTGGCTTGGCTTCTCGGGCTTGGTTGGTTGAATCTCATTCTTATGTTGAAGCTTCACTTCGTATGCCATGAGATTTCCAATGCACTCCTCAACGATGTATTTGGACGTATCATTTGACTCCAAAATTTCGTTGGCCTTTGACTCCCATTGAGATGTGAGTGAGTCAAGGATCTTCTCTACGCGATCCTCTTATCCCAAGTCCTTCAAAGCATTCGCGATGTCTGTGAACCTTGTGAACATTTCTAAAATGCTTTCTCCGTCCTGCATCTTAAATATTTCATATTTAGATCTAAACACAATTTGTTTAGATTTCTTTACCTTTGAAGTCCCTTCATGACATATCTCCAAAGTATGCCAAATTTCGTTGGCTGCACATGGAGAAGTGGTTGAACTCATTTGCAGTGAGGGCACAATGGAATGCATTCATAGCCCTCGTATTGAATTTAATCGAGTCCTTCTTCGCCTTTGTCCTTGAAGCTACGGGTGTAGTAGGCTTCTCAAATGGCAACTCCGTGATGTCCCATAGGTCTTGACTCTCCATGTAGATCATCATCCTGATCTTCCAACTTGGGTAGTTGGTTCCTTTGAAGAGCAGGGGTCGAACGGTAGCGTGACCTTCATGAGACACGGATGTAACGTTGAATGCCATCGTTGCAGTATGCTATAATCTCGCTCTGATACCAATTGTAAGGATCGTCTTACACTTGCAATACTAATAACAACACGCTAGAGGGGGTGAATAGTGTAATGGCAATAAATTGTGCAATTAAAATTAAACTTGCAAATGTGGAATAATAAATGCAAAAGGAATTAATAAACACAATCAAACCAAACGCACACAAGATTTTACCATGGTTCCCCAAAACTTGGGTACTTCCAGCCACACCAATATTCATTATAATTCCCACAAAGAGACGTGAATACAATCCCACAAAGAGATGTTGAGTATTGGTGTTTCATACCAATGTTATTTTGATGATGATCACAACATTATGTTGTTGCTAATGACTCTCTTTTGTTTTAGTCTCTTAGTTACACTTCAAGAATATCATTTTTGGAGACTAAACACTTGGTGCAAAGATGTACATCAAGTGGAGAAGGGCCAAAGCTTGGACTCAAGGAGTGCCAAAGCTTGGAGATGATGGGGAGCATCAAGGCATCAAGATTTAAGCCATAGACTCTAAGGAAAGCATTGTAATCCATGCAATTTTATTTATTGCTTTCTCTCTTTTTTGAGTCTAGGTTTGATGTAATGCCTTGATATATGGTCTACTCATTTATGCATATGCATTTAACCATCTTAGTGAGCCTTAGGATTATCATAGATCCAACCCAATATGCTCATCTTGTCCAAAGACTCATTTGGAGTCTCTGGCTCTCCAACAATCACCTGATGAAGGTTTTACAGTCGAATGGGTGATTTCTAGTCGTCTGTCGAGCCTTCAACAGTCGACTATGGTGCACTGCTCAAGTCAACCTTTGATTGACTCATACTTGAGCTTTTGGAACAGTCGACTAACGGTTTATATACATTCGCCTGTCTTCCAACAGTCGCCTGTGATTTGTTCATCAGTCGACTGTGCGCAACTCGCATTGTCTAGGCTTCATCCTAGTTTGCTAGTCAGTCGACTAGTTTAGTTTTTAGAGTCGACTGTCTATTTGACAATCGCCTGTATATTGGCCATCAGTCGGTTGTCTGCAAACAGTGCGACAGAGTGCATCTCTCTGTTTTATTCAATCTCCTGTAGCAGTCGCCTGCTGAAGGAATAACAGGCGCATGTCCTGTTTACAGTCGACTGTATCGACTACATCAGTCAACTGTCATGGCTCAGATTATAGCTGTTGGGAATTAATTAGCCATTGGACAATCGACTGTCATTTGTTTTCAGTCGACTGTCGGTGAAGTTTTTGCCCAAAATCTAGTCGTTGCAGCTTTTTGCTTTTGGCTGTTTTTTTTGCTTTTGAGAGTTCCTATAGGGTCCCTATATATATGAGAGAGCCGAGTTCATTAGAACTTCTTGATGCTATTGGAAATCCTTAGAGATTAACTAAGCCACTCTCAAACTCTCTTTATTTCCCTCTTAGAGCTCTAAATCTCCTTCATGCATTGAAGTCAAGCTCAAGGGAAATCATCCAAGTGCTTTCAAGCTAATCTCAACACTTGGAGATCCTCTTCCATGCCTTATATTCATTTATGAGTAAGTACATCTCAAGGCATAGGTAAGAGTATTTGTTTTACTTGGTGTTTCTTTGTAACACTAATTCTCTTTGTAGGAATTAGTCACTCTCTTTGTGGGAGTAATTTCTCTTAGTGGGAATACGATATTCTCTTAGTAGGAATACCTCTCTTTGTGGGAGTAACTCTATTTGTGGAAGTTTGGTGTCCTAGTGTAGGGCTAACCCTAATTCTCTGAGTGGAAGTTAGTAATTCTCTAGGTGGGAGTTTGACCCTTGTGCAGGGTTGGTTGGGTCCTTGTGTAGGACAAAATCCTCTTGGTGAGGTATCTCCTTGTGAGATTGTATTCACTTCTCTTTGAGGGAAATATAGTGAATATTGGTGTGGCTGGACGTACCCAAGTTTTGGGGAACCAGTGTATTTTCTTGTGTTTGCGCTTGATTTGATTGTGGTGATTAATTCCTCCTACATTTATTATTCCGCATTTGCATGTTTAATTTTAATTGCATAATTTATTGCCAATACAATATTCATCCCCCCTCTAGTGTGTTGTTGTTAGTATTGCAAGGGTAAGGCGATCCTTATAAGAGATACCTCACCTAGAGGATTTTGTCCTACACAAGAACCAAACCAACCCTACACAAGGGTCAAACTCCCACACAGAGAGTTACTAACTCCCACTCAGAGAATTAGGGTTAGCCATACACAAGGACACCAAACTCCCACAAAGAGAGTTACTCCCACAAAGAGAGTTATTCCCAAAAAGAGAATTATTCCCACAAATAGAATATCTAATTCCCACAAAGAGAATTAGAGTTTCAAATAAACACAAAGTGAAACAAACACTCTTACATATGCCTTGAGATGAACTTACTCATTAATGAATGCAAAGCATAGAAGATGATCTCCAAGTGATGAGATTTGCTTGAAATGCACTTGGATGATTTCCCTTAAGCTTGACTTCAATGCATAAAGGAGATTTAGAGCTCTAAGAGAGAAATGAGAGAGTTTGAGAGTGGCTTAATTAATCTCTAAAGATTTGCAATAGTATCAAGAAGTTCTAATGAACTCAGCCCTCTCATATATATAGGAACCCTATAGGAACTCTCAAAAGCCAAGGAAACAGCCAAAAACAAAAAGCTGCAACGGCTAGAATCTGGGCAAAATCGTCATCGACAGTCGACTGATGAACAAATGACAGTCGACTGGCCAACGACTAAATAATTCCCAACGGCTATAATCTGAGCCACGACAGTCGACTGATGAAGACTATACAGTCGACTGTATACATGACATGCGCCTGTAAATCCTTCAGCAGGCGACTACTGCAGGGGATGGAATAAAATAGAGAGATGCACTCTTTCGCACTGTATGCAGATAGGCAATTGATGGCCAGTGTACATGTGACTGTCAAATGGACATGCGACTGTAAATACTGAACCCATCGACTGACTAGCAAATTGGGATTAAACCCAGACAATACAAGTTACGCACAGTCAACTATTGAAGAATTCATAGGCGACTGTTGGAAGATAGGCGACTGTAAATTGACCGTCAGTCAACTATCCCACAAGCTCAAGTATGAGTCAATAAAAGGTTGACTTGAGCAGTGCACCACAGTCGACTGTAGAAGGATAGACAAGCGACTGAAATCACCCAGTCGACTGTAAAACCTTCATCAGGCGATTGTTGGAGAGCCAGATTTGAGTCTTTTGTCAAGATGAACCTATTGGGTTGATTCTATGATAATCCTAAGGCTCACTAAGATGGTTAAATGCATATGCATGAATGAGTAGACTATCTATCAAGTCATTACATTAAACCTAGACTCAAAAATAGAAAAGCAATAAATGAAATATAACATGGATTACATTGCTTTCCTTAGAGTCTATGGCTTCAATCTTGATGCCTTGATGCTCCTTATCATCTCCAAGCTTTGGCACCCATTGAGTCCAAGATTTGGCCTTGCTCCTCTTGATGTCCATCCTTGCATCAAGTGTTTAGTCTCCAAAAATGATATTCTAGAAATGTTAACTATGAGACTAAAACAAGAGATTCATTAGCAACAACATAATATTGTGATCATCATCAAAATAACATTGGTGTGAAACACCAATACTCAACAGGAGTTCAACAAGGTGTCGAACTGCACGTCAGCATATCAAATTTGGATTCACCTCCATGTCACTCATGAAGGGACAACTCAGGTGAAATTATGTAAACTCCATGTTTGTGTACAATACTTTGAGATGTTTCAAATACATGATAAAGAAAAGATCTCGAGCATGTACGCTAGATTCACAGATATTGTGAATGACTTGGAAGCTCTTGGGAAGACGTATACCCAAATAAAGAAGGTGGGAAAGCTCATCATGGCCATCACCCCGGAGTGGGAGAAGAAGACGATGGCCATCGAGAAAGGCAACGATATGAGCAAATGCACCGTGGAGAACTTCATTGGCAACCTCATGTTTATGAGGTCAGAAAGAGGATAAAGACCAAAGGGAAGCGCAAATGGCACATGCCGAGCCCAATAAGAAGGCCATTGCTTTTAAAGCCTAATCAGACAATGAGAAATCTAATGAAGAGAAGGACTTGGAGTCCATGGCCCTCATGGCACGGAAGTTTCAAAAGTTCTTCCGTAAAGTTAACTTCAACCCCATTGGTAAATTTAATTCTTTTAAGCGTTCCACTCTATGCTATAAATGTAACAAGCCTGGGCACATCAAAAAGGATTACCCCATGCTTGAGAACAAGGAGAAGTTGAAGGCTCCCAAGTACAAGAAGGGATATAAGTACAAGGAAAACAAGAAGAAGAAGGGTTTGGTTGGAACATGGGATGACAGATGAGGATTCGGGTGATGAAAAGGAAGAGGTTGCGCACATGTGCTTCATGGCGCAAGAGGGATCTCCAACAGACATTCTGAGCGATAGCGATAGTGACTCAGATGAGGTAACTATGAATAATTTGCATTTAGCTAATGAGCAATTATTTGATAGATATAAAAAATTGTTCAATTCGTATATGAATGCTAAAGATAGATTAGCTAGCAACACTACTTCATCTATGTCTATCACACCGCATGATAACACCACTCTTGACACACTTGTTTATGAGAAAGCTACTTTGCTTTCTCAAAACAACACCTTGGGAAACGAGGTTAAATCCCTCAAACCTCAATTGGACGGAGTTCATGTCATTGAGTGTGATGATATTGAGATTAAAACACTTCGATCTCAAAACACTCTTTTGAGAAATGAGAACTTGGCTCTCAAATCCCAAGTGCACGAGCTCACATCATGTGTATCCACCTTGGATACTAATATTTCTTCACTCACAAAGAAATATGAGCTCATGTCTGCCAATGTTGAGAGATTCAGCAAATGCAAGGACAAGTTGGATGCTTTTCTTGAAAACCAACTTCCTGCAAATCACCGTTGTGGCCTTGGTTATTCGAAAGTAAATGCTACCAACTCACGCACCACCTATAGTGGAGTCGCTATAGAATTAGGCCATCCTCTGGTGCATCCACGAGTGGAACATATAACACCTTGGATAGTTCATCTACTAAGAAAAGCTCTATTCCAACACCACCCTCATTTAGAAAGAAACCCACCAAGGGTGGAGCTCCAAAGAATGGTCATTCTTTCATGTACACTAGCACACATCCACGTAGGAGAGCACCTCCACATCAAGCTCCTACATATGATGATATTTATGCACAATATCCTCGTACACGTGTAAACACTCACACGAGACACCCTCATGTTCACACCCATGCACATGCTTATGCACAACCACTGCATACACATATGCATGCTCCTCCACGTGTTTCATTTGTTCCAAATTCTTATGCACCACATGCATACACTCATAATGCCAGACCACATGTTTATGCACACCATGCACGTGTAGGACTTGAAACTATGGGGGGAACACTAAAGAGTAGGTGAATATATTTTATGATAATAAAAAGGAATTTACGCCGAATTAAAATCCTTAATGCAACTATATGTGTTGAATAGATATTGTGATAACAACACAAAAATTACAAGCTCAAACAAATTGTATACCATGGTTAGAATTCTCCTGAGTCTATTCCTGACTCCCTGTAATCCTACTCCAGCAACCCACTAGCAAATCCTGCTAGTGATTAGTATCCACTAATTCCCACTTGCCAAAAAACCGGCAAGTGTAAAACCAATACAACCTTTTTCAGCACTTCCCTCAACCCGCGAATGGTCCACTCTCACAAACCGAGAGTAATCTCAACAAAGTTAAGAGAAGAGATTTGATACAGTTCAATATGAAACAAATTACACAACATATGCCTGGAATAATGACCCAATAGTATGACGCAAAGAGGTGTGTGTGTGTTGTGCTCTCAATGATGAGAGTATGAGCACTTACTACTTGTCTTGAAGTGAAGATCAAAGATAGGATGAAGATGAGCTTCGAATGCCTTGAATGCTTTGGGAGACAAGTGTAGAAGATTGTGGGCTTGAAGGCTTGTTGAAGCTTTGAATGATATTCAATGTAAGAAATTTTTTCTCAAAATATTCCAAGAGATCTGAAATAAATGCCAACAAACCCTATTCATAAAGCTCTAGGATCACACCAAAATCCAGCAAAGGTCTCATGCATTTAATGTTGTAAACGGCTATTAACGGGCATAAATCCTAGTCACCAGTCGACTGGAGTAGACTAACCAATCAGCTGAGACATAGATTGACATGATAATAAATACAGTAAAACGGCTAGTTCCAGATGACTGAAGAATGCTTCACATACGTTTGGGGTACTATGTAGATCTCTGGGTCCATGGATTCAGACGCCTGGTCAGACTGGGTTCAGAATATATGTTATTGGAAATGCCAGTAGATAATGGACAGTCATCTTGAGTTCATCATCCAGTCGTCTTTGCCACTATGCAAATGTCTGGATGTAAAGCTTCAAACGTCTGATCAGTCAGCTTGGAAAACTAACAAAGTTACTCGAATTTTGGTCGACAAGCATCAGATGTCTAGAGTTTATCACCCAGTTGTCTGACATATTGTGCAGACGTTTGGGATGATAACTTTAGACGTCTGATCAGTCAAACTGTAGAAACAGAGTTACTGGAAATACTGGACATTAAGAGCCTGACGACTGGAGTTCATTACACAGGCATCTGTCTCACGATGCAGACGTCTAGGATGTGAACATCAGACGTCTAGTCAGTATGACTCAAGGAAGCAGAGTTACTGAAGTTATTTAGCTCAAAAGT
Source organism: Scilla litardierei (assembly GCA_030789695.1). NCBI lineage: Eukaryota > Viridiplantae > Streptophyta > Magnoliopsida > Asparagales > Asparagaceae > Scilla > Scilla litardierei. The sequence goes on from CM061133.1 coordinate 34,047,277, forward strand.
GGCCAGACATCTAGAGTTCTTCACCCAGTCATCTGACTCACTATGCAGACGTCTGGTATGAGAACATCAGATGTCTGGTCTGGGTTAGGTTTTAGCTATTGTATCATGCATGCATCTGTAGTTCTGGCACCAGTCGTCTAGATGCTGTCTTCGAGTTTTTATAAGTTATAACCCTATGTGAATCAAATGATTAATGAACTTTAATGTTGTGAGTGTTATGGAAATGATTCTAGCAAGTCTATTCAAGGCTTAACATTCTAATTCAATAAGAAGGTGAAGAAATAAAAAAATTACATTTTAATCCCTTTCACTTCCCATTGAATGCCTTGAAAACTTCCACTTGATTTCCTTGAGTTCATTATATGATTTCCTTGCATCATTGACTTTAGCAATCTTCGCATTTTGATATTCATTGAGTTAAACTGACGATGCTTTCATTAGCTACAAAACATGGGATTAGTCACAATTTATTAGGTTTGCTGCTTATCAAAACCAAATTGGAAGATCCAATACTCAACATTCTCCTCATTTTTGATGATGACAAACAAACATAAACATGGATAATAATTGTGCTTGAAAATTAAAATACTTTCTCCCCCTGCATTGATGCCAAACAGATTAATTGATTTAATTAAATGTAAAATTAGATCAATGTATATCAATTGTAACGGCCTATTTTCATCAAGACAAACTATTTACCTATTTGACCTATTTTTCAGTTTTTAAACTATTTTATAATGGTTTGTCAGGAGTTTTACTGATTTCAAAAATTTGTTATAAAAATATTTTGAAGTACCAGACTAGTTATGGAGTATTTTAGTAAGATCAGATTTCATCAAATACTCAAAACATTTCTGATAAAAATTCATTTTCAGTTATTACCGTTTTAACTTAATGAATTTATTTTCCATACAAACATCATCAAAACGATTTCAAACTTTTACAGTAACATTCAATGATCATTTGGAGCTTTCCACATTAATTTCGTAATTTTCTGACGATAAATCAGTAGAGAACCCGTAAACCCGCTTCCTAAACGTTTTGGCCCACGACTAGTATTTCCGTAGCTCAAACCCTAAATCAGACTTCGTATTCACGATACTCGTGACGATACGATCCCGTGGGTATGTTTTCGTAATTTTTCGGACGCGTTTACTAGTAGGGGCAAAATCGTAATTTCGTTACAATTTTTACTGCTACCGTCACTAATTACCCTAGCTAAATTACTAATTACCATAATTAACTTAATTACCCTTAACCATGGCCCGTAGGCAGCCATGTTAAACTTGCCTAACCTTTTTCTAAAAATTAGTCAAAAGCCAAACCTAATTACATTTAATACATACCTACTTTATTAAATACCTTTGACTAATACTAATTAAAATACTAATTTAATTATCTATAATAACCCTAACCCTAGGCCCTCTCACAGCACCATCTCTATCTCGTTTACCCTCTCTCTCTCAATCCCATATCATTTGCTCTCACTACCTCTTCCCCCCTAAGCACCTCCGACGTACACCCTCCCGCTGCCGAGCAGCCCCGCCTCCGACGTCACTCGCACACCGCTACTCCCGCTGCCACGGCCTCTCCATCAGTCCGCCTTCGCCCACGACGATGCCGGAGACCGCCGCTTCCAGCGTCTCCGAGCAGCTCCGATCGAATCTTGCCGTGCCTCGCTGCTCCGTCCACCGATGACCGCTATTCCGCCTGTGACCCGCTGCTGGCCCTCGCTGCTCTCCGGCAGCGCCCTCAGCCCGTCGGAACACCCCCTCGCCAACGCTGCTCTCTGCTTCGAGTCTTCATCGGAACCCCGAGCAGCTTCCCACAGCCCGCCACGTTGTCGCCCAACCTGCAACGAAGAACACAGTCCAAAGCAAAGAATGAAAGGGCAGACAACAACGAAAAACACAGTCCACGCACGCAAAAGCAACGCAAAAGCAAATGAAAGGGCAGCCAATTTTTTTTGATTATATTAATAATATAATAAAGATATTAACAGTGATTTTGATGTAGGTATCGGATGAAGCAACGGATACCACCAGAAGATCGGCGCCTTCGTCACGAACATGTAGGCGCCAGTTTCATCTCAATCCGATACCTAGTTTTCAAGTTATGATTTTTCAAAGTTTATTGTTATAGTTTTAATACGTATAAATACGTATATACTCGTATAAATCCGCGTATATGTAGATATAAATGAGTTTAATTGGTTTAAAATGCAAAGTAAAATAATTACAGATCATAAAAATACATGGCTATCTTCAGAAAATCAAAAATGACATTCTGGACCCAATGGCACTAGTTTCATCTCAATCTGACGCTTAGTTTTTCCAAAATTAATTTTTAAGCCTAAAATTTAAATAGGTTATTTTCATTCAAAAATCAGTAACTCGCTATTTTCACATAAACAAATACATGATAAAAATATATGTTAAAGTACTCTTCGAGACGGTCATTTTGACAGCTTATTTGCAACTTTCCGATACCGATCGCATCCAAGAGAAATTATTGAATAAATATGCTACTTAATTAAAAATAGTTTTTAAATTGTTTTTGAGCTTTCAAAAATTATAAAAATTACTTTGAGCTTTTGAAAAATATTTCCTCTTTCAGTAAAATTATTTTCCTTATACTATGCTATAGAAAAATTTAGAACACGTTTTGACAACGTTTCAATCGATTATAAAATCAAAACGACCAAATCAAATAGATGGAAAATAGAGTAGCCTGTAACTAACGATTTCTTGTATTTGCAGGTACCCATTTTCTTACACCAGCATCTTTATAAGCTCTTGCTCCAACCTCGTCTTACCACGACGATCTCAAACAGGGTAAGTCACTCTAATTCTATCATTAGAAATCTGGATAGTGTACTCGTATGAACTTAGGACCTCATTCTCAGAACAGCTATTGACTTGAACCAATGATTAGAGACCTAATTAAACATAGGACTAATCAATAGTGGAATGACCAAATGATTAAATTGAGATAGTGCACTTTTATGGGATTAAAAATCATAGTTGTTGGACTTCAAAGCATTGCTCAGGACTAAATTGAGATAGTGCACTTTTATGGATTTAGATATCATAGTTGTTGGACTTCAAAGCATTGCTCAAGACTGATATTCTCTGTTGAGGCTTCTGTCTTGACTTTTCAGCAAGTAAATACCACATATATGTATTTGTTGTACTCATTGATGGATGTATTGTTGTACACATTGTTGGATGTACGAAATGATGGGCCTATGAGGCCATACGGATATGGATACGACACGGATACTGATACGGTTATAAATGTGAAATGTGATACAACACGGGTTATGGGGTAGTCTTGAGCTACGAAGTGTGCGGGAGTGACTGGGTCCACCCATATTTGGTAAGCTGTACCACCACCCTAAAGGGGATGGTAGGTAGATATTCCACGAGTTCCTCCGTGGGATGGGTGCACTTCTGGTTGCATATCGTACACTCGAGGTAAGACTGTTGCACTAGCTTGATTGATACCGGTGCCCATGAGGCCATATTGATACGAACACTGATATGAACATTGGACTATGATAATACACGGGATACGGGGTAGTCTTGAGCTACGCAGTGTGCGGGAGTGACCGGGTCCACCCTTATTAGTCAAGCTGTACCATCACCCTGCAGGAATGGTAGGTAGATATTCCACGAGTTGCTCCGTGGGATGGGTGCACTTCTGGTTGTATATCGTACACTCGAGCCAAGGTTGATGCACATTTACGGAGCACATTACGGAACACACTATTGGGCCTTCGGGCATTTACGGAGTACATTTACGGAGCACACTATTGGGCCCTTGCGGCATTTAAGACTGATGCACTAGTTTGATTGATGTTGCACTAATTGATAATTGATTGATACCATTGCTTCAGTCACGACTACTACTATTCTACGGACTAAGTCGAGACTACTCGAATGTGATAGAACGGTTTAATAATGAGCGGTCTTGAATTACGACTGAATCAGTGTCTAGAAAGGAATGGGAAGGGGTTGGTCAGCCAATGGACTTGTTCCTGCGGTCTTTGAAGTGACCTGTGCCTTCAAGCCCTGACTGACTGGCTGATTTGGGAGTTAAGTTAGACTTCTTATTATTAGGCCATCCTACACTATTAGATAGTCAAGCGACGCTCATCTTTTCTTAAGTATTACTAAGTCTATCTATTGTCATCCCATTACCGATTGGTCAGAAAATTGTTAACCTGGTTGTCTTACTATTGACATTCCATTGGTCAAAATATTATTGCTACCATATGCCAGGCCACAGTTATTGCTCTCGTACAGTCACCTTTACTTTATGCATTACACGCACTTTACTTACCACACCTGAGCAGTTACCAGTACTTTACTTATTCTCTTACATACATGTCTGCCCATACTATACTTTTTGCACCTGCATAACCATCTTTTGTTTACTATAGTCTGTTCTATACTTTTGCACTACTTGGTTTCTATTGCTAGAATTGTTGTGACTTACCTACGGTTCCATCTCTGTGGCACCTCAGACTACATACATATGGAGGCAGATGCTCTAGAGTTAATAGCACTAGAATTTGACCATGAGTCTGCAGCTTTCAGAGTTGTTTCCAGTTGTATTTAACTTCCTTCATGTACGATTGTTGGACCATTTTTGTACAATATGGATGTAATAATTGGACACTATTTGGGTATTTTTGTACATCTCTGCATCGTGGCTATTTTGTTTTCACTGGTTAACTGCAGGACCTGCGCAAATACCAAAAAGTAACGGGCCCTGGAATCGGGTCGTTACGGCTTTGGTGGCCCACGCAGGTCTGCGCTAACTACCTCATGAACAATATAGCAAGATCAGGGTGTGCAGTATAAAATACTCAAATAGAACCCTCGAGTACAGGATGTCTCGAGTGTTCACCTGTATTGGATATACGGGTGAAGCGTCCTTATTACTATCTTAGGACTTTCTTGATTCCCATCACTCTTCCTTAACTTGATGACTGTTCGATTGACCTTGAACTCTAGCTACGTCTATTTTAAGGAGGGTAGCTCGACAACGGAAGTGAATTGAAGGACACTCAGAAGTGTTGGAGGATGATGCTAAAGGATTTGAGACGGGCCAAACCCGACGTGCAAGTGTAGGTTGTTACGTCTTCTTGAGATCGTATTTCTATTCTAACCCCTACTTTCTATCTTGTGCCCGATTTTCCATAAGTTTGAATTCCTTTCCCACCTACCACCTGCCCCCTCATTATTGCTTTTTGTCATCATCCTCACCTCGAGCCCCGTTCATGCCTTACCCTACCCCACCCTACCGACGACTTTCGGTGCCCCTCTTTTTCTTTAAAAGACCCCCCTCTTCTTCCTCACCAAGCCACCCCGTAGTTTCCCCTACGCCGTATCGACTTCCACTCCTCTTTCTGGCCTCTTCCCCAAGCGAACTCGACCCATCTCGCCTCAAGCTCCTCCGACCTCACCCGAAGCTCCACCACCCCCACCCTACTCCAGTGACACCCGCCATGTCAAGCAATCACAGCCACCATAAATCGACAACCACAGTTGGCCCTCCGACGATATGTTTTGGGATATTTGGCCTTGGCGACGACCCTCGCCACCGCTGTGTGGCTGAGATCTTGGGAAGCCATGATCCTTGGGCTTCTCTTGAGCTCTCTACCCTGGGTCTCACCCAGATTGGTGTCCTGTTTAGGCTTCCTCTTGCGACTACTCCTTTTGGTTTGCGGAAAAGTGTGTTTTTGGTTGTTTACTTGTTGGGTAATGTTGGGTGTTGCGAATGTCGAGTATTGGTCTACGGAAGGAGTGATGGTGATGCTTATTGGCATGGTATTGGCCTTGGGAGTTGAAGTTGGATGTAGGCCTTGTGCTTGGCTCTGGATGAGAGCTTGGATCTTGCCTTATTGTGGGATATTATGGAGATTGATGGAAGGAATACTAGAAGTGAGTACTGATTTTGGGTGTTGGCCCTGTACTTACCTTTGGGCGTTGATCTGGACGTTAGCATGTGGTTGGGCATTTTGGAGATTGATGTTGTTGGTACCCGTGGATTAATCGTTACATTCAATATTATGAACGACATATGTGGCTAGATCCAGTTAGTTACCAGTAGCACGAATAAACTTTATGGTCTTTCGGTTTGTGGTTTAAATAGCTTGCTACTGGCTTATCACCTCAGGTTCCAAGTTCGAACAGATGTTGTCATAATAATAGCCCTCATTTTCATGTGATGTTATTATCTCATGTTAATTTTGGAAAGCCAAAGTAACTATTATGATGATACTGGTCTCAGGAATAGTTACGGAAGCTATGGTGATGTCAATAGTATGTATTTATAACATCTCTTGTTTTCTTGATGCTGTAATATCACATTATATTTCATGTTATTTACAACCTGATTTACTAGATTACTATATTTTCTATCATTTATTTGCTTGAGCTTCTTCATAACATCAATTATCTATTTCAAAAAGATTTTTAAATTCCGAGAACAGAATTATTTTAAGGAGGGTAGGATGTAACGGCCTATTTTCATCAAGACAAACTATTTACCTATTTGACCAATTTTTCAATTTTTAAACTATTTTATAATGGGTTGTCAGGAGTTTTACTGATTTCAAAAATTTCTTATAAAAATATTTTGAAGTACCAGACTAGTTATGGAGTATTTTAGTAAGATCGGATTTCATCAAATACTCAAAACATTTCTGATAAAAATTCATTTTCAGTTATTACCGTTTTGACTTAATGAATTTATTTTCCATACAAACATCATCAAAACGATTTCAAACTTTTACAGTAACATTCAATGATCATTTGGAGCTTTTCACATTAATTTCGTAATTTTCTGACGACAAATCAGTAGAGAACCCGTAAACCCGCTTCCTAAACGTTTTGGCCCACGACTAGTATTTCCGTAGCTCAAACCCTGAATCGGACTTCGTATTCACGATACTCGTGACGATACGATCCTGTGGGTATGTTTTCGTAATTTTTCGGACACGTTTACTAGTAGGGGCAAAATCGTAATTTCGTTACAATTTTTACTGCTACCGTCACTAATTACCCTAGCTAAATTACTAATTACCATAATTAACTTAATTACCCTTAACCATGGCCCGTAGGCAGCCATGTTAAACTTGCCTAACCTTTTTCTAAAAATTAGTCAAAAGCCAAACCTAATTACATTTAATACATACCTACTTTATTAAATACCTTTGACTAATACTAATTAAAATACTAATTTAATTATCTATAATAACCCTAACCCTAGGCCCTCTCACAGCACCCTCTCTATCTCGTTTACCCTCTCTCTCAATCCCATATCATTTGCTCTCACTACCTCTTCCCCCCTAAGCCCCTCCGACGTACACCCTCCCGCTGCCGAGCAGCCTCGCCTCCGACGTCACTCGCACACCGCTACTCCCGCTGCCACGGCCTCTCCATCAGTCTGCCTTCACCCACGACGACATCGGAGACCGCCGCTTCCAACGTCTCTGAGCAGCTCCGATCGAATCTCGCCGTGCCTCGCTGCTCCGTCCACCGACGACCGCTGTTCCGCCTGTGACCCGCTGCTGGCCCTCGCTGCTCTCCGGCAGCGCCCTCAGCCCGTCGGAACACCCCCTCACCAACGCTGCTCTCTGCTTCGAGTCGTCATCGGAACCCCGAGCAGCTTCCCACAGCCCGCCACATTGTCGCCCAACCTGCAACGAAGAACACAGTCCAAAGCAAAGAATGAAAGGGCAGACAACAACGAAAAACACAGTCCACGCACGCAAAAGCAACGCAAAAGCAAATGAAAGGGCAGCCAAATTTTTTTGATTATATTCATAATATAATAAATATATTAACAGTGATTTTGATGTAGGTATCGGATGAAGCAACGGATACCACCAAAAGATCGGCGCCTTCGTCACGAACATGTAGGCGCCAGTTTCATCTCAATCCGATACCTAGTTTTCAAGTTATGATTTTTCAAAGTTTATTGTTATTGTTTTAATACGTATAAATATGTATATACTCGTATAAATCCGCGTATATGTAGATATAAATAAGTTTAATTGGTTTAAAATTCATAGTAAAATAATTAAAGATCAGAAAAATACATGGCTATCTTCAGAAAATCAAAAATGACATTCTGGACCCAATGGCACTAGTTTCATCTCAATCTGACGCTTAGTTTTTCCAAAATTAATTTTTAAGCCTAAAAGTTAAATAGGTTATTTTCATTCAAAAATCAATAACTCGCTATTTTCACATAAACAAATACGTGATAAAAATATATGTTAAAGTACTCTTCGAGAAGGTCATTTTGACAGCTTATTTGCAACTTTCCGATACAGATCGCATCCAAGAGAAATTATTGAATAAATACGTTACTTAATTAAAAATAGTTTTTAAATTGTTTTTGAGCTTTCAAAAATTATAAAAATTACTTTGAGCTTTTGAAAAATATTTCCTCTTTCAGTAAAATTATTTTTCTTATACTATGCTATAGAAAAATTTAGAACACTTTTTGACAACGTTTCAATCGATTATAAAATCGAAACGACCTAATCAAATAGATGGAAAATAGAGTAGCCTGTAACTAACGATTTCTTGTATTTGCAGGTACCCATTTTCTTACACCAGCATCTTTATAAGCTCTTGCTCCAACCTCGTCTTACCACGACGATCTCAAATAGGGTAAGTCACTCTAATTCTATCATTAGAAATCTGGATAGTGTACTCGTATGAACTTAGGACCTCATTCTCAGAACAGCTATTGACTTGAACCAATGATTAGAGACCTAATTAAACATAGGACTAATCAATAGTGGAATGACCAAATGATTAAATTGAGATAGTGCACTTTTATGGGATTAAAAATCATAGTTGTTGGACTTCAAAGCATTGCTCAGGACTAAATTGAGATAGTGCACTTTTATGGATTTAGATATCATAGTTGTTGGACTTCAAAGCATTGCTCAAGACTGATATTCTCTATTGAGGCTTCTGTCTTGACTTTTCAGCAAGTAAATACCACATATATGTATTTGTTGTACTCATTGATGGATGTATTGTTGTACACATTGTTGGATGTACGAAATGATGGGCCTATGAGGCCATACGGATATGGATACGGACACGGATACTGATACGGTTATAAATGTGAAATGTGATACAACACGGGTTATGAGGTAGTCTTGAGCTACGAAGTGTGCGGGAGTGACTGGGTCCACCCGTATTTGGTAAGCTGTACCATCACCCTAAAGGGGATGGTAGGTAGATATTCCACGAGTTCCTCCGTGGGATGGGTGCACTTCTGGTTGCATATCGTACCCTCGAGCTAAGACTGTTGCACTAGCTTGATTGATACCGGTGCCCATGAGGCCATATTGATACGAACACTGATATGAACATTGGACTATGATAATACACAGGATACGAGGTAGTCTTGAGCTACGCAGTGTGCGGGAGTGACCGGGTCCACCCTTATTAGTCAAGCTGTACCATCACCCTGCAGGAATGGTAGGTAGATATTCCACGAGTTGCTCCGTGGGATGGGTGCACTTCTGGTTGTATATCGTACACTCGAGCCAAGGTTGATGCACATTTACGGAGCACATTACGGAACACACTATTGGGCCTTCGGGCATTTACGGAGCACATTTACGGAGCACACTATTGGGCCCTTGCGGCATTTAAGACTGATGCACTAGTTTGATTGATGTTGCACTAATTGATAATTGATTGATACCATTGCTTCAGTCACGACTACTACTATTCTACGGACTAAGTCGAGACTACTCGAACGTGATAGAACGGTTTAATAATGAGCGGTCTTGAATTACGACTGAATCAGTGTCTAGAAAGGAATGGGAAGGGGGTTGGTCAACCAATGGACTTGTTCCTGCGGTCTTTGAAGTGACCTGTGCCTTCAAGCCCTGACTGACTGGCTGATTTGGGAGTTAAGTTAGACTTCTTATTATTAGGCCATTCTACACTATTAGATAGTCAAACGACGCTCATCTTTTCTTAAGTATTACTAAGTCTATCTATTGTCATCCCATTACCGATTGGTCAGAAAATTGTTAACCTGGTTGTCTTACTATTGACATTCCATTGGTCAAAATATTATTGCTACCATATGCCAGGCCACAGTTATTGCTCTCGTACAGTCACCTTTACTTTATGCATTACACGCACTTTACTTACCACACCTGAGCAGTTACCAGTACTTTACTTATTCTCTTACATACCTGTCTGCCTATACTATACTTTTTGCACCTGCATAACCATCTTTTGTTTACTATAGTCTGTTCTATACTTTTGCACTACTTGGTTTCTATTGCTAGAATTGTTGTGACTTACCTACGGTTCCATCTTTGTGGCACCTCAGACGACGTACATATGGAGGCAGATGCTCTAGAGTTAATAGCGCCAGAATTTGACCATGAGTCTGCAGCTTTCAGAGTTGTTTCCAGTTGTATTTAACTTCCTTCATGTACGATTGTTGGACCATTTTTGTACAATATGGATGTAATAATTGGACACTATTTGGGTATTTTTGTACATCTCTGCATCGTGGCTATTTTGTTTTCACTGGTTAACTGCAGGACCTGCGCAAATACCAAAAAGTAACGGGCCCGGGAATCGGGTCGTTACATCAATTGTGTGTGTATTACAGTAAAGTGTATTATGGACATATAAACATAAATGGATATACATGATATACATACTCATAGGAAATGATGCATGAGAAATGGAATCAATCCATTTGATGTTAATAATACCAATTATAATTTGATTAAAATGGAATATGTGATTTAATAATCCAGTGCATATTTCAATATTCTCCCTGAATCATACAATGGTCTATTGAAATACTATGATTCATGGGAAAATATTTTTACATTCACAACATGAATTATTATCTTGGTTATTTCTCTCTCCCTTTGTCATAATCTAAAAAGTGTGTGAGGTAGAGAAACAACAACAATTAGTGTTAGAAAAATTATTAAACATAGGAGTTTAGTGATTATGATTTCAATCTCAATTTATTTTCTCTCGTGAGATTTACTCTCAGCTTGTGAGAATGGATAATTCCCTATTTGTATTAAGTGGTGTTAAGTGGTATTGGCTTTACACTTGCTAGTATTTGGCTAGTGGGATATTAGTGGATTACTAATTACTAGGAGGTTACTAGTGGGTTGTTGGAGTAGAATTCTAGGGAGTCGGGAATTGACTCAGGGGAATCCGAACCAGGGTATATTTGTGTTTGCGATTGATTTTCTGGTTTGTTGTTTCATTTATTCTATTTTCACACTATTGGTTGTTAGGGATTTTAATTAGGTGTAATTTCCTTTTTAATTTCATAAAACACTATTCACCCCCTTTAGTGTTTCCCTCATAGTTTCAGGTCCTACAGCAATTATAATTACCTCTTCCCAAGAGGATTTCCAACTCACCACCTCACACTTGAGGATTTTCACTTACAAATATTTGATACAATTACAAATAGCCAAAGTTGAAACTCTGATGTAATTGTGTGACTGTAGGAGAAAATTGATCTTTAGAAGCTAAATTTGGAGCACTTGGAAGATCAAGAAAGTTGGCCAAAGAACGATTAAAACTTTGTAAAACTTGGCCAAAAGAGGGTTTTTATTTTAAAACTTTTGTGCTTAAAACAATTTTTCTCTTCAAAAATTGAGCAATAAACATTGTCAAAAAATTTTGAATAACCCTCTATATACGGCAAAAATTGGGTCAAGACAGATTGCCCAAAATGCCCATCTAATGGTCAAAACCAGCTAATTAAAATGTTACCAATATACGCCAAAGGCTAGTTACTAGTTGATTAGAATTCATCTACTAGTCGACTAGGAAGCCACTAGTCGACTAGTCATAGAGCTCTAATCAACTACTATCAATCATGCTAGAAGAGTCGTTGTGCTCTGTATAAACTAGTCGGTTATAATTATTGTACTAGTCGATCAATGCATACGTATTAGTCGACTAGGTACATAACTATGGTCAATAAATTTCTGACATGCTACTAGCCTTGTACTATTGATCAATGCATACGTATTAGTCGACTAGGTACATAACTATGGTCGATAAATTTTTGACATGATACTAGCCTAGTACTATTGTATGCCTTGTCGATTTTATATCTGTTTAGTCGTCTGATTGGTCTCTAAAGTAGGGTTTTCAACTTAAAGCATTTAGGAAATATTTTGAAAACAATTTTAAAACATTTTATATCTATTTCTTAGTATGCGAGAGCTTCAACTAAGGTTTTAACATGCTAATACAAGGTAAAATAAAAATTACATTCAAATTGAATATAACATTGAAATCATAGATTCAAACTTGGCTCTTGAAGCTCCCTGTCTCGCTTCATTGACTCATATGCCTTAGTTAAACTCAATTAGCTTTGTGTGCTTCTTAATTTTCTTGAAAGTCGTATACTTGCATTCATAGCTTATTAGATGACATGTTTGAACTCTGTCCAAATCTCTCTTTGTACTCTATTTGTACTCACTGTCCGAGCTCGGTCCGACCTCACTTTCTAAGCTCAGTCTGACCTCAATCACTCTACTTTGAGAAGGAAGTTCAGTTGCTACTCATTGTTGTCCTGTATTATGAGTGCATGCTTACAGGGCCAGAGATCATTGTATCCTGGGTGGTAGTTCGCCAATCCTGCCCTACATCGAGAAAAGTCTTCAATGATATAAATCTACCTTTAAGGACTGTGCCTAGCGTGCACAGGTTAGCCCTCATTTTGCATCCCATTACAATTATCATATTTTGGCTCAATATTTATTAGTGTCAACATCCAGCTCTGTCCGCGAAATTCCAGCTCTTCCTAGGAAACTTTAAGACATCTTGCCCGAGAACTTCCAGCTCTTCCCAAGATATCTTGAGCTGTTTTTGTTTTGCCCGATAAATTGCTCATTATGAATCCAAACAATCATCTTCCAAATATCAATACTTCTCATCTATATATACAGAGCCGAGTTAGAACAGAGGTTGTGTCCTGAACATATTCAGAGCATCATCTTCCTCTAAATCTATCTTTGTACTCTATCCGTCCTCACTGTCTGAGCTCTGTCTGAGCCCTGTCAGACCACTCTTTCTAAGCTCAGTCTGACCTCAATCACTCTATTGTGAGAAGGAAACTCAGTTGCTACTTGCTGTAGTCATGTATTATGAGTGCATGCTTACAGGGCCAGAAATTGTTGTATCCTAAAGGGTAGCTCACTATCTTGTTGTGCATCGAGAAAAGTCTTCGAGTGACAGAAATCTACCATTAAGGATAGTGACTACCGTGCACAGGTTAGCCCTCATTTTGCATCCCATTAAGATTATTATCATTTGGCTCAATATTTATTACTGTCAGTATCCAGCTTTGCCCGAGAAATTTCAGCTCTTCCAAAGAAACTTTAAGCCAGCTGGCCCGAGAAATTCTAGCTATTCCCAAGATATCTTGAGCTATTTTTGTTCTTCCCGATAAATTGCACATTATGAATCCGAAAGGTTATCTTCCAATAGCTATACTTCTCATCTATATATACAGAGCTAAGTTAGAACAAAGGCATGAACAAATTCAGAGCATCATCTTCCTCCAAATCTCTCTTTGTACTCTGTCTGTCCTTACTTTCTGAGCTCAGTCCGACCTCACTTTTTAAGCTCAATCAGACCTCAATCACTCTATTGTAAGAAGGAAACTCAGTTACTGCTCACTGTAGTCCTGTATTACGATTGCATTCTTATAGGGCCAGAGATCGTTGTATCCTAGAGGGTAGTGTTGAGTATTGATTCCCTGGATTTGGTTTTGGATGATGATCAAACATAAATATCGTATACTAACTTCTTTGTGAGCGCAGTTATGGAGATCGTCGCCAAAAGAACACGTACATCAAAAGCGACGTCTCAAAGACTTCTCAATACGCGTGATCGTGTGCCTGAAGCTTCGTTGAAGCTCAAGGAGCTTTATTGAAGTCAAGAATGAAGATTGAAGCTTTGAAGAAGGCTCATAAGGTTTATTTTATAGTCTTCTAGCTTCATTGAATAGAATGTTAAGCCTTGAGTAGGACTTACATTATAATCTTCATTTCGCTCATATCTTAGAGCTAGGATCTTTGTAGAAGTCCATACGATCTTTTCCGAAGCTTCGCGCTTCGATTCGCGACTTCTAGTGCATGTTAGTTGGTTCAAGTAGAAGAGCCAACCGACTAGATGACGATCTAGTCGGTCGGCAACTCTACATGAACCGACTAGAATGCCTTGCTCTTTTCAGCTCATTCCTGTTATCAATTAGTTGGTTAAAGAAGGTTCACCGACCGACTAGATGACGATCTAGTCGGTTAGGAATCCTTCTTAAACCGACTAGTTTGTCTCCTTCAATTTCAGCTCAGTTACTGTTTACAGTTAGTCGGTCAAAGAAGGTTCACCAACCGACTAGTTGTGAAACTAGTCGGTTAGGAATCCTTCTTGGACCGACTAGTTGAACTTCCATTTTTTGAGCCTGAGCTACTGTTTCGAGTTAGTCGGTCAAAGAACGTTTGTCGACCGACTAGTTGATAAACTAGTCGGTCAGCACTTGTTCTTAGACCGACTAATTCAACTTGTTTCCAGCTATTCCATTTCGACTCTTAGTCGGTCAAAGAACACTCACCGACCGACTAGTTGTGAAACTAGTCGGTTAGCAAGTCTTCTTTGATCGACTAGTTCATATTGCCTGGAACTTCACCTTTTGGCTGTTCAACCGTTAGTCGGTCGACGTTGTATCACCGACCGACTAGTTGATGAACTAGTCGGTCAGTGATCCTTCTTTGACCGACTAGTCTGGTTCAGAATAGAGCCGTTGGGAACTTTTCCAACACGATTTTCCTTGCCTCTATAAATACAAACTTGATTCGTTTGAGGCAAGGTTAGAGGTCCTATTTCCAAGCAATTTCAGACCTAAGAGAAGAGCTCTCCTAAGCTATTTCAAAGCTCTCTCTCCCTCACAAGAATCTCTCCCTCAACACCTTGAGCCCTAATTCCTCAACAGAGATTCTCTCCATTGTGAGCTTTCAAGCCAAGAGCTTGATTCAAGTCATCATACTCCACCCTAGGCTTCCATTGCTGGTCATCTTCTTGAAGCTAGGGTTTGGTGACATCTTCTTCCCCAAAATCCATCTTTGCCCTAATTTGGTAAGTATACTCAAGGCATAGGATTTTGTGGTAAGAATTTCTTTTCATTTCATTAATATTGAATTGTTGTATACTCTCGGTTGTGAGAGTTTGCGTGATCCTGGGTTATGGGATTCACGGACATCGATTGTAGGTCGATTGCACTTGTGGGGTTTCCGCAAGTGGGCTATTGGAAAATATTGAGTTAGGGTTTCTAACTCAAGTATCCGGAGGGGATCCGGGTGGTTGGGACGTAGGATCACCGGGAACAAGTCGGGGAGACTTGGGTGGATCTGAACCCGTTAAGTCTTTTGTTTGCGTATGTTTAATTCTTGTTGATTGTTGTTTTATTCTGCATTGTCGTTTGTTCTTTGCACAATAGTTAGGAATAATCTTCTTAATTATTTTAAGTACTATTCACCCCCCTCTAGTACGTGTGCAGTAGCTACCACAGGGCACTACAATTGGTATCAGAGCCAAGGTTAAAGCTACAAGTTCAAAGCTATGACGAACAACGACTATAGCGTCTTCAAGGATCGTCAATGAGCTTCTTCAGTTTTGGAAGGGCAATCCTCAACTAGGCCTCCCTCCTTCAATGGTACCAATTACGGGTACTGGAAATGCCGGATGGAAACTTTCCTCCGGAGTGCTTCATTATGGAGAGCCACGATGAAGGAGTATGTCGAGCCCGAAGAAGAAGATTTCGCGAAGTGTACTCCCACGGAGGTAGCCGCGGAGGTAAGCAATGCCAAGGCAATGAACGCCTTGCAATGCGCATTAGAGCCCGAGGACTTCAATAAGATATGCACATGTAGGAGTGCATATCAAATATGGAACTCCCTCCTCATCTTGTATGAAGGGACGAGTAGGGTAAGAGATTCTAAACTCGTAGTTGTAAATAAATATTTCGAACTATTTCATATGCAACAGGGTGAGAAGATGAAGAAGTATTATGCTCGCTTCGTCGACATCACAAACGAGTTGGAAGCTCTTGGGAAGACCTACACCCAAAAGGAGAAAGTCTCGAAAATCATCGATGGACTTCCTTCTTGTTGGGAGAAGCGTACCTTCGCCATCGAGGAAGGTAATGACATGAAAACATACACTGTCACACAACTAATGGGTAACTTGATGTCTTATGAGGTACACAAGGATAGCAAGCTCATGATGAAAGAAAAGATGAAGTCGTACTTGAAGCAAGACGAGCCAAAGAAAAAGGCGATTGCATACAAGGCCGCTCCATCTACCGATGATGAAGAATCAGAAGAAGAATTGGAAGAAGAGTTGGACATGGAAGCTTTGGCCGATATGGCAAAGAAGTTCAACCGATTCTTCCGACAAGGTAAGTTGAATCGTAAATCAAAATTTATTTCGACCAATGCTTCTACTCCCGTGTGTTATAAATGCAATAAGCCAGGACATATCAAGCCGGATTGTCCTCTCTACAAACACAAGGGGAAGTGGAAGGCATCCAAGCACGACAAGTCAAGAAAGCACAAGAAAGGACTTGTCGGGACATTCACTGACTCCGAGGACTCCTCTAGTGGAGAGTCGGACGATGAAAGAGTGGAGAAAGCACACAGGTGCTTCATGGGAAAGGAGGAACGTGATTAAGATACCTCCTCCGATGAAAGCGAGGATGGAAGCAAGGATGAAGGCGATGAGGTAACTATGGATGAACTTAGATTAGCCAACGAACAACTTTGGAATAAGTATTCTAATTTGGCAACTAGGTTTATGAAGACTAAAAATGAGCTAGATAGTCTTAAAAACTCGCCTAAGCCTATCATCGTCAACAACGACACCGTTGTTGAAGAGTTGAGAAATGAGATTGTAAATCTCAAATCTCAACTTGAGCATGTTCATATCTAGGATTCGGATGAACATGTGATAGCGGATTTGACGTCTCAAATCTCAACTTTGAGTATTGAGAATAAAAATCTCAAGTCACGTGTTTGTGCACTCGCATCGCAAGTGTCCACATTGGATGCTTCTTTGCATTCTCTCACCGAGAAGCATGAGTGCACATTAGGCCGAATTCATGAATTCAATAAGGGTAAGGGCCATTTGGATAATATCCTAAATGACTTACCTCCGGCCAATCATCACATTGGTTTGGGGTATAAGATGGGAGATTCGTCCAAATCGTCCGCCACCTTTGTTAGGCCATCTTCCGATACTTCTACTAGTGGAAGTAAACACTTCATGGGTAGTTCTTCTACCAATGGTACTTCCGCTAGGAACACACCCCCATTTGGAAAGAAACCCACTTTGGGTACTAAAAAAGGACTTTTGCCCGCGTTTTTTAACATTTCCCAACGTTTTTTAAGCGCTGGCAAATGTTTTCCCAACGTTTTATGAAACGCTGCAAAGACGTTGGGAAAAGTGGGCGTTGCTAAATGTTTTCCCAACGTTTTGGTGAAACGTTGGGAAATGCCCACTTTTACCAGTGTTTTCTTGAAACGTTTGGAAATGCCAAGACATTTCCTGGCGTTTGCTTGAAACGTTGAAAAATGCCCAAGATATTCCCCAGCATTTTCTTGAAACGTTGGGAAATGCCAAGACATTTCCCGACGTTTGCTTGAAACGTTGGGAAATGCCAAGACATTTCCCGACGTTTGCTTGAAACGTTAGAAAATGCCCAAGACATTCCCAGTGTTTTTTTAAAACGTCGAGAAATGTCCAAGACAATCCCCGACGTTTTCTTGAAATGTTCGGCGTTTTCTTGAAACGTTGGGAAATGCCAAAGGCGTTCCCCGTTGTTTTCTTGAAATGTTGGGCCTATGATACAAATTAAATACAAATATATTTTAATAAAATTTCACTATTGTGTTTCCTAAACGTAGAAATCAAAGAGTTAAGCGCTCACACATGCAACAACTTAATTTCTTTTTTTAATTCCATATGAATATATGAAATAATAAGAGAACCAAATAAATGTAATTTCTCATTCTCCTGTTGGTAAGAGTAAAACATGATCAGACCTTGCCAGTTTGAAAAAAGAAACCCAGAAAAATACTCGATCAGCTAAATGTTGTTTTGTACAATGCTTGGCATTACAGTTAAAAACTTTAAATGCTTCTAAAACATCAACAATTACAGGACAAAGATGTTGAGCAAACCATATTTGATGCATGATACTACAGTTACAATGCAAAGCCAAAGTTTTTGAGAAGAAAGCAAAGATTGCAACATCTGTCTTGGCTCAAAGTCCTTACATATGTACTTCTTTGCAGTCATATATGGTCTCGCAGTTGCATTGATTCTCCATCGTACTTAAAATGTTAGACTTGTATATCCACCTAATAACCCTGCCTCATGTTCTCATCGTACCTGATCTTCTCTTCCTGCAATCCAAACATTGAATATATCTATTAGTCAAAACAAAGAAGAAATTTCAGTCATTTGTAAACTTTCTTTTTTCTAATTTGGTTGCCATGATAAAATCATTTTCCAGTGAGAATGGGAGATGAACATTAATGAACTTACAATAAAATTGAGTACATTTTACAATTATGTAAACATATATAAAAGAACTCTATGCAATCTCATAGGAGAAAAATTTAATTGTATTGATGCTGATAGAGGGAACAAATATAACATACGCACAAGATTTGATTTTTAAGTTAACATTCGAAATTATTACATATCAGTCTCTTTATATTCCTAGTATAATTTTTATAGTTCTGCTGAAAACTAATAAAAATATACAGACTGTTCTTATTAGTTTAAATCTCGTTATTATCTAATTAATGGTCATTTTAATATAACCATTTTTGTTGTTATCTCCTAATAAAAGACGTAGAACAACAGACATATCTACTAGTAATGGAGTATCGACTACCCGGTAATCACCCAACAATGGTCTAGCTCCTTCCATCCATACAACAAGGGTCTAGTTCTGAAATTGCAAAAATGATTCTATAGATACAGGTGGAAGAGCAGATCCACTATTATTCATGTTTCCAATGTAATAATATGATAAATACCCCATGCCCAGGTGTGATCACCTGCATTGTGATCCTGTTATGGAATATGCAACTGTCAAAATTGATTCTGCAAATTAAAGATGTACATGAAGAGACCTGCACTAACAATGTTTCCAAATAATAAAACTCCTATTAAAACAATATTATAGGATAAGTTTGATAGAAAAATCTAAACTGTTACAATCTACTTCAAGGATATTGAAAGTTGCAAGGCTATCTCGAATTGGGAGAAATATATCCTTTACACCAACTTTTTTCTTTAAGGGGATGCACAAATCTGAGCAAATGGCACATGTGTAAGAATGACGCATTTACTCCTTATTCAAAAATATGATAACCCAATTTCTGAAAAGAAGATTTTAGACCAATTGGTCTCTGCAATATGATATACAAAATCTTGGCAAGGATGCTAGTTACTAGATGGAGAAAGATTATTCGGATCCAATTCATGAAGCATAGCTAGGCTTTGTTAGGAGTCAGAATATCATCCATGAAGTAATGATAGTACCATATCTCTGCATTCATCATCAATAGCAAATTCAGAATGAAGCATAATATCCAAATCTAGAATGAAGCATAATATGACTAATATCAGAGGATGCATGCAATAGATTAAAATGGTACCTTGTCTCAAAAGCCAAAATGATGATAGTGAGGGATGGGTTTAGTGAATTTCAGAGTGCATCACAACAGCAGATATATGCAACAAATCAATAGCATCGCTAGCAATTATTTCAGGCTAGAAAAAGGGTAAGGCATGGAGACCCATCATCACCACTCAGCTTTATTACCTGCAATTGCACTGTCCAGACTCGTTGAGAATGAGATGAAAAACAACAATATAAAAGGCTTTCATATACGAGGGATGCAAATTAGTTTATCACAAATCATGCTTGCTAATGAGCAATGACCGCACAATTACATGGCATTTAAGTGATTCAGAATTAAATAGCTATAAAAAGATCTTGCAACTAAAATTTTCTAGCATTGGGATGGAAAACTATGTCGAGATATATGCAAATTGAAGGCTTTTCAATGTAACATCAGCGATGAAGATTCTGAATACTTGGTAATCCCAATCACAAGGTTAAAATGGAAGAGTGACAATGATGCAAAGGTAAAACAAGAAATGCATGCATCAGGAAAAAGTTGAGCCTCAATTGAGGTATAGATAATAGAAATTCTTCAGTTATACATGAAGTGAGCATGCAAACCTATATTTTCTGATAAAATGATGTAGAAAGAAAGCAATCTGAAGTCGAGCAAGGTCAGTCCCTGGGCAATATCGAGCACCCCCTCCAAAAGGGGCAAAACACGGGTTAGTTCTTCAATTTCACTTCTCCTTCAGAAAGAAAGAAAGACTTGTTTAGGGAAAAACATTTAGGAAAAAAAATGCATGGAATATGAAATTATTGATGTCTACACATATTATTGGTCTGATGAGTTCTGTGCATTGCAATCTCAGTAGTTCAAACGGAGTTAATTATGAAAGCTTTGGAGTATATAGATTATATAAGTATCTGTTGTACAACATTTTCATATGCACTCGACACCTACTAGTAGAACAATATTTTGGTGATATATCGCATAGAAACGCTGCTATGATGATAACTGTCACGGACCTTGCTATCATCGTCCATCCGCCTCCCAGGATTGAATTTTAGAGCTCCAGGATATATGTTCTCATCCAAGTGAACAGCCGAAAGAAATGGTACCACAAAGAACCCTTTTGGAAAGTAAAATCTGCAAACATTACAATCATATAATACTTAGATAACTTTCTTATATTTTTCCAATATAAATATTAAGAACTATTTTTTTTGTTACAAGCTAACTACTTCATTTCTGATTCGTTCTAAACCATGTTTCGCATTATGCTTATTATTCTGTCAAAATTAAATTTACTAATTTTAAATATAATAAACATTTTAGACAAGAAAAATACTAGAAAAATTTAATGAACAAGCATGACCATGAAAATGTCTTTACCCTGATAATGGACATCCTCTTTTGCCTCCCTCATCAACCATATTGCAATGCCTCCCAGTCTAAGCGTTTCATTGATAACCTGCATAATTTCGCCACATAGTTGAAAGTCCTTTGCATTCTCTCTTATTTAGATAACAATGACGGGTGATTAGACAAACTGAAATCTTAATAGCACACACAAAGTTCTCAATTACAATTAGCTGAGATATCATAGGCAATTGCACTCTGCTGATATGTGTTAATAAAGGGACAAAAATTTAGTGCATTTCCTTCCAGAGAACATTGCAATAAAACAAAATTTTATGCTTCTGAAGATTGTACATAGGTGGTAATCAAATTATGCAGCAAATTATGTGTGTCTCCATTTTCAAGCCATCCAAAAAGCTAAAATTTGCAAGAGTTCACCAAGACAAGTAGATGACGCAACGTCCCAGTTATCAACAACCCCCGATAATGTTTTCTCTCTATCACCATATGATGTATGATAATTACTTGGTTACCAAATTTGATAGCCATTCGTGGTAGGTTTTAAGAGAAAATGGCCCTAATTTCCGGTAATTCATGCAAAAAAATCAAGAAATAAACCCATTTGTGCAATTAACGCAATTAAACTTGATAACAATAGCAAAGAAATGGAATCCAACAAAGGGAGGGTTGCGTTCGAAGAAGAAGACAGCAAATCCAATGAGATCATCGACGATCCACCGAATGATAGACAAAATCGACAGATCCAAACCCTAATTCTCGCAGACCCAGATGACAAGGGGCTAAAGCAAGAACACGAGAGAGAGAGAGAGAGAGAGAGAGAGAGAGAGAGACGAATGGATACCTTTTACGGAGAATTGAGATCCTCTTTGAGTTCAGGGATCTCTCCCTGCATCATTGTTGAGAAGTACTTCGAATCGTGTCCGTGCATCGTCGGATCGGATCGATATGAAGATCTTTAATCGGTGACGGGGAGATGCATTGGTTGTGATCTGAAGATTTTTGATCGGCAGAGGGGTCCTTCTGGTCTTCGGATCTGAAGATTTCTCAAAGATCTAGATGAGATTCTTTCTAAATCCTCTAATTTTGGGGGGAATTGGAATATTATTGGGGGGGGTTGGCGTGCCCTAGGTTTTGGCAGACCGCCAAATTTTTGGGGTGTTGGCGCGTCCTATGTTTTGGCAGACCACCAAATTTTTGGCATTTTTATGATATATTTATCATTAAAAATAAATAAATATTTAAAAGAATCCCATTTAAACATTTTGGATGTTTAATACAAGATCGTGTATTTACAAGCTTGCCATTAACAATTTATAAGAATATTAAGGCACTAGATTTCTCAACATTTTTAATACAGCGTTGGGAATGGTCAAGCATTTGCCGTCGATTTTAGTATAGCGCTAAGAAAGGTCAAGTATTTGCCGACATTTTTAGTAAAGCGCTGGAAAAGGTTCGACTTTTGTCTGCGTCTTAAGAAACGCTGGGAAAGGTCATGCATTTACCGACGTTTATAGAAACGACGGGAAATGTCGAGACACCAATAGACATTTACCAACGTTTCTTTAAAACGCTGGTACAAAAACGTTGGTAAAAGTCAATTTTTTAGTAGTGGTGGACCTCCAAAGAAGGGTCATGCTTTCATGTATACCATGCCACGTAGGAACACACATCCTACCCCACATGTTAGCACATATGATGATTTCTATGCTCCGCATCCACGAGCACGTGCACACCATGTGAGACACACTCATGCACGTGTTCCACCACATTCATATGCTCATCCTCATTATCATATGAATAATTATCATCATGCACCTTTGCATCATGTTCTTTATGCCTATCCACGACGTGCATCACGTAGAAATCAACAATGCATGCATGCTCCTAATAGGACTAGGGCTCCCAAAATCTACACTATTTGGAGCCCAAAGGACACAAACATGAATGAAAAACAAGTGTATATGAATTCTTATTTTATGAATGTCGTTCATAATGCTAATTATGTGGGGAAGTCTAAGTCCAATTGGACTTGGCTTCCAAAAGTCTAATTTCTTAGGACCCAATGTCCTTGGGTACCATGGAATGATATTTTATCTTTAGGTACTCAAGGATAAGAGAAGGAGCATCAAATCAAATTTTAGCTCCATATTAAGTTTTTCTAGGTTCAATCCACCGTGGAATATCAACCCTACCAACTCCGTGATTTGCAAGGATTTTCATTCAATTGGAGTTGATGGTGCTTGAGTGATGCACCAAAGTAGGGGGAGCTTAATGTTGTAAGTATATTCATACTTTTGATTCACATTGGTATCCATTGGTAGATTATATTACGATTGGTATCATTTTGTTTCAATTTGAATCCTAGTGTGCTAGATTAGTGTATGTCATATGTTCTTGCATGCTACATTTGGTAATCTCATTGGATTTTTGTCCCTGATGTTGATTTTGGAGAGTATGTTCCAAAACTCAATACGTGAAAGTGATTTGAGTTTTGATGATTTCGGACTTCGATTTTCGCCTATGGCTTGATGATTTCGTATTTCGATTTTCGCCTATGGCTTGATGATTTCGTATTTCGATTTTCACCTATGGCTTGATGATTTCGTATTTCAATTTTCGCCTATGGTTTGATGATTTCGGTTTCCGATTTTCGACTTTGGTCTCATTGGCACGCTTTACTTTTATTCGGTATTTTACATTTGATATTTTACTTTGGTGTCATTTGGACCGTGGTCGTATTCTTCGACTCCCATGCGTTATTTTTTAGCCATTGGTTTTGTTGTTGATCTCCTCCCGCTCTTTTTGCTAATGCCAAAGGGGGAGAGAATTAATAATGACAATGTGCTAATTAATAATTCAAAGGAATTTACCATGAATCTAACTTGATATGTTAGATTCAGAGGGAGTGAAGATACAAAAATGGATTTAGATCCTATTGTCAATAATAGGATTCATATTCTATATTTCCCTCGCCTGCTTGATGCGTATGAATATTATTGAATACGGAACTAACGTGTCATCAATGCAGGGGGAGTAAGTAAATTTCAATTGAATCATTATTATTGATTATTATTTATGTTGGTTTGTCATCACCAAAAAGGGGGAGAATGTTGAGTATTGATTCCCTGGATTTGGTTTTGGATGATGAGCAAACATAAATATCGTATACTAACTTCTTTGTGAGCACAGTTATGGAGATCGTCGTCAAAAGAAAACGTACATCAAAAGCGACGTCTCAAAGACTTCTCAATACGCGTGATCGTGTGCCTGAAGCTTCGTTGAAGCTCAAGGAGCTTTGTTGAAGTCAAGAATGAAGATTGAAGCTTTGAAGACGGCTCGTAAGGTTTATTTTATAGTCTTCTAGATTCATTGAATAGAATGTTAAGCCTTGAGTAGGACTTACATTATAATCTTCATTTCACTCATATCTTAGAGCTAGGATCTTAGTCGAAGTCCATACGATCTTTCCCGAAGCTTCGCGCTTCGATTCGCGACTTCTAGTGCATGTTAGTTGGTTCAAGTAGAAGAGCCAACCGACTAGATGACGATCTAGTCGGTCGGTAACTCTACATGAACCGACTAGAATGCCTTGCTCTTTTCAGCTCATTCCTGTTGATCAATTAGTCGGTCAAAGAAGGTTCACCGACCGACTAGATGACGATCTAGTCGGTTAGGAATCCTTCTTAAACCGACTAGTTTGTCTCCTTCAATTTCAGCTCAGTTACTGTTTACAGTTAGTCGGTCAAAGAAGGTTCACCGGCCGACTAGTTGTGAAACTAGTCGGTTAGGAATCCTTCTTGGACCAACTAGTTGAACTTCCATTTTTTGAGCCTGAGCTACTGTTTCGAGTTAGTCGGTCAAAGAACGTTTGTCGATCGACTAGTTGATAAACTAGTCGGTCAGCACTTGTTCTTAGACCGACTAGTTCAACTTGTTTCCAGCTATTCCATTTCGACTCTTAGTCGGTCAAAGAACACTCACCGACCGACTAGTTGTGAAACTAGTCGGTTGGCAAGTCTTCTTAGACCGACTAGTTTATATTGCCTGGAACTTCACCTTTTGGCTGTTCAACCGTTAGTCGGTCTACATTGTATCACCGAACGACTAGTTGATGAACTAGTCGGTCAGTGATCCTTCTTTGACCGACTAGTCTGGTTCAGAATAGAGCCGTTGGGAACTTTTCCAACACGATTTTCCTTGCCTCTATAAATACAAACTTGATTCGTTTGAGGCAAGGTTAGAGGTCCTATTTCCAAGCAATTTCAGACCTAAGAGAAGAGCTCTCCCAAGCTATTTCAAAGCTCTCTCTCCCTCACAAGAATCTCTCCCTCAATACCTTGAGCCCTAATTCCTCAAGAGAGATTCTCTCCATTGTGAGCTTTCAAGCCAAGAGCTTGATTCAAGTCATTATACTCCACCCTAGGCTTCCATTGCTGGTCATCTTCTTGAAGCTAGGGTTTGGTGACATCTTCTTCCCCAAAATCCATCGTTGCCCTAATTTGGTAAGTATACTCAAGGCTTAGGATTTTGTCGTAAGAATTTCTTTTCATTTCATTAATATTGAATTGTTGTATACTCTCGGTTGTGAGAGTTTGCGTGATCCCGGGTTGTGGGATTCACGGACATCGATTGTAGGTCGATTCACTTGTGGGGTTTCCGCAAGTGGGCTAGTGGAAAATCTTGAGTTAGGGTTTCTAACTCAAGTATCCGGAGGGGATCCGGGTGGTTGGGACGTAGGATCACCGGGAACAAGTCGGGGAGACTTGGGTGGATCCGAACCCGTTAAGTCTTTTGTTTGCGTATGTTTAATTCTTGTTGATTGTTGTTTTATTCCGCATTGTCGTTTGTTCTTTGCACAATAGTTAGGAATAATCTTCTTAATTATTTTAAGTACTATTCACCCCCCCCTCTAGTACGTGTGCAGTAGCTACCACAAGGCACTACAGGTATTCCGCTAGTCATGTCCAGCATTGAGAAAAGTCTTCGAGGGACGAAAATCAACCTTTAAGGACAGTGACAAGCGCGCACGGGTTAGCCTTCATTTTGCATCACATTACAATTATTATCTTTTGACTCAATATTTATTACTATCAGTATCCAGCTCTGCCCGAGATACTCCAACTCTTCCCGAGAAACTTTAAGCCAGCTAGCCCTAGAAAAGCCAGCTAGCCCTAGAAATCTTGAGTTGTTTTTGTTCTGCCCGATAAATTGTCTATTATGAATCCAAACAATCATCTTCCAAATAGCTATACTTCTCATCTATAAATACAGAGCCGAGTTAGAACAGAGGTTGTATCTTGAACATATTCAGAGCATCATCTTCCTCCAAATCTCTCTTTGTACTCTGTCCGACCTCACTTTTTGAGCTCAGTCCGACCTCTCTTTCTAAGCTCAGTCTGACCTCAATCACTCTATTGTGAGAAGGACACTTAGTTGCTACTTGCTGCAGTCATGTATTATGAGTGCATGCTTACAGGGCCAGAGATGGTTGTATCCTGGAGGGTAGTCCATCAGTTTTGCCCTGCATCGAGAAAAGTCTTCAAGGGACAGAAATATACCTTTAAGGATGTGCCTACCGTGCACGGGTTAACCCTCATTTTGCATCCTATTACAATTATTATCTTTTGGCTCAATATTTATTACTGTTAGTATCCAGCTCTGCCCGAGAAATTCTAGCTCTTCCAAAGAAACTTTAAGCAAGCTGGCCCGAGAAATTCCAGCTCTTCCCAAGATATCTTGAGCTATTTTTATTCTGCCCGATAAATTGCCCATTATGAATCCGAACAGTTATCTTCCAAATCTATATTTCTCATCTATATATACAGAGCCAAGTTAGAACAAAGGCATGAACATATTCAGAGCATCATCTTCCTCCAAATCTCTCTTTGTATTCTGTCCGTCCTCACTGTCTGAGCTCAGTCTGACCTCACTTTCTAAGCTCAGTCCGACCTCAATCACTCTATTATGAGAAGGAAAATTAGTTACTGCTCGCAGCAGTCCTGTATTGCGACTGCATTCTTATAGGGCCAGCGATCGTTGTATCATAGAGGGTAGTCTGCCAGTCCTGTCATGCATCGAGAAAAGTCTTCGAGGAACGAAAATCTACCTTTAAGGACAGTGCCAAGCGCGCATGGGTTAGTCTTCATTTTGCATCAAATTACAATTATTATCTTTTTGACTCAATATCTATTACTGTCAGTATCCAACTCTGCCCACGAAATTCCAACTGTCACGGTCGCTTTTCGATCGTGAGTTTTTCAGCGCGTACTTTCTTTTTCGTACACGTATTTATTGTGACCTCCTCTTGTATCCCAAACACACGAAGTTATATATCGTTGTGACCCTCAGAGAGAGTAGTTATTTGTGGAATTTTTTATGAACGTCATTTCATGGGTCATTTTTCCACAAATCAGCTTTGAATGAAGGGGTGTCTTAACTTTTAGACTTCGACGTTGGGCTATTTATTTTTAGTATCGTTTTCCGTGAACCTAGCAAGTGACCGATCATCGTAGTCTCGATCCTCTCGTCGACACGGTCGTCCCGATATTTTTCTTGTATTTTTCGGACACCGTTAGACTGACCTTTCACCTTAATCACTTTTAATCTATAATTAGCCCTAGCTAATTCGAATTCAAATCCCTAATTAAATCAAATCTAATCTAATCCTAGGGGATCCTACGTATCATCAAATATCTTCCTAGTCTATTTGCCACACTAGTTGTACCCTCCCCCTCTCACACACTCTCTCCAATTTACCCCTAAGTCCACTCCTTTTCAACCCCATATAGCAAATCTCTCTCATTATAACGTTAGCCAACCTTACGGTTTTCTCTCCCAAATATAAAAAGCAGCCACCCAATACCTAGCCGCCATCTCTTCCCAGCAACTAGCAGCCGGCCACCTCCCTTGCCCTCGACAGCCACCGCACGGCAGCCCCCTCCCTGCCGTGACTGCCGCCGGCCTCCCCTAGGCCGACCGTCCGATCGCCGGCCACCCTAGGCCGCCAGCACCCACAGCCGGCCTCACTTGCCCTCGCTCTCCTGCGGCCATCTTCGTTGTCGTGCCGTTGTCCATTGTCCCGTGGCCATCTTCACCGCAAGCCGATGCCATACTTTGCTCGCTGCCGGAATCCAACCCCTGACGTCGCTACCCGACGTCAGTGTAGCTTTCGCGTCGTGTTAAGGTAAGCCCCGAACCGTAGGAACCCGCACACCCGCATGTTTAACAAGATAAAAACCGTAATTTTCCTTGCTTTGATTAAATAACTAATTGAAGTTAATTAATATGGGACTGTAGGTTGGATATTGGTTTGAGCACATAGGAAGTTTTTGGACCCCGTTGATCTGAGATTTGCGGCACGATATTTCAGGCAAGTGAAGCTTGCTCGGTTAATGTTAAGCCATGTTTAGGCTATTCTGAGTTTTTGTGTAAAAGAGGCTAGGCGATGAAATGATAGTCGCCTAGACACCATGCTTGATCTAGCTTGACAACGAAGCTAGATCCGACACCCATGCCATGCCATGTTCATGCATATCATATGTCACGTTTACTTTCTGATATACTGTACGCATTCAATAACTGTCTTTTATACTATCAATGTTGCATATCACATGTCATTTCATGCATTTGATTGTCTTGCCATGAATGTGTAGCACACGCTACAATGAATCATAAGCTACGGCGAGTAGGATTCTGACTCATATAGCATGTAAAGGCTAGGTCAACCCTATGCCATAAGAACACTTCCTGGCTCGTGATCCAGAAGCTGAGTGCCAGTTCAGACACACGTGGAGGGGTAGGGTTAAGCGATCACTCAGCGTAGAAGTGTGCCCGTACAGCAACTTCAGCTGAAAGGCGTAAACCCTGTGCACAACGTGATTACTTGATTTTCGTGAAATCGTGAAATATTGTTTAGTAGCTTTTCGCTACGACGTGACATGCATTGTTAACTATCATGTTCATTTTAACTTGCTGCATTCATTAAATATTATGCCATGTCATCATGTTTTAAACTGCTAGTTGCATTCATTCCTTTTATGTTTCCTTGCACAAAAGTCTCTTTTTTACCTTTTGGAGATTTTTGCTGACATGCGCCCTTTTCTCTTTGGGTGTCACATGTTAGGCTTTGAGTCTGAGGTTGTTGCTAAGGACGACCAGTTCGCTGACGTCGAGCTTGAGGCTTCTGCTGACGTTCAGTTCGAGGATACCAGAGACCAATCCTAGACACAGCTGGAGGCTCTTTCTTAGTTGCTGTTTGTTTTCCTAGTTGCTGCTGTTAGGTTTTTCGGTGCGTAGCACCTTATCTATGTTTTAGTTTCGGCCATGCTTGGGGCCTTTCTTTTTAGACTCTTGTACTTCTTTTATGACTTATCTCTGGATGTTTGGAATAAAAATTGGATGTTGTTTTGAATGTTGGTTATTTATTGCCTACGTTCATAATTATTATTATTGTTGTTTCATTGCAATGCAAGAACCTACGAATGGATGAACACACAGACGCTTATCAGACTGTAGCTTCACAGCTCCAAGTCTGAGCGGACCTCTTCGCGTCTCGCCTTCCATACTTGGGAAGCGGGGCGTGACACCAACTCTTCCTAGGAAACTTTAAGCTAGCTTGCCCCAGAAATTCCAGCTCTTCCCAAGATATATTGAGCGGTGTTTGTTCTGCCTGATAAATTGCCTATTATGAATCCAAACAATCATCGTCCAAATAGCTATACTTCTCATCTATAAATACATAGCCGAGTTAGAACAGAGGCTGTATCTTGAACATATTCAGAGCATCATCTTCCTCCAAATCTCTCTTTGTACTCTGTCCGTCCTCACTTTCTGAGCTCAGTCCGACCTCTCTTTCTAAGCTAAGTCTGACCTCCATCACTCTATTGTGAGAAGGACACGTAGTTGCTACTTGCTGCAGTCCTGTATTATGAGTGCATGCTTACAGGGCCAGAGATTGTTGTATCCTGGAGGGTAGTCCACCAATTTTGCCCTGCGTCGAGAAAAGTCTTCAAGGGACAGAAATATACCTTTAAGGATAGTGCCTACCGTGCACGGGTTAACCCTCATTTTGCATCCTATTACAATTATTATCTTTTGGCTCAATATTTATTACTGTTAGTATCCAGCTCTGCCCGAGAAATTCTAGCTCTTCCAAACAAACTTTAAGCTAGCTGGCCCGAGAAATTCCAGCTCTTCCCAAGATATCTTGAGCTATTTTTATTCTGACCGATAAATTGCCCATTATGAATCCGAACGGTTATCTTCCAATAGCTATACATCTCATGTATATATACAGAGCCAAGTTAGAACAAAGGCATGAACATATTCAGAGCATCATCTTCCTCCAAGTCTCTCTTTGTATTATGTCCGTCCTCACTGTCTGAGCTAAGTTCGACCTCACTTTCTAAGCTTAATCCGACATCAATCACTCTATTGTGAGAAAGAAACTTAGTTACTGCTCGCTGCAGTCCTGTATTGCGAATGCATTCTTACATGGCCAGAGATCGTTGTATCTTAGAGGGTAATCTGACAGTCCTGTCCTGCATCGTGAAAAGTCTTCGAGGGACGGAAATCTACTTTTAAGGACAGAGCCAAGCGCGCACGGGTTAGCCCGCATTTTGCATCACATTACAATTATTATCTTTTGTCTCAATACTTATTACTGTCAGTATCCAGCTCTGCCCGAGAAATTCCAACTCTTCCTAAGAATCTTTAAGCCATCTAGCCCGAGAAATTCCAGCTCGCCCCAAGATATCTTAAGCTGTTTTTGTTCTGCCCGATAAATTGCCTATTATGAGTCCGAACGATTATCTTCCAATAGCTATACTTCTCATCTATAAATACAGAGCCGATTTAGAACAGAGGTTGTATCTTGAACATATTCAGAGCAACATCTTCCTCCAAATCTCTCTTTGTACTCTGTCCGTCCTCACTTTCTGAGCTCAGTCCGACCTCAATCACTCTATTGTGAGAAGGAAGCTCAGTTGCTGCTTGCTGCAATAATGTATTGCGAGTGCGTGGTTATATGGCCAGAGATCGTTGTACCCTAGAGGGTAGTCCGATATTCTTATCATGCATCATGGAAAGTCTTCGAGGGACGGAAATATACTTTTAAGGACAGTGCCTAGCGCATAGGTCAGCCCTTATTTTGCATCACATTACAATTATTTTATTTTGGCTCAAAACTTATTACTGTCGCTATCCAGCTATGCCTAAGAAATTCCAGCTCTTCCTAAGAAACTTTAAGCGAGCTTGGCCGAGAAATTCGAGCTCTTCCCAGGATATCTTGAGCTGTTTTTGTTTTGCCGATAAATTGCCCAGTATGAATCCGAACAGTTATCTTCCAATAGCTACACTTCTCATCTAAATATATAGAGCCGAGTTAGAACAGAGGATAAAAGCTAGAACAAAGGTTGTATCCTGAACATACTCAGATCTTCATCTTCCTCCAAATCTCGCTTTGTACTCTGTCCGACCTCACCGTCTGTGCTCAGTCCAACCTCACTTTCTAAGCTCAGTCTGATCACAATCCTGAACATACTCAGTAGCTTAGTTGCTGCTCGTTGAAGTTCTGTATTGCGAGTGCACGCTTACATGGCCAGAGATCATAGTATCCTGGAGGGTAGTCCGCTAGTCTTGCCCTGCATCGAGAAAATTCTTCAAGTGGTGGAAATCTACCTTTGAGGACAGACTCGATCGATAAGCCTTTTCTTTTTGAATATTAACTATTGCTTCATCCTGTTACTTTGTTTACTTTATCCAACATAGCCCATATATCACATGATACTTCCACGATTCTAATTCACGCGCGTGGATTTCTTTGGCCGGTGGGAAAAATTAAGTTGTACAGGAAACCAATAGAGCCAACAGTTGGGAATATGTTTGCTGTGTGGCCCAAACACCAGACCGACAGGCTTGAAAAAAGAATTTCCACAAAATATGTTCTTGCCAATAAAAGATTTCCCGAAATTGGAAAATTAAAGTGAACCCCCAAATCCGACCGCGTTTCCAAATTTATTGGGTGGGCCCGTCCGATCTCCCTGGAATCCGAGGAGAAGGCCGGGACCCACAGCGGACAAGCCGCGGTGACGTCATGGTCTTCGGCGGGTACCGGACATCTGAGAAAAGCACTGTTGCCCGCCCCATGATCTCTCATCATCACCTTTTGTTGTCATATATGTCTATCTATGCACCAAAAAAATAATATATATATATGTCTATCTAATGAAAAATGTTAAAAAATTGGACGGTGTGGATGTATGATTTTATGCAAGTAATAATGTGTATCTCATTAATCAAGGAAAGATGAAGTATGACATACTTTCGTATAATATATAAAATTTTAAATCTTGATCTCAATGCTACATGCCAATGTGTAAACCATAACAAATCCAAAATAACTAAAGGATAGTATCTTTCCTTCTTTGAAAAAGCCTCTATCTATACTTTGACGCTCAATTTGATATGTTATTTGATGGTAAAATAGTAATATTGAATAGAAAAAAAGAAACTAAAGTTATGGTTTTTGACCCATAGTAGTCGTGTAGTGAAAAACGTATCCTCCGGTCATCGTATTCTAGTCGTATTTTTAGACGTAGAGAGTTTGCCGATAAACCCTAGTTTTTGGCTTAAGCTAGGCTGAAGATGCGACGGCATGATTCAGAAAATTAACAATGGAAACGGAGGAGGAGACACTGTAGGCAGCAATGATAAAAATTTAGCAAAAGAGAAATAAATAAATAAAAAACGGAGGGAAGGGGGAAACGAAAACATTCCAAAAATCCGAATGGAAAAAGCGGGGCCTCTTTGACTCCGTTCCCCACCACCGTCCCCATTTGCCCCGGGAATTCGCGTCTCATTTTTTTCTTGTCGCGACGTGCATGCGTCGTCATTCGTGCTGATGGGATTGGACGGCCCTGATTCCGGCGCCGAGATCGAAGCGCACGCGTGCTCTCCAAAAGTCTCTCCACACCCCCTACCAACTGTCATACAATGGAGACTTGTAGGGGTTTGCCTAGACTTTTTGTAAACTAATCGATTT
Organism: Scilla litardierei; assembly: GCA_030789695.1. Classification (NCBI taxonomy): domain Eukaryota; kingdom Viridiplantae; phylum Streptophyta; class Magnoliopsida; order Asparagales; family Asparagaceae; genus Scilla; species Scilla litardierei. The sequence goes on from CM061133.1 coordinate 34,080,453, forward strand.
GGAAAATTTAGCACGTACCTTTCCAATGATGTGTTGGGACTTCAAATATATCCACAGAGTTTCAAAGGGGGGCGAAGAAACTTTTGCAAATGTGAAATTATTGGCTTGGTTGTTTGTGGGTCAATTCTTGTGAATGAGGTTGTTTGAGAGAGATTGGGATCTAACATATTTGGAAATATGCATGCGTTTGATTTGAATTTTGTTTTACACATGTATTGTTGCAAAAGCAGGAGAATTATGTGACAATTGCATTTCCTCATGTATGTTGCTATACTTGATATTAGAAAATTGCATTAAGACCCTATAAACATAAGGTCTATAATTGCTAAATGACACTAGGCAAGTTTATACATCATTTTGAGATAGATAGTTACAGATCTATGAATTAGAATTCAAATGGTACACCATCAACCCGACCCTAACATCCAAAAATCAAATTTCTGTAAGCACTGATTTTGACAACACTTGACTTTAGAGATGCCATTAATTAGCTTTGCCTAACACATTTGACCCAAACGTGGGTGGTCCAATGAGCCGTATGAGTCCAATTTGATTACCCAAAGCACAATTATTGAGCCAACCTGCAACAACAAGCTATTTTATGAACTAACTAGCACAATAAATTAACCGCCCGCGCCTCCGTCGCAGTGTTTCAAAGCTCATTCATTTAGAAGTTGGACCAATTTTCAAAGCTGGACCAAATTTCAAAGCTCACATTCATGGTTTCAAAGCTTCATCTCAACCATTGATTTACCAAGATCAAATCTCAGCCACTCTTTATCGTGTCCTAGTCAGCCCTAGAATTCAAAAAACTCTGTCAAATGTATAATAGATATGTTTCGTTGTATAAAAACATACCACGTCAGCGTAACTGGTGACACCTTTGCCCCGTTAATCTAACCACAACAAGAGGTCCTCTGGCAAGCTTACTGGACTGTAAATGCGATGCTGGGAGACTAATAATGATCATTAGGGTCCTCTCAGGAAAAAAAAAAGGGTTGAACTATATACACCCCTATGATAGGGGTGTATGTAATGATTGAGTGTCAAAAATAGAAATTATCAAAAAAAATCAAGTCCAAGTAAAATGACATTTGGAATTATAAATCATGGGGCTCATAATCAAAGTCCAAGGACAAAGATATGCTCACAGATTCTCTCCTGCTGGTTTTATCTGATGAGATGAGATGGGCATGACCTAACAAGAGAGATGGAAAGAGAGAGAGAGGGGAAAGATGCCTTCTTTTATGGGAACACTTGCAGTCTTGTTGGGATACTGGGGAGCAGCAACTGCTTCCTTCTCATTCATTGCTTCTCCCTCTCTTTTCTCTAACCTTTCCCTTTTCCTTTTCCTTTTTCTTTTGCCCCTCTTCTTATTGGAGGCATGCATGGATGCATCATCTCATGAACAGGGGTTTGAGGTTACAACCTACAACCCCAAACTCTGTTGGCTTCTTGTGCCCCCCAAGCAGTTCTCTATAACTGAATGAGCCTTGCCTGCTTGTTACCCTTTCAATGTACCAAACTTGGGGGGAAACAATCTGCTGACCCCAGTACAAAATTCAAAGCCAAGCTAACTTTGGATGACTTTGAATCATATCTTTATCCCTTTGATTGTTTCACTAATACATCCAGAAAGCATATTATAGTTATTACATCCTTAAACACAGCTTAGTTTGTGATTCATGGATCCATTGCCAGCTCTATAACCCTACATCGCCATTACATCTCTGTGTGTCTATGCCAAGGGCAACATCCTCAGAACTAGAATACGCCGACAAGTTCATAAGCAAATGAGTACCAAAATTTAAATATTATTCGATTTCAAATGGAACTATCGATCCTCTGATTTGATTGGGACTCCCTTGTACAACTGAACGCGCTCTTTCAATGCATCCCTGCGTGGCCGTGCCACCTTATTGTTGGGATCGAAGAGTAGAACCTCCTCGAACGCTCTCAGAGCAGCCCTCAGATCTTTTCTCTTCTCGTAGGCATCTCCAAGGTTGTTCCATGCGGTGACATAGCCTGGTTGCAGCTTCACTGCAGTCTCAAACTGTGCAATTCCCTTGTCGAGCTTGTTGTCACGTACATAGCTTACTCCGAGAGCATTGTATACCTGATCAAATGCCAGATAACGTCCAGAAGTTATGTGAGATGAACGAAAGCAATGAGCCGAGAAATGAGCAAAGCAAAATGATAGTGGAATAGAAGAGGAAGAAAAGATTAGTATAAGTTCCTTTAAGTTGCTCAGGGGCATGGTATAAACATTCTTCAAATTAATTAAAACTTTTTATTTGTTTTCATACTTCTCGCCACCGGGATATTTTCTTGAACTATCCTTCAAGGAACAATTCATTCTTGATATGTTAAAAATCAATGGGTTTAAGTTCTAACTAGTGTTGATGGATATTTTGGACTTATCTGCATGATATTCATAACACTAGAAACACTCCTAAATTATGATGGTCAAGTTATTCATCGTCGATGTTTATACGAGTAGAGATGGGTATTATCACTAGGATATAAGATGCGAATATTATCACCCCAAATTTAAGGATGATCCTTCCGAATAAATTCCACACTCTAGATGTAATTTACTACATATAAACTCTCTGAGAAAAGAAAAGAAAAGAAAAAACACGAGGCTTATTTACTCATGAAATCAAGTGTTCATGAAATTAATGCCATAATCTTGTCATACAATTGATTAACTTTTCACCACTTAATGCATAATTTAAATCACGTCGAAATTATTTGGATCCCAATCCCGAGATAGTTAACATGTAGCAGAGAACACACATCAATACGGGGTTTCAACTTGATCGGCTAGTCCTTATATTTGGCATGATGGTGTCTGCACCTGGGATACTGTAAATAATAGAAATAAAAACCACCACTCAAAATTGGGGTAATTGTGTTCTTTATATAGCTTAAAATAATATGAGTATAACTCTTATTCTGATTCCTACTTAAACTCAAGTTACTAATTGAATATAATACTGCACACTTCACATAAATTACACTTAATGTCACCTATTGCTTGTTCTCCCTTAAACTAGATCATATACATCGTACTGATAGATCCGGCCCATTAAAGGGGCATTCTGGGGGCTGTGTGTTATTTTGGATTAATGTAGGGTTGTTTGGGTCTTTAGACATCGAATTGGATTATTACAAATAAGGGGGATGCTAGCCGGCCCTGGTTATGTGAATTTTGATGATTTTGTGAGAGAAGAGAAAGTTCTTCGAGATTCCTTAGGAGAATGCGGACATTCTCGCTTATCGGCGTCTTGGGATGACGATTACCCCTAAAATTGTAATCAATTATCTATTTTATTTCAGCGTTTTGCTAATAAATTTCAGATTTGGTTTGGATCCTATCATTTTGGTATCAGAGCATCAAGATCCATGGCGGCGACGAGATCTAAAGTCAACATCGACGAAATCCTGGCGAGGGTGGAAGCAAGTCAAAAGAAACAATACGAATTCCTAATGCAAATCATGCAACAACTCGCGCTCCTCGTGGTAAAATGTGGAAACGACGATGCAAACCCTAATTTTGGGCTAAAGGCGCAGACTTTGGACGAGAAAGAAGAAAAAGTCGACAGCTTTGACGCGAATCTGCATCTAGACGACGAAGGGCAACAAAATTCAGATCTAAAGGCGGCGAAAACTTCAGATTTGGGCGAAAACCCAGATCTAGGGCAAAAGACGAAGCTTTCGGCGGAGAAACAACGAGAGTCGCCGCTTTCGGCAACAAAACAGAGGGGTGTGATGGGCCCCCACCCGTACGGGTGTACACTCGCAGGAGGCCGACGCGGGCCCAAGCCAAGCCGTCGGCCTCCCTTAGACGTGCGCGCCTTAGCCCCTCGAAACCCTAACTTGCATTATAAGTAGGGCTAGCCGTCGATTATTTTCTAATGCTATGATTATGATATTGGTGTGATTCCATAGGTAGACGAGTGCGGACGTCCTGTTTGACGTCTTGGGAGGAGAATACACCTATTTTGTATTCACTTATCTAGATTATCTCTACTATTTCTCTATAAAAATTGTGTCTTTTGTTGAATCCTAACAATTTGGTATCAGAGCATGTGACGATCGATGACAGCTACGACGAGGTCACAAGACAAAATTGAGGCATTGGAGGCAAAGTTCACGAGCGAGATCGAGTCCATCAAGAAATCATTGGCAGGGAACGACGAGTCCATGGCAAATTTAGCGACTTCCATCTCCCAATTGGCGGCGAATCAAGCGAAGCATGACGAACAATTCGTGCAATTGATGGGAGCCCTAAATCAATTGGCGACGAACAACAAAGGAGAGGGAAACCCTAAGTCGGTGGGAAAAGTGGCACCTTTAGCCAAGGTGAAGGAGAAAGTGGAGATTTTTGACCCGGAAAACGACTTGGTGGAGAAGGAATTTATCGAAGATGAAGAAGAAGAGCTGTGGAGGGTCGATTATCGAGAAGAAGTGAGGCAAAAGGCCGCGGAAGCCCAAGGATGGACTGGCGGCAGCAATCAAACCCTCGGGAGGGCGCACGATAGAGAAGGAGGGCCGCGGCACCCCCCTAGGGGCCCGCTGCCCCCCAGGAAGGCCGCCGGGGAGGCGGCGACCTCCCCTGGGTTCGCCCAGGGGCGGCGAACCCCCCAGGGGGGCCGGCGACCCCCCGACCCACGGGGGGGGGGGGGGGGGGCGCTGGGGCCCCCAAGATCTTCGGGCGGGGCCGGCGGCTCTGCCCCAGGCAGGCAGCGGCCCCGTCGATTCTTCCAGGCCCGCGCGCAGCTTTCCAGGAGCTATTGGCAGCGATTTTTAGCAGGGGCAGCTGCGGCGAGAGGCGCCGGTACGTGACTTCGAGGAGGACTTGGGGCCCATGGGATTTCAGGAGCACAGAGACTACGGCGAAGGCTATCGGGACCCTCCCGACCTTCGATTTGACGACGGAAGGTGGCAGCCACCGCCCCACCGCCCGGAGGGACGCACAGTAGGCGCAGGTGGGGGATACAGAGACTTCCAGGAGAGGCCAGAGGGCAGGGTTGGAGGCGACGAGGGGTACGGAGACCGAGGAGGAGGCCCCTATGGGGGTTACGAGCGGCGCCCGAGAGGTATCAGCACTACCACCAGCATCGACAGTGAGGAGGTCGCGGGGACCAGGGGGCTTCAATATGGACGGACTAAGAAATCTGAAGATGCTGATATTCGATGGGGTGGATCCGGTCTCGTGGGTCTATAGGGCGGAGAGATTTTTTAGAGTCTTTCGCATGACGGAGGAGCAGAAGTTGGAGGCTGCTGGCATATGCCTGGATGGGAAAGCCATGGCATGGTTCCAGTGGAAGGACGTGAGGCGTCCTTTTCGCTCGTGGGATGAGATCAGGGACCAGATGGTGGAGAGGTTCAGATACCCCTACGTGGGAAATGTACGGGAGCAGCTGCTTTCTCTCCGACAAGAGGAAACGGTGAGGGACTACTTAGAGCGGTTTGAGGCCCTTTCAGGATAGATGCACGGGGTGACCGACGAGACGATGGAGAGCACCTTCATGAAGGGACTGAAGGCCACTATTCGAGCAGCCGTACGCATGCATAAGCCTCAGAGTTTGATGGAGGCCATAGAGTACGCTCAGATGGCAGAGGACTACCAGCTAGAGGATATGAGGGCCCTGTAGTGCCCTGTGGTAGCTACTGCACACGTACTAGAGGTGGGTGAATAGTACTTAAAAATAATAGGGATAGTTATTCCTAATTATTGTGCAAGAAACAAACGACAATGCGGAATTAAACAACTATCAACAAGAATTAAAACATACGCAAACAAACAATATTACTGGGTTCGGATCCACCCAAGTCTCCCCGACTTGTTCCCGGTGATCCTACGTCCCAACCACCAGGATCCCCTCCGGATACTTGAGTTAGCAACCCTAACTCAAGATTTCCACTAAACCCACTTGCGGAAACTCCACAAGTGCAATCGACCTACAATCGATTCCCGTGAATCCCACAACCCGGGATCACACAAACTCTCACAACCGAGAGTGTACAACAATTTAATGAAATGAAATGAAATAAATTCTTACCGTACAAAATCCTATGCCTTGAGTAAACTTACCAAATTAGGGCAATGATGGATTTTGAGGAGAGAATGTCACCAAACCGAATCTCCACCAATAAGATCAGCGATCGAAGGCTAGGATGGAGGATGGTGACTTTGGATCAAGCTCTAGGCTTGGAAGGCTCACAATGGAGAGAATCTCTCTTGAGGAAATGGCTCAAAGAGTTGAGGGAGAGATTCTTGTGAGGAAGAGAAACCTTTTAGAATGAAGTTGAATAGCTTCTCTTAGGTTTCTTCAAATCTCTAAAATGGCAGCCTTGGATCTTATGAAAGAGCCCCTCCAACTATATATAGGATAGAGGAGAGAGAGAGAAAAACGTTTCAAGAAAAGCTCCAACGGCTCTATTCTGAACCAGACTAGTCGGTCAAAGAAGGATCACTGACCGACTAGTTCATCAACTAGTCGGTCGGTGATACAACGTAGACCGACTAACGGTTGAACAGCCAAAAGGTCGAAGTACAGGCAAAGACAACTAGTCGGTCTAAGAAGACTTGCCGACCGACTAGTTTCACAACTAGTCGGTCGGTGAATGTTCTTTGACCGACTAACGTCGAAATAGAATAGGCTGACTTCAAGTTGACTTAGTCGGTTTAAGAACAAATGCTGACCGACTAGTTTCTCAACTAGTCGGTCGGTAAACGTTCTTTGACCGACTAACTCGAAACAGTAGCTCAGGCTGGAAATGACTATACACAACTAGTCGGTCTAAGAAGGACTCCTGACCGACTAGGTCGTCATCTAGTCGGTCGGTGACTCTTCTTTGACCGACTAACTGTAGTCATGGAAAGAGCTGAATTAGAGAAGGCAAACTAGTCGGTTCATGTATAGTTGCCGACCGACTAGATCGTCATCTAGTCGGTTGGTGACTCTTCTTGAACAAACTAACATGCACTCGAAGCCGATGGAAGAAGCGATAGGCTTCGGGAAAGTTTCTAATGGCTTCTATGAATATCCTAGCTCTAAGATATGAGTGAAATGAAGATTATAAAGTAAGTCCTACTCAAGGCTTAACATTCTAATATATGAAGCTAGAAGACTATAAAATAAACCTTACGAGCCGTCTTCAAAGCTTCAATCTTCATTCCTCTTGACTTCCATATTTCTCCTTGAGCTTCAACGAAGCTCCAGGCACACGATCATGCGTATTGAGAAGTCTAGAGGCGTCGCTTTTGATGTACGTGGTATTTTGGCGATGATCTCCATAACTGCGCTCACAAATAAGTTAGTATACATTATTTATGTTTGCTCATCATCCAAAACCAAATCTGGGGAATCATATCACAACAGGCCCGAGGAGGTTGGAGCGGATCGACAGTTTGTAGTCAGCCAGTGACGGGGGGCCAACAGAAAGCCATGACGGGGACTGACTCGGGAGTCAGGGAGAGGGCCGGAGAGAAAGATAGTGCACCACAGGCTGGGGGCAGTTCCGGCGCATGACGGACGCTGAGATGAGGGAGAAGAGGCAGAAGGGCTTGTGTTTTAGATGCGATGAGCGATTCACACCAGGCCACCGGTGTGCGGGGCGCAAGCTCCAGGTGCTGCTGTTGGAGGACGATGACGACGAGGCTGACGTCGAGGAGGAGGCAGCTGAGGCAGATGAGGAGTTGGAGGGCCAGCAGTTGGACGTGGTAGAGGTGTCCCTCAACTCCATGGTAGGGTTCACGTCGAACCATACCATGAAGCTGAGGGGGAGGTCGGCAGCCAGGAGGTGACCGTGCTCATTGATAGTGGGGCTACCCACAAATTCATCTCCAGGAGGGTGGTGGCACAGCAGAGGCTCCAGCTGACTGACTGCGGCAGCTTTAGTGTAATGATGGGGACGGGAAAGAAGGAGAGCAGTCGGGGAGTTTGCAGGGGGCTGGTACCGACTATGCAGGGGATACATGTGATCGCAGATTTCTTACCTCTAGACTTGGGGAGCACCGACATCATTTTGGGTATGACCTGGCTACAGACGTTAGGGGAGATGACAATAAACTGGAAGCTGCTGTGGATGGAGTTTCAGGAGGCAGGGAGAGCAGTGATACTCCAGGGGGGACCCCAGCCTCTGCAGAGTTTTGGTCTCTTTGAAGACCATGGTGAGGACCATCCAGACAGAGGGAGGAGGATATTTAGTTGAGCTGTACTCGTTGACAAGTGAGGGAGGCGCAGAGGCCAGTGTAGAGCAGCCCATTCCAGGAGAGGTGCAGCAGCTGATGGAGCAGTTTGAGGAGATCTTCCAGGAGCCTCGGGGTCTCCCACCACCGCGGGACCACGAGCACACCATTGTACTGCGAGAGGGCATGTCCCCCATTAGCGTGCGGCCTTACCGATAGTCCCAGCATCAGAAGGATGAGATATAGAGAATGGTTCAGAGATGGTGCAGGCGGAGGTGATCCAGCCTAGTGTGAGCCTGTTTTCCAACCCAGTGTTGTTAGTAAAGAAGAAGGATGGTAGTTGGCGATTCTGCGTAGACTACATGGCGTTGAACAATGAGACGATCCCAGATAAATTCCACATACCGGTGATAGACGAGCTCCTGGACGAGCTACACGAGGCGGCCTGGTTCAGCAAGTTAGATCTTAAGTCCGGCTACCATCAGATCAGGATGCGACGGTAGGATGTGCCCAAGACGGCGTTCAGGACGCATAAGGGTCACTATGAGTTTCTTGTCATGCCTTTCGGTTTGACAAACGCACCTGCCACCTTTCAGGCTTTTATGAACAAGGTATTCCGTCCCTATCTCAGGCGACTCGTACTAGTTTTTTTTCGATAATATTTTGGTGTACGGTCGTACTCTGGAGGAGCATTTGGACCACCTGCAGGTGGTGTTTCAGGAGCTGCAGTACCATCAGCTATATGTAAACAGGAAGAAGTGTCTTTTCGGGCAGCCGAGTGTGGAGTATTTGGGGCATGTAGTATCAGCAGGAGGGGTGGTAGCAGATAGAGCAAAGATAGCGGCCATGCTGGACTGGCCGCGTCCCACTACGCTCTGAGGGCTACGGAGTTTCCTGGGGCTGACAGAATACTATCGCAGGTTCGTGGAGGGGTATGGGACGATTGTCTGGCCGCTGACAGCGTTATTGAAGGACAGTTCCATTGGGGTGAGGAGGCAACGACAACATTTGAGGCCCTGAAAAGGGCAATGACCACTGTGCCAGTATTGGCGTTGCCCGACTTTTTCAGACCCTTCGTGGTAGAGGCGGACGCATCAGGACATGGGCTGGGAGCAGTACTGATGTAGGAGCAGCGGCCTATAGCTTACTACAGCCAGGTGTTGACCGCGAGGGCCCGACTACGATCGGTCTACGAGAGAGAGCTGATGGCCATAGTGTTGTCCATACAGAAGTGGAGGCCATATTTGTTAGGACGGAGCTTCCTAGTACGTACAGATCAGCGGAGCCTGAAGTACCTATTGGAGCAGCGGATGGTAGCGGAGGAGCATCAGAAGTGGATGCGGAAGCTGATGGGATACAGGTTCGAAATTGAGTATCGCCCGGGGCTGGAAAACAAGGCGGCTGATGCATTATCCCAGCGAGAGGAGGGGGAGCTGGCAGCATTAGCAGTGTCCGTTCTTCAGGACTTGGGTCCGCTACAGCAGGAGGTGGAGCAGGATTCGGAGCTAGCAGGTATACTGGAGGCTCTTCTGTAGGGGTCTACTGAGTTTCCGGGGTATTCTTTACAGGAGGGATGGCTGCTGTACTGGGAGAGGCTTGTGCTACCGAGGACGTCCACATATATATCAGTCATACTCCAGGAGTTTCACGGCAGTGCCATTGGAAGACATTCTGGGGTCCTCAAGACCTATCAGCGACTGGCGAGGGAGGTCTACTGGAAGGGTATGAAAAAGGAGGTGGCGAGGTTTGTGGCGGAATGTGACGTGTGCCAGCGTCAGAAGTACCAGGCTATGTCCCCAGGAGGACTACTACAGCCACTATCCTTACCGAAGCGAGTACGGGAGGACCTCTCCATGGACTTCATTGATGGGTTGCCGAAGTCGGGAGGATACACAGTCATTTTTGTTGTGGTCGACCGCCTCAGCAAATATGCACACTTTGTTCCACTTCGGCATCCTTACAGCGCAGTATCGGTGATAGATGTGTTTGTGAGGGAGGTCATACGTCTGTATGGACCTCCAAAGTCCATAGTCTCGGACCGAGACAAGCTGTTCCAGAGCAGATTCTGGCGGGAGCTTTTCAGGTTGCAGTGGACGACATTGAAGCGGAGCACGGCTTACCATCCCCAGACTGATGGTCAGACGGAGGTGGTAAACTGGAGTGTGGAGACTTATTTGCGGTGCGTCATTTCAGAGAATCCTAAGGAGTGGTCGCGTTGGCTATCATGGACGGAATATTGGTATAACATTTCATATCACACGGCGACGCAGACTACACCCTTCAGGATTTTGTATGGCAGAGACCCTCCGCACTTGCTACATTATGGGCATGAGACAACACATGTGTCGGATGTGGAGCAATACATAGCGGAGAGGGACCGGATTCTGGAGGAGCTGAAGCTCTATTTGGCGAGGACACATCATGTGATGAAGGCTAGGGCAGACTTACACCGTCGTGACGTACAGTTTGAGGTAGGGGATATGGTGTATCTGAAGCTGAGGCCCTACAGGCAGCGATCAATGGCTCACAGGGGGAACGAGAAGCTGACACCGTGATATTTTGGACCTTTTGAGGTCGAGGCGAGAGTTGGACCGGTGGCATACAGGTTGAGCTTGCCCCCGGGATCGGCCATTCATCCAGTCTTCCATGTTTCGCAGTTGCGCCAAGCCATTAGCGACCACACACCTTTTCCTTCCCTACCAGAGACCCTTACTGCTGATATGGAGGTCCGACTGGAGCCCGAGGAGTTGAAAGGGGTTCGGAGGAGCGTCACAGGAGAGCGGCATGTGTTGCTTCAATGGAAGGGCTTGCCAGAACATGATAGCACGTGGGAGGACATGGACGAGATGGCGACGCGTTTTCCAGACTTCCACCTTGAGGACAAGGTGGCTCTTTGGCGGGGAGTATTGATGGGCCCCCGCCCGTACAGGTGTACACCCGCAGGAGGCCGACGCGGGCCCAGGCCCAAGCCGTCGGCCTCCCTTAGCCGCGCGCGCCTTAGCCCCTCGAAACCCTAACTTGCATTATAAGTAGGGGCTAGCCGTCGATTATTTTCTTATGCTATGATTATGATATTGGTGTAATTCCATAGGTAGACGAGTGCGGACGTCCTCTTTGGCGTCTTGGGAGGAGAATACACCTATTTTGTATTCACTTATCTAGATTATCTCTACTATTTCTCTATAAAAATTGTGTCTTTTGTTGAATCCTAACAGCTTGGGGTCCCCAAGGAGGCTGTCGCCCCTCGGGAAGGGGCGCCAGCCCCTCCTGGGGCCCCCAGGAGGGCTACCACCCCAACTGCAAGGGCACTATCCCTTGCTGGGGCCCCCAGGGGGGGCTGCCGCCCCTCAGGAAGGGGCGTCGGCCCCTCCTGGGGCCCCCAGGAGGACTGCCGCCCCTCAGGAAGGGGCGTCGGGCCCTCCAGGGTTCACCATGGGGCTGCCGGCTATTCAACGGCGACGGCGGGCCCTTCGCGACGCCGGACAATGAGGATTTGGCTTTTTGGGCCCAAAACAGCGAGCGGCAGAGTCCTTCCAGCAGCACGACGACGACCCTCCAGATTGTTCGTGGGAGCCCGACGACGCCATTCGGGCCCCGCCTTGTCCCAACGGTAATTTTCAGGACGTCGTTGGAAGCGGTGGAGGACAATCACATCCTTTTGATCCGGGAGGAGGCATGCAATCAGAGCTTGGAACGAAAGCCCCACACACCTCATGCACCACCTTGAGGACAAGGTGGATTTTCAGGAACGGAGTTATGATAGATCCGGCCCATTAAAGGGGAATTTTGGGGGCTTTGTGTTATTTTGGATTAATGTATGGGTATTTGGGTCTTTAAACATCGAATTGAATTATTACAAATAAGGGGGAGGCTAGCCGGCCCTAGTTATGTGAATTTTGATGATTTTGTGAGAGAAGAGAAAGTTCTTCGAGATTCCTAAGGAGAGTGCGGACGTCCTCGCTTATCAGCGTCTTGGGAGGGCGATTACCCCTAAAATTGTAATCAATTATCTATTTTATTTCAGTGTTTTGTTAATAAATTTCAGATTTAGTTTGGATCCGATCATGTTGGTATCATAGCATCAAGATCCATAGCTGCGGCGGGATCTTAAGTCAACATCGACGAAATCCTTGCGAGTGTGGAAGCAAGTCAAAAGAAACAAGACGAACTCCTAACGCAAATCATGCAACAACTCGCGCTCCTCGCAGTAAAATGTGGAAATGACGATGAAACCCCTAATTTTGGGCTAAAGGCGTCGACTTTGGACGAGAAAGAGGAAAAAGTCGACAACTTTGATACGGATCTGCATCCAGACGACGAAGGGCAACAAAATTCAGATCTAAAGACATCGAAAACTTCAGAATTGGGCGAAAACCCAGATCTAGGGCAAAAGACGAAGCTTTCGGCGGAGAAATAGAGAGAGTTGCCGCTTTTGGCAACAAAACAGAGGGGTGCACCCCTCTTGGGCCCCCAGGGAGGCTGTCGCCCCTCGGGAAGGGGCGCCAGCCCCTCCTGGGGGCCCCAGGAGGGCTGCTGCCCCTCAGGAAGGGGCGTCGGCCCCTCCTGGGGCCCCCAGGAGGGCTGCTGCCCCTCCAGAATGGGCGTCAGGTCCTCCAGGGTCCCCCATAGGGGCTGCCGGCTATTCAACGGCGACGACGGGCCCTTCGCGACGTCGGACAACGAGGATTTGGCTTTTTGGGCCCAAAACAGCGAGCGATAGAGTCCTTCCAACAGCACGACGACGACGACCCTCCAGATTGTTTGTGGGAGCCCAACAACGCCCTTCGGGCCCCGCCTTGGCCCGCCGGTAATTTTCAAGACATCGTTGGAAGCGATGGAGACCTGGGAGGAGGCATGCAATCAGAGCTTGAAACAGAAGCCTCACACACCTCATGCACCACCTTGAGGACAATGTGGATTTTCAGGGGTGGAGTAATGATAGATCCGACCCATTAAATGGGCATTTTGGGGGCTTTGTGTTATTTTGGATTAATGTAGGGGTATTTGGGTCTTTAAACATCAAATTGGATTATTATAAATAAGGGGGAGGTTAGCCGGTCCTAGTTATGCAAATTTTGATGATTTTGTGAGAGAAGAGAAAGTTCTTCGAGATTCCTTAGGAGAGTGCGGACGTCCTCGCTTATTACCGTCTTGGGAGGGCGATTACCCCTAAAATTGTAATCAATTATCTATTTTATTTCAGTGTTTTGCTAATAAATTTCAGATTTGGTTTGGATCCTATCACGTACCTACAAATAAAATCAACTCACAGTCTTCCAAGTGTTTTGATCAATAGATACGCTAATTGATTGGTAGAAGAGGCATGTCTTGGCTCGATAATAATTGTGTCACATCCAATTAGGCGACAATCCACCTTAACAACATGCTTCATTTGCTCATGCAACACTTTAAGAGATGTAAATATAAGATCGATTATCACTCTATGAGATGTAAATATCAGATCGATTATCACAATTCAGCTACATAAAAGGCGTGCCACAAAACCCATTTCGATTAAAATATTTTGCATCCACTGAAGATCACGAGTGGTATCAACCATAGTGGGATATTTTGACCCCGCACTTGGTGTGGACAATATGATGTGGTTCTTGCTTTTTCAAGATACTAGATTTTTTCCAACAAAAACACAATAGCATATGATTGATTTCATATCAATCGAATGTTTGGCCTAATATGAATTACAAAACATGGCTAGACGTCAGATTATAAAAACCCTTCGCCTAGAGCACTCTTTAAATATTGTAAAATCCGAACCACAACATCCAAATAACTCGTTCATGACGCGGACATAAACCGACTAGCTACAATCACATGGTATAATGCTTTCTTCCTTTCCTCACATCACCTAACCAAAAAATTATTGTAGTGGTTGTTCTGCCGTATCGTAATGCTACAATATGATATGGTTCATTGTCTGAAAAAAAGAGAAAAAAAAGATGTGATTTTGTTGGTAATTTCGTTTTGAATGTTACTTTGAAGTTTACTTCAAGGGAACATGTTTATGGGCTACGTTAGGTGAATTTGGATTGATTTTTGGGATTCCAAGAATGAATTTGGTTTGATTTTTGGGCATGATTAATATCGTGTAATGATTTTGTACGGAATTCTTTTCTTTGGTGAGAGATGTAAGAGTTTGATTTTATTTTTTAGTCATTTGAAAGGATCCTTGTTTTTGTTTTTGTTTTTGAAAGAGACTGACTATGGCAACTTCCAAGCCTAAGTTGATCTATAATTTCATAGACCACAGGAAAGATTGTTGATAGGAATATAGATTTAGATAATTATCTACAATGAAAGAAAATGATGGAGATTCACTTGATTAAGAGAGGAAAGAAAACTCATCTTACCAATGATCATTCACGCTTTATGATAGATGTATGGGAGCAAGATGATCCCCTGATCTTCAATCAGATTTTAAACACGATAAATCTCAAAAGTCAAAATTTTATAATTCAGGCTTTCATTACGAATGAGCTCTGAAAAGACCTCGAGGAGCTATATTTAGGAGAGAATAATTTAAATCAAGAGCTTGATTGTCATTCAGAAGATTCTGTTGAGTAAGAAAGGATGTAAAACCTTACCTTATCACTGCACGAATTTCAACAAGGTCCATCGTGCAGGAAATAGAATTTTATGATAGATGTTTGGCATATTATCCATCTCATGTCAATAAACGAGTTGATAGTCCTTTTGAATTAGTTCATGTAGCTGTTTGAGTTGAATGTCCAATAACTTCTTAACTTGGTTTGATGTATTTTACTATCTTTGTAGATAATTTTTCTCATGTAACTTGACTCTAATGCCATGTAAACAATAGAACTAAAGAATACACACTAACACTGAGGTCTTTATGTTGTTATTGTTACTATAGCTGAAAATAATGAGTACAATTCTTATTTCGATCCCTACTTCCACTCACACTCTAGTAACTAATTGTAATCTAATATTGCATAGTATACACAAAAGTCAATGTACTTTCACATATTGCTTAATAGATCCTATCGATAGCACCACAATTAGGGTTGAATGAACCAAACAAGGCTGATGTTGGGCGGTTCATCTTTCTTCATGTATTTAAAGGAAGATTGCATCCAGTTTGTTAAGTTAATGAATGACCTCAAGTGAGCTTCCAATGAGCTCGAGCTGAGCCCAAAGCTATGAAGCCCATTCCCATTCAATAGTTTGAAGAGTAAGACAATAATTTTAGGCACTATCTCAAGCTTATGAGCCTATTTTCCTAAACATCAAGGTTTTACCAAGCTGAACCTGAGCCGAGATTCTAGCCGTACACGATTATTATAACATTAATCGATGTAATATCACATCAAGTATCAACCAAGTCACTCTAATGAGTCGAGATTACACATAAGTTCAAACCAGGCCAAACTAGACGAGTCAAGCTTAAGTTGGTCCTAAACTAGTCAATCCAGATCGAGTAGAATTATAACAAGCTATGCTCATTTTTTGTTGGTTCATTTTGTTGAATATGATTTTATGTTTAGACAAGGCTCATTTAGTGTCACACGAATACAAACGAGATTTACTTGAGTGTCTCTATGAGGTTTTCAAGCATTTTATAGCTCCAGTCTAACCCCACATCAAGTAAGATGAATCGAGGTACTATTGAAAGCAGGGGCACAATCATCAGTAGTAGTATTATGCTGGGAACGACTTTTAACATTTGCTTAGCAAGCAAAATTTCCCTAACATGACTTCAAAGTTCAAAATATCAATATCAATGAAGAAAAAGATGCGACAATGCAGGGAGTTGCAGAACTTAAAAACATCTTACTATTTAGATGACATCCAGGTATTATCGCTTAATGTGGATCAAACAATTCTACCTCAAATTTACGTATTTCTCAACATTATCTCCAGATTGCTTATCATATTCAGAATTTTTAAATTGTTTTTTGAAGTCCAGCTATTTTCAATGCTGGTGGGCAAAGTTGCTTAATTCTTGTTACAAAAGTCTGTAAAGCTAAAATGTGTTATTCAGCATCACTTCTCCTACTTTCTGAAATATGAGAAGAAACCTGAGATTACTTGCAACAAACTTAGCATCAACAGTTGAGTTTTCACGAAAATTAAGAATGAATAAATAAACAAAATATCTTTACTCTTTTTGAACTCAGTTTGCATGCGGCTATGGTGATGGGGCCTTTTAATTTTGATCCAATCAATCGGTGCGTATTCTTGCTTGAAATGGACAGAAAATTACAACCTGATCTGTCTACTCTATGTTGACAAGCTACTGTACAATATCATGGTAACAAAATCCCTGACTGGTAATGAAATTTTGAGATTTCAGGAAAACAATATGACATGGTCTTGTATGGAAAAGGAGAGTAAGACTAGGCTCCATTCGAATGGACCAAACATGCAAATCCATCCAAGACAATTTTAAAATCAGGTAATCTAAATGGAAAATCCTTTCCGTTGGATGTGATCTACCATATTACACTACATAAAAATAAAATTTCAAATGATTTGTACATGTTATTGATACGATCCGGAAGGTCGAATCAATAAAGGTCTGATTTTTAAAGAGGAAAAATTAAAAAGAGGAATTTTTATTTGGAATTTGATGAAGAACAAAGATAACTTGAGTTCCTTCAAGACGAACTCGATCTCCTAGCTTTTACTTGAACGGATAAAAAGCCTAAAGATCCCTCACAAGATGCCTAAGAATGTTCTTCAACAAAATAAGCATAACCCTAACAATGGTGGCTAGCCCTAATAAATAGAAAACCGGGGATTTCTCCATTCGAATGGACCAAACATGCAAATCCATCCAAGGCAATTTTAAAATCAGGTAATCTAAATGGAAAATCCTTTCCGTTGGATGTGATCTACCATATTACACTACATAAAAATAAAATTTCAAATGATTTGTACATGTTATTGATACGATCCGGAAGATCGAATCATTAAAGGTCAGATTTTTAAAGAGGAAAAATTAAAAAGAGGAATTTTTATTTGGAATTTGATGAAGCACAAAGATAATTTGAGTTCCTTCGAGACGAACTCGATCTCCTAGCTTTTACTTGAACGGATAAAAAGCCTAAAGATCCCTCACAAGATGCCTAAGAATGTTCTTCAACAAAATAAGCATAACCCTAACAATGGTGGCTAGCCCTAATAAATAGAAAACCGGGGATTTACTAATTTAGCCTGAAAAGACTAAAATACCCCTGAACCCACTAAACCCACTACGTGATGATCTCGCGCCTCCTACGCCTCACATACATCACGATAGGTGGACCCGCATCATGAATGGCCGGTGGGTTTCATGGCCGGTTGGTTGGTGATGCGTCCGCATCAATACCCCCTAAAAGAGCCACCTTGTCCTCAAGGTGAAAATCTGGAAACTGCTCCCGGACCACGTCATATGCCTCCCACGTGGCGTCACAATCAGGCAGGCCCACCCAGTAGATCAGCACCTCTCTTCGTCGTCCCGGTCCCTGACGAACTGTCCGCACATCCAAGGGCTCGAGCAAAACCTCCATGTCCTCCGTCAGTGTAGGTGGCAGAGTAGACGTGGCTGACTGGTCTCCAATCGCCCTCCGTAGCTGCGACACATGGCACACCGGATGTATCGCAGAGGAAGGTGGCAGGCGTAACCGATACGCCACCTTCCCAATTTTGGCCTCAATCTGGTAGGGACCGTAGTAGCGAGCTGCTAGCTTCTCATTCTGCCTCCGAGCTAACTTTTCTGTCTATAGGGCCGCAGCTTGAGATATACCATATCTCCCTCCTGAAAGTGAACGTCCCGCCGGTGGTCGTCTGCCCGGGCCTTCATCACCTGCTGAGCCCTCAAAAGATGTCTCTGTAGCTCCTCCAACATAGCATCTCTGTCTCCCATGTAAGCCTCCACCTGTGACACCGGTGTCTGCCTGTCACCGAAACGCATCAAGGATGGTGGGTCTCGTCCATAGAGGATCTTGAAGGGGGTCGTCCCTGCTGTTGAGTGGTACGGCGTGTTGTACCAGTACTCCGCCCATGCCAACCACCTGTGCCACTGTTGAGGCGTCTCTGACACGAAGCACCGCAAATAAGTCTCTATAGAGCGGTTCACCACCTCGGTCTGTCCGTCCGTCTGTGGGTGGTATGCAGTACTCCTCTCAAGGACCGTACCATGTACCATGTACCCTGAAGAGCTCCCGCCAGAACCCGCTCAAGAAGACCTGGTCCCTGTCGGACACTATGGACCCCGGTATCCTGTGTAAGCATACCACCTCCCGAATGAATGCTGTGGCCACCGAGACCGCTGTGTAAGGATGCTTCATAGGTATGAAATGGGCATACTTACTCAGGCGGTCTACTACGACGAGAATCACTGTATATCCCTCGGAACGGGGCAGCCCGTCAATGAAGTCCATCGTGACCTCCTCCCATACCCTCTGGCAACTTCAGCAGCTGTGGGAGCCCGGCTGGGGCCATGGCCATATACTTGTGACGCTGGCAGCCGTCACAAGCAGCTACTAACTGGGCAACTCTCCGCCGCATCCCCGGCCAGTACACCTCCCTAGCCATCCTCTGGTACGTCTGTTGTACCCCCGAATGGTCTCCAGTCGCCGACCCGTGGAACTCCTGAAACAGGACTGGTATAAATCCTGAGGCCCGCGGTAGCACCAACCTCCCCCGGTAAAGCAGTCTGCGCCCCTGTAAGGAATACCCGGTCGGCCCCTCCTTTCCCTGCTGCAGCAACTCTCGGATCCGTCTCAGCTCATCATCACTCTCAGCTTCCTGAAAAATGGGCTCCCAGTCCAACCATATCGGTCGCGACAAAGCCCTCAAGTCCACGCTCTCCTCCCGGCGAGACAAGGCATCAGCTGCCTTGTTCTCCAACCCCGGCATGTACTCGATGTCGAATCAGTACCCCACCAGCTTGGACAACCAACGCTGGTGCTCCTCAGTAACCAATCGCTGCTCCAAAAGGTACTTGAGGCTCCGTTGGTCCGTCCTGACCACGAACTCCCGGCCCAACAGATAGGGCCGCCACTTCGTCACCGCGAAGACAATGGCCATCAATTCCCGCTCATAAACCGATTTCAACAGTGCTCTAGCAGACAACATCTGATTGAAATAGGCTATGGGCCGTCCCTCCTGCATAAGCACCGCCCCCAATCCATACCCTGATGCGTCAGTCTCCACCACAAAAGATAGGCTGAAATCTGGCAAAGCAAGGACTGGCGCCGTCGTCATCGCCACCTTCAAGGCCTGAAATGCCTTGGTGGCCTCTTCCCCCCAATGGAACCCGTCCTTCTTGAGCTGTTCGGTAAGGGACCAGGCTATGGTGCTGTACCCCTTAACGAACTTCCGGTAATAGCCCGTCAGATCCAAAAATCTGCGAAGAGCTCGCAGGGTAGTAGGCACCGGCCAATCCAGCATAGCCGCTATCTTCGACTTGTCAGCCGCTACCCCCTCCGCCGACACAACATGTCCTAGGTACTCGATCTGCTCCTGGCCGAAACTGCACTTCTTCCTGTTGGCGAACAACTGATGCGCCATCAACTCCCGGAAGACCACCTCCAAGTGGCCCAAGTGCTCCTTCATGCTCCTACTGTAGACGAGGATATCGTCAAAGAAAACGAGAATGAACCTCCGCAGGAAGGGCTGGAAGACCTTGTTCATCAAGACCTGGAAAGTAGAGGGGGAATTCGTCAAGCCGAACGGCATGACTCTGAACTCGTAGTGCCCCTCGTGGGTGCGGAAGGCAGTCTTCGGCACATCCTCTGGCCGCATCAAGATCTGGTGGTACCCTGCCCTCAAGTCGATCTTCGAAAAGATCGCCGTCCCATGAAGCTCGTTCAGTAGCTTGTCGATCACCGGAATAGGAAACTTGTCAGTGACAGTCTCCTTATTCAGCGTCCGGTAATCGACGCAGAATCTCCAACTCCCGTCCTTCTTGACCAGCAAGACTGGGCTCGAAAAAGGACTCACAATTGGCTGGATTACACCAGCCTGCAGCATCTCCCGCATCATCCTCTCAATCTCGTCCTTCTGCACATGCGGGTACCGGTACGGTCGCACACTCACCGGTGCTGCTCCATCACGCAATACAATCGCGTGCGCGTGCCTCCTGGACGGTGGTAGCCCCTGCGGGTCCTGAAAGACCTCCTGGTACTGCTCTAGTACCTGCTCAACCTCCGCGTTGATGTCTCCCTGCTGCCCCCTATCTTCTCCACGGACACCTCCCCGAACCAAACCGCCACCCCTAGTCTCAATCGGGCCTCCCACGTCAACCCCGTACAACTCCTCCGGCCACGCAGGCCTCTCCCATGCCTCGGGCTGATAATGGTGCCCTGGAAACTCTGGTGGTCGTGCGAAAACGGGCCTCGGCCCAGGTGGGATGGTCTCTGCTCTTCAAAATTGGCCCGCAGGGGTCCCAATAGCTGATACCAATTTGATATGATCCGGAAGATCGAATCAATAAAGGTCAGATTTTTAAAGAGGAAAAATTAAAAAAAAAGGAATTTTTATTTGGAATTTGATGAAGAATAAAGATAACTTGAGTTCCTTCGATACGAACTCGATCTCCTAGCTTTTACTTGAACGGATAAAAAGCCTAAAGATCCCTCACAAGATGCTTAAGAATGTTCTTCAACAAAATAAGCATAACATTAACAATGGCGGCTAGCCCTAATAAATAGAAAACCGGGGATTTACTAATTTAGCCTGAAAAGACTAAAATACCCCTGAACCCACTAAACCCACTACGTGACGATCCCGCGCCACCTACGCCTCACGTACGTCACGATAGGTGGACCCGCATCATGAATGGCCGGTGGGTTAGGTGATGCGTCCGCATCAGTTATCCATACATGTTATCCATGCATCAAGTGGTTGCAAAATCAATCTTTTAGAATAGTCATAAAATCGACTAGTGTTGCAACCACTTGATGTACAAATCATTTGAAATTTTGTTTGTAGATAGTTTAGACATGGTAGATCACATCTAATGGAAACATCTAATGGAATGGATTTTTCATTTAGATTACCCAATTTTAAAATTGACTTGGATAAATTTGCATGTTTGGTCCTCCGAATGGAGCCTAGTCTTACTATGGAAAAGGAAATAATCATGTTTGCTCTTCCTATAGCAACTTAACTGGTGGGGGAAACTTTACTTACCGATGATGGTGCACAGATATTCGATAAACTGAATCATGGAACCAGAAGCTACATCTAACCTGTGCCAAATCCTGATCATCTCTATCCCACTTTTCAATTGCTTGCTGCAAATATTTTATAGCAGCAGGGTAGAATTTTCTTCTTAGCATAACTGCACCGAGCTCAAAGTACCCGGTGGCGGCGGCATCACCACTTCGAACCTGCTCCTGAAGGGTCAAAAATTGGGCAATACAACAGATGTAAGCACCCATTTTGGTCAACGAACTATTTTTATAGCAAGATATACTTGGATATGAAGGCTGCACAATAAATTCAAAACATGGTATTATACTGTTAAATGAATAGAATAGATCTTCAAACTTCCCAAGGTTGTTTAGAAATTGAAGTTGGCAGGATTTGTGTTTATTTGTGTCTCACCAAGAATAAACTAACAGCCAAAATTTTCTTAATGAAAATTGGCTGCATTTTAAATGCACCACGGGGATGACCATCCCAAGAAATATATATTTCTTCTATACTTTTCGGGAATGTCTAAATTTTATTTCACCCTTTGGACCACAAGTTCTATATTTACATATGTCTAAATTTACTTGTACTTTAAAACTACAATTGCATTTTAAGGCACCCAAAATTCCAAGCACCTCTCCTTTGGGGTACAGCTGACAATCCTCTTTCGAATGAAACAGAAGATCCCTCCACGATTCTAGCAGAGATTAGGAAACATAGAACCAAAAAGGAAACAGAATAAGCAATACAAACTACATATGAATTATTTTGGATGAACGAGTTAGAATACTCCAGCATCTCCCATATATGGAAAAATCATCTAAAGCATTTCTTGCACCTGCCACGAACATGTGATCTCCCGAATAACAACCGATCATTTTCTCAAGAAAAATAATTTTAAAAGACGATAAAGGAGAAACAGGAGAGAAGGAAGAACATTCATGATAACAAGTTTTAGGGCAGTTCTCCATTAGCCATACTGCATATATATGAAACACTAACACAGAAATCTACCTGCAATTTGTGGAAAATCGATAGAGAGAAATTAGATTCAAGAAGAAAATTAAGCGAAAACTTAAGATTTATGTTTAATTTTTATTCAAGTAGCGTATCATTGTCATAGTTTGCTGGCATAAAAATTAACCTTCTTGTAGATCGATCTCAAGACCGAGGAGGCGATTGAGCTCTCCAAACACTTTCGTTTGAAATCAGATCAAGAGATTTCTGGTACCTCGGCTTTATCATCTCTGGTGATAATCAAGTCGTTCAAGTAGACTAGCACAACTGCTAACTTGTGACAATGCTTCTCGACGAATATGCTGGAATATTAAGGAGTAATAGAGGATCCAATCTGAAAAGGAAACTCACCAATCATCCCATATTATGTTCATGGCGTCTGGGTTGGTCAATATAGGGCTTTCCTTAACTGCAGGCATACCTTGCCTTTTTCTAATACTTAAAACCCATGCATGTATAGTTCTTGATTCACTTCATCATGTAAAAAGGAGTTTTCACATCCGTCTGTCATAACTTTCAAGTAGTACGGGCTGCCATGGATAGTTATGATCTTTGCTGCTGGACTATATGTATCATTATAATCCTGCCTATATTGTTACGGAAATCCTTGAGCCACTGGTTGTGCCTTGTATCTTTCGATCTAACCATCTAATCATGTCTTGATTTTATACACCTAATTTCAAGAAATGGTCATCAATATAATTTTTGTATGTAATGTAGGTCCTAGATTTCTGCTTCAATTGCTTCCCTTTGTTCCTGGTGTTATGCTTCACAAAGCTAGACGGCTCATATATGCCTTCAGTGACTATTGCATTGGTTTACTTTGGACTCTACCTTATTTGTCTGATTGATCTCTGAAGCTGCTCCATCAATTTGTCCCTTGTATCTCCTATTTAGTTTGGGCACTCCTCTCTGGTGTCTTTTGATGCACACTGGTGTCTTTTGATGCACACCAGATGGTCGCGGCATCTTTTGTTATGGAGACTTTAAAGAACCAGACCTTGTATCTTCATGCTACTTTGACTCTTCCTCTTCTTTCGAACCCTCTATCTTTTCTTGCAGCTTATTTTCAAGTTGTACAGAATATGACAGCACTTCTTCTTAAGGAGACCACCAAGATGATGCTCTTGGAAATTTTCAGTCTGCTCTTGAATTTGTTCCCCTTTGATTCTTATGCTTCTACTGAAGCAATTCTTTGAGAGAGCCAACCTTAGGAGTAGTTACGTGAGCAAAGGTGGCGAAGATGCTTTTACTTCAATGGCACAATCTACAACAACGCGAACTATCGTATCCAATACGAAGTTTGAAATTGAGAAGTTTGATGGACGAATCAACTTCGGCATGTTGAGATGCGGAGTACTTGACATCTTGACTAGATGAGAGGCCGACTACGACGTCGGATGCGGAATGGAAGATGATGAACCGGACCGCCTGCGGTACGATCCGGCTCTACTTGACAAAGGAGAAGAAGTACCCTTTCATGGAGGAGACGAACGCAAAAGCGTTATGGGATGCGCTTGGTGAGAAGTATATGAAGAAGAACATTCAGAATCACCTACACCTAAAGGAGAAGCTTTTTGGCCTTAAGATGGAGGAAGGAGTTTCAGTTGAAGAACACCTCGACTACTACTACAAACTCCCCACGTCAAGGGGGAAAATGTAATTCTTCTCAACTCACTGCATAAAGACTATGAGCACATCGTTACGATCTTAACATATGGTAAAGAATCTATCACCTTCAATGAAGTTTCTAACGCTCTTACTAGCAACAAATTTAGAAAGAAGGATAATGAGAAGGTGAGGGGTCAATGATCCGAAGCGCTTACCATGGTTAGAGGTCGGAGTAATGAAAGAGATGGAGGCCGCAAAGGGAACCATAGATCCGAGACGAGGGACAATAGTAGAGCTCCGCGCACAGACATCGAGAGAGATTAATGTGCCTTTTGTAAGGAAAGAGGACATTGGGCGATGGAGTGCCCAAAGGCTAATAAGAAGAAGAATGCTACCGCCAACATCGTCAAAAGCGAGGAGATGGATGAGTGTGTCCTAGTTGGTGCGATGGAGGGGGTTATAAAGGGGGATGGGTGCTCGACTCGGCTTGCTCGTTCTATATGACACCCCACTTTCCATGAAGGTGATACGAGTAAAGTCCTTGTTGGAGACGATGGAGTATGCACGACGGCGGGCATTAGCACGATCCGCATAAAGATGAGTGATGGTGTCACACGGGACATATGCGATGTTCATTATGTACCCGACGTGAAGTACAACTTGATATCGCTTGGTTTATTAGAAGCACAAGGGTGCAAAGTGACTATGTAGGACGACGCTTTGAAGGTGACACGAGGAGCAATGATCCTAATGAAGGGGAAGCGTGAAGGTAACCTCTATTACTTGGATGGTACGGTGATGATGAAGACGACAAGAGTTACAGATGAGCGAGCTACCGACTCAAGCTTGCACGCACTAAAGACATCATTGGATGATCTCCGGAGAGGTGCTGCTAATAGAAGTGATGGTTCAAGTCAGTATGGTGGAGATACCTTGTCCCCACAACTTGCACATCGGATGGATTCTATCAAAGTTTGGAGACCAAGGTATGAGAGATGCCAACATGCAAGAATGGTCTCGTTTACTTTCTTTGTCAGGTGTGATAAGTCTCCGACCTTATTCGATGAGGTGGAGCACAATGACGACCTATGTGAACGAAGGAAAGATTGGTGTGATGAGATGAAATCAACGACGACTGATGAAGCCAATGATCGGGTGGAGCTACTTGACATTAGTGATTGTTCGACGGACGAGCTTATGAATGTCGATATAGGAGTCAAGTTCGAGTATGACTCGGACTTGTATGTTGACGATATGAGATAATTTTGGTGGTCCCTTCTGGGGCAATGAGACTCTGCAGAGCCAAATGAGCCTTTCGAGGCAAGATGACGGGAATACGAGATGATTATCACAGGGGAGGAGCGTTGACGGTCGATTGTGTGACATAGACCCAATATCTCGACAAGGTGGAGATTTGTGGTTGTTGGCTCGATGAGGCTGTTGGAAATTTCCAATAGCCCCATGTGGTCTGCTCTTGAATTTGTCAAAAAAGGACCAAAGAAAGGGGGGTTGGTGCACCAACCCCCTCCCCTTTGATTCTTATAAAAAGATAACAAATATATGAGTTATTTGCATCGAAAAATTGGGAATCCAATTGAGCTTCTACTGAAGCATTGGAAAAACTGGTATGAAGTCCTATTGGAAGTTTCATAGGATCATTGAGAGTCATCTTTGAGAGAGCCAATTGTGAGGATTTCTTAGGAGTGGTTGAGTGTCTTTTGTATCTCCCAATTGAAATCAATAGAAGTGTTTTCTTGGTCATTAAGGCAAAGTTCTCTCTCTATTTGTTCTTCGTGCTAGATACTTCGGTGATTTGATTGTTTCCGCTTGGTGCACACCAGATGCTTCACTAAGCACAAGGTTTTGTGGTATGTAGCACCTTCCAATTGGAGGTCACAACACCTCTATACGTTTCTCTCCTTGTCGTGCCTCACGATGACACAACGGCTTGCTTTCTTTCAAACTTGCTGCGAATGTGGTCCATCACAGGCACAATGTATACACAACTGAAGACTTGAATGGTTTCCTACTACATGACCTTTGAAATGGCAACACACATCCCACCTTCGGTTGTGGCAGCTTATTGATAATGCATACTTCAGTTTTCATGCATTATGCCTAGAAGTGTCCCGGCACATTCTTGACATGCAATATGTTTCTTCAAATATCTGCAAAACATTAATTCTTTCTTTTGCAACCCTATTTTGTTGTGTAGTGTTCGGATATGTTAGTCATCTTTGTTGGATATTGAGATGCACCATGTATGATTTTTGATGATGATTAAATAAATGAAGTGTGCTAATCAAGTTTGTGAGTGTGTATGTATTAAAGCTTAATTTTAAAAGATATGAGTTTAAAGCTGTGGAGAATTTACATCAAGACTTATGAAGCTCACCAAAAGATATGAAGATGTTCAATAGCTTGTAGTCAAGATGAAGATATTGATGAAGTTCAATCAAGGCAACTAAAGTCCAAGAATCAAAGACATAAATATGGATTTCAAGACTACATCAAGCTCAAGAGTTGGGTAATTTTGATGTATTTTTATTTATGTCTTTAGCTTTGATATAAAGCCTTAGATTGAAGCTTCACATACTTAGGACCACTCAAAAAATGTTTTAAAATTATTTTACAAGTTATTTCCTAAGCTTTTAGAGCTATATCAGAATATCCAAAACTATTTGATGGGTTGGTGATCATTAGTTGACCAATGCTCTTGGGATTTTCAGGCAGACTGCAGTAGTCGACCAACGTTGTACTACTAGTCGACCAATCAGCCACTAGTCGCCCAAAAGATCAACTATAGTCAACTAGTTTGCTCCAATAGTCATATTTGACTTTCTTTTCAATTAGCCGTTGGAGAGCGGTTGGAGGGTATTTTAGCTAGTTTGTTTTAGGCAGATTTTCATCTTATATATAGAATGTTGGTTCATGAGTTTTTTATGCATTGAATGAGCAATTTTTAAGAATTTTCAAGTGATTTCTAAGCCCTCAAAAGCACTCTTAAAAGATTTCTTAAAGCCAAAGTTTTTAGTGTTTCAAAGCTTTTAAGCAAATTGTTTCTTGGTCTATTTGATTTAATCTCCTAGAGCTTTCATTTCTACTTCATTGAGATTAAATCAATTCTCTCTTGATCTCATAAAGTTTTCATCTTTATTATTTTAAGATCATACAGATATTTCCTTCTCCACACTCAGTGGCGGAGCCAGAAAAATTTGTTAGGGGGCGAAAACACAAAAATAAAATATTTTGTTTTCATAAAAGAATACAATTGCAAAAATCAGAGTTTCATCATTAATATAAAAATAAATTACAAGTTACAACACATATCGGCGTGTTTTCATATTTTGAAACCGCTTGATGATTACATTATTACTAATTGTATCAAATATGTCCTTTTCTATGAATGTGATCAAGTTATCATTCATACACTGATCTCCCATGCGATTTCGAAGTCAACTTTTGATGATATTCATGCTGAAAATGCTCTCTCAACTGTAGCTGTTGCTACTGGTAATATCAATGCTAACTTTAGCAGCAAATAAACTAAGGGATAGACTTTGTCCTTTTTAGTCACGACAATTCTTTCTGCAAGACCTACCATGCCATTTAATTCTGAAAACTCCTCATTCGATCTCATATCCAAAATAAAAGTGTCAAGTTGGTTATCAAGCTCCAGGAGTTCTATGTCAGAAAACTCATTAGGATAAAATTGTGCAAGACGAATTAATTTCTCTTTATTGAAAAAACAGAAATGATCATTTGGACTTAAGCATGCAACACCCAAAAGTAGATCTGTATTTGCCTCAGGAAACCGATTGTTAAGCTCTTGAACTTGCATATCGATCACAGTCAAAAAGAATCCTACATGATAATAATGTAGGTTGGTACATTCTGGAGCTTTACGACGAGATCTCACTCGAGCTACAAATTTTTCATCCATCTTTGGAACATTGATCCCTTGTTTCATTCCAAATACTGACACTTCAAAAAGAAGAGTATCACACCCATCATTTCTCATCATCTGCATCCTTTTTTTAGAAATACTTACTAGTTCCATAGCATTTACAATATCCTGATATATTCTTTGCAATGCCTGCGACAGTTCATGTGTAATTCCAAGGACATTCTTCATCAAATGTAAGCCGAATATAAAATCAAAAGATTGCATTGATTCCAATAACGCAAAAGCTTCTGCCCTTTGCTTTGAATTTGTACCATCTTCTTCAACAATTTCAAGTACCTCAATTACAGAATGAAACATCTTGATTAAACTAAGCAACCAACAAAAATGTGAACTCCAACGTGTATCACCGGGTCTTTTCAAAGAGCATTCTTGATTTAGGCCTCGTCCACTTGATAATTCACCTTTATCCAATGCCATAATGAGTTCACTAGCTTGTTTCTCCCGAAAAGTATCACACCGCTTGCAAGATGCTTTAACAACATTTGA
This sequence comes from Scilla litardierei, assembly GCA_030789695.1. Classification (NCBI taxonomy): domain Eukaryota; kingdom Viridiplantae; phylum Streptophyta; class Magnoliopsida; order Asparagales; family Asparagaceae; genus Scilla; species Scilla litardierei. The sequence goes on from CM061133.1 coordinate 34,108,901, forward strand.
AATGTTAGAGACCAAACTAAACAAAGAGGCAATCTGGATGTGATTTTTTGTTGTGGCAACTAAAGCTAATTGAAGTTGATGAGCAAAACAATGTATGTAAAACGCACATCTATTCTCGTTAAGAATTAATGATTTGAGTCCATTAAATTCCCCCCGCATGTTGCTAGCTCCATCGTATCCTTGACCTCGTAATCTTGATATGCTAAGTCCATGCTTAGAAAACAACGCTTCAATCCCTTTCTTAAGTGACGACGCACTAGTTTCTTTAACATGTACAATACCAATGAAGCGTTCAACAACATGACCCATATTATTAACATAGCGCAAGGTTACTGCCATCTGCTCCTTTGTTGAAACCAAGGTATGAGGTATCGTCCGATACCTAGGGGTTTCGGGCGTTTCGGACCGGTACCGCCCCATACCGGTCCGAAACCGCATCATCCATCTCGGTATCGGCCGAAACTCAATGGTTTCGGCCAGTTTCGCCCAGTTTCGGGCGAAACTGGCCGAAACCATTGAGTTTCGGTCAGAAAAAGTTAAAAAACATGAAGAACAGGAAGAAGAACGGGAAGAAAATGTCCGAACATGTAAAAAAGAAGAACAGGAAGAAAGAAACAAGGGGAAGAAGACAACCCCTAAACCCTAACACTAAACCCTAGCGACATCCCGTGAATTAACAGTACCCCCTAACCCTAAACCCTAACACTAAAGTCTAAAACCTAGCGAATCTCCCTACAGAAGACATCCCCGTGAATGAACAACACACAGTGCCTGTTCATTCACGGGGTGGGTTATTGTGCAATCAGGGGGTTCATTCCATTATAAAAGGAAAGAGGGGAGGGGAGATGCAGATGCTTACCTCATCGAGAAGAAACCCCGAGCAGAAGCCCTAATTTCGTACCCCTTTGCATCGTTGCCATCGGAGCTGTGCCGTTGTGCCGAGTCGAAGCAATCGACGAGGCAGCCAAGAGTCGAAACCGCTGATTCACGACGAGGCGATCTCGCCGCCGTGTCGAAGTCGAAGCCGCTGTGCCGCTGTGATGGAGTGTCGCTGATTCTCGAGGAGATCTCGCCGCAAGGAGAAGACGCCGCCTCGAGGCAGAGCTCGCCGCTGGAAGAAGACGCCGAGGAGGGTCGCCGCTGGAAGAAGAGGCCGCGGAGCGAGGGTTCTTAATTTTCTTTAGCTGGGTCGAGAGGCAGAAGACGCGGAGATCGGTAAGTGAACGAATTAAATTTGTTAGTTAAAGGGAAATGACTAAAATGCAGTAGGGTTGTCGCGTATTTACAAGTACGCCATTGCTTGAAAAACCTTAATAAACCGTAAGTAATGGCTAACTTGTAAATATTGTGAACTCGATGGAACAAGATGAAACCGTAGTTGTAAGTGCGGGTCGGGTCAATTACCAAACTATCCTTAACTTTCATTATAATTACAAGTTTGCCAATAATAGAGAAAACACGTAACTGATAGAATGGCACACTTGTAAATAAAATGGAATTACCGGACTTGTTAGACAATTCGAGTTTTGATATTGTAAAATACAAATAAATATATATATACGGTAAAATAATCTAAAATACGTAAGAAATACGTAAAAATACGTAAAAAATACGAAAAATACGTAAAAATTTCAGAAAAATTATTTAAAATACATAATAAATTAGGAAAAATTATTTAAATTAAAAAATAAATACGAAAAAATTATGTAAAATACAAATTTAATAAGGAAAATTATTTAAAATACAAAATAAATACGGAAAAATTATTTAAAATACAAAATAAATACGAAAAAATTATGTAAAATACAAAATAAATAAGGAAAATTATTTAAAATACAAAATAAATATGGAAAAATTATTTAAAATACAAAATAAATACGAAAAAATTATGTAAAATACAAAATAAATAAGGAAAATTATTTAAAATACAATATAAATACGGAAAAATTATGTAAAATACATAATAAATACGGAAAAATTATATAAAATACAAAATAAATACGGAAAAATACAGAAAATGCATAACAAATATGGATAACTACTTAAAATACATAATAAATCCTAAAAGTACTACATAGACGCCTAAAGATACTATTTAAAATACATAATAAATTCAAAAAAAATTAGTTAAAATACAAAATAAGTACTAAAAATACGGAAAACGCATAACAATTACAGAAAAATACTTAAACTACATAATAAATCCTAAAATGCTATATGGACTCCTAAAAATACTATTTGTCTACCATCAATTTAATTACCATATTTGTTATTCATAACTACTTAAAGGAAAAAATATGTTACTGATCAATTAACTACTTAAAACAAAAATACTAAAAATATTTGTTTAAAATACTAAAAATACTAAAAACAAAAGAGAAGCTCCATTAATTAATGATCAATTAACTACTTAAAATACTAAAAATATGTTAGAACTTAAAATACTAAAATTTTCTAATAATACTTAAGGGATTGGTTATAAAAATAATAGTAAATACGAAATACTTAAAATACTAAAATTTTCTAATAAAAATATGTTAGAACTTATAACAGATTGGTTATAAAAATACAATAGATATACGACAAATTGCATGTTATTATTTATGGGATAAATTTTTAAGTTGCATGTTATTATTTATGTGATATTTAAGTTGCTTATCTGCATATTATTTATGTTATTATTCTATTTTCTTGCTATTATATGATAATTCAAGAAAGCCTCTTAGGTTAGCCATTAAAATTCTTCTAAATTGTTGTACTGTGAATCTATTAAAATCCAAATACATGATTAGGATAGCACGTTGAAACAAATAAAACTTTATAGTTGATAAGGACTCTAATAAAAGTTATTAACGAATCATAATAAATTCGAATTTTAGGATTCAACTAGTTGATATGATTAACTAGTTTTAATAAAAGTCTTTTAGTTGATGGCAAACATATGAATGATAAGTTTCCTTCAATGGACCATGATCCGGCTCAATGTGCTTGGCTAAGTTTGCTGGATCAACCTAGCTAGACTGGGTATAAGTGATCATGGCTTAGTCAATTCCCTGACCGTGTTCCGCTGGACCGCAAGGGCGCAAATCATGATTATGTGACACCGTCGACTATATCTAAGTCTAATACGTTAATAATCTTTTCAAGATTAATTGTAACCCTTGGTTTATGGTGCAGTAATTAACATGTCTCGAAGAACTCCAAAGGAGAAGCCGGTGGATATTGGGTGGGCTCACTGTAAAATGATCGCAGATAACCATAGACAAGTAAGGTGCAACTATTGCCGGAAAGAAATGCATGGAGGCGTGTCTCGCCTTAAGGATCACTTGGCAGGAATTACCGGGGATGTGCTGACATGCCCCGAGGTACCTAAAGAAGTGCGTGAAGAGATGAGAGCACACATATTTCAGAAGAAGACCGAAAAGGTACATGCCAGGTTTGAGAAGAAGAGGATAGAGGAGGAGATAAGGGCAAAGCAGACGGAGGCAATATCAGATGACTCAGATGAGGATGAGGATGAGACCGAGGAGGCGAGGGACCTTAGAAGAGCTCTTAGAAGAAGTAGACAAGAACTTGTCGAAGAAGAGATTAGAAGTGAGGGCAGAAGGATGGGAGCAGGATCGTCTGGGTCTGGAGCCCCTGGGCTAGCCAGATCGGGTAGTCGTGCCGCCCGAATGGCCGGTATGTTCGCGTGCGGTTCTGATCGCGATGTTCAGCCAACTGGTAGACCAGCCGGCGCTCTCAGACCCGGTGCCGACCCTTTTTCTCAAACGAAGAAGGGTAAATCCCAATCAACCATAAAGAATACCTTCATGAAGAATGCCAAGGCCTATGTCGGCCGAGCTATGGCCAAATTTTTCTACTTCAACCACATCCCATACAATGTGACCAATAGCCCATATTACAGGCCCATGGTGGATGCTATTGCGGAATCGGGACGTGGCGTTGCTCCACCCACTGCTTGGGAGCTGTCACACACATACTTGGACATGGAGTATGAAGAGATGAAAAATTATGTAGAAACTTTTCGTGTTCAGTAGGATGAGTACGGTTGCACACTGATGTGCGATGGCTGGACAACACAAAACAGAAGGAAGATAATTAACTTCCTTGTGTATTCGACCCACGGGACGGTGTTCCTGGACTCTGTGGATGCAACCAACCAATTCCAGAACGGTCCTTACATATTTGATCTTATGGACAAATATGTAGAACTAATTGGGGAGCATAGAGTAGTCCAGGTAGTTACCGACAACGGGGCAAACTACAAGTCAGCTGGGCAGCTGCTGATGCGAAAGAGACGGCATCTGTATTGGACCCCGTGTGCGGCGCATTGTATCGACTTGATATTTTCTGACATGGCAAAAGAAGAAGTAGTCAAAAATATCGTCACACAAAGTCAGATGGTAACAGGATTCATATACAACAAAGGATGGGTGCTCAGCTTGATGAGAAGAGAGACGGGTGGAAAAGAGTTGATCCGGCCCGCGATAACAAGATTTGCGACCCACTTCATTGCTTTGGACTCTCTGTACGCGCACCGAGATGACCTGCGGAGAATGATCACATCCAGGGACTGGTCCGATAACTTTCCAAGGCTTAAACCAAAAGATAGGGAGGTTGGAAACAACGTGTACGATCTGATTCACGGCGATGAATTCTGGCAGAGTATCTCTAATGTCATCGCCGTATTTGAGCCCCTGGTGAAGGTTCTTCGAATGGTCGACAGCGATGATAAGGCCGAGATGGGGTATCTCTACGAGGCCATGGACCGTGTCAAAGAGGAAATTCGGAAGAATGTTGGTAGGGGATACAGAAAATGGTGGGACATGATAGACAAGAGATGTGATAAGCAGCTACATCAAGATATTCATGCTGCAGGCTATTTTCTGAATCCTCGCTTTCAATACTCCTCCAATGCAACAAACGACAACGAGGTGCTGGTTGGACTCAGACGCGTGATCGAGAGGCTTGAACCAGACATCTCGAAGCAAATTGAGATTGACAGAGAGGTAAATGAAATTCGGATATTTTTATTTTGATATATGATTCGATGTAGCAGTTCACATTCTAAAATTATGATTGATAATTGTAGCTGGAGGCCTATAAGATGAGAGTTGGTTATTTCGGCTCCGCTAAGGCGGAAATGGCGATAACAAGGGTCACTCCAGGTATCTATATGGATCTTAGATTTCTATATGTTCCCCATAAAACGGTCCATCTTTTCTAAACACTGGAACTTGTTGCAGCTCAATGGTGGCTAAGCGTTGGGTTAGAGCAAGCTCCAACGCTTACACGATTAGCTGTGCGTGTGTTGAGCCAAACTGTCTCGTCGTCCAACTGTGAACGAAACTGGACCACCTTCTCCCTCATTCACACAAAGACCAGGAACAGGCTAACAATGGAACACCTTAAAAGGCTGGTCTATGTGCATTATAATATGAGACTGCGACATAGACATGCGAGAAGGAGCGAGAAGGCCGATCACCAGCTGATCGATTTGGATCAGATTTTTCACGAGGATGATCCATTGGAGGAATGGACCAGGGAGACAGAAGACAGGGTGCTCGATGACAGAGACAATCCTTGGTTGGACGAGGTGCTTGCGGAAGCAGAACGTACACGAAGCAACCAGCCGCGGCCAAGTCACGCCCCTGCGAATATCACGTACAAGCGAAAGAAGGCACTCACTCGGGCTCGGCACGATAGCGATGATGGTTCGTCTCCCGATGACCAAGGTCCTACAGACGGAGGTTGTGGTGCGTCGGCATCCGTTCGCCCTGCTGAGAGACGTGGAGACCATACTTATGATACGCATGGGTATAGAGAGCATGATAGGCAGCACAGTGAAGAACGGGGGGACGATGCCTACGGTAGACACTCTGAATATCAAGGGTATCAACGCGCTTCTGATTATTATGGAGGTTATGAATCTTATTCCGGTGGATACTCAGGAAGCCAAGGCGATTATTGCGCACCGTACAGACACTCTGATGTCTATGCTGACTATGATAGTCAATACAGGTACGGTCTGAACGTGACTGAGCAGTCCAGCAGTCAAGGTAGTCATGACACACCTTTCATCGAGCAGAGCCGGCTCTCAGCATATGATAACATGATGATATCTTTTTATGCCCGGAACAGATGCAGTATTCATATCCTCCATACTACCATGCACTGCAGCCGGATGATGAGAACTACGAATGAGATTTTTGTATCTTTTTATTTATTTTCTTCATTTTTGTATCTTTTGATGTATTTTATTCAGCTTTTGTATTATGAAAGCAGATTTATGGTTCATCAATATTTATTGTTCTTTTATATCTATTAATTAGTTAATTGTTGTTACAAATGAGTAATATGAATAGAAAAATACATGAAAAATACATGAAAATACATAAAAAATAAAGAAAATGCATAAAATACAGAAAAATACAGTAAAGTATCTCCGATACTGAAATACAGGACAATACAACAAAGTATAAAATACAGGAAAATACTGTTAAATACAAGAAAATACAGTAAAATACAGCAAAGTATAAAATACAAAAAATACAAAAATACAGGAAAATACAGGAAAATACAAAAAAATACAAAAATACAGGAAAATACAAGAAAATATCTCCGATACCGATACCGATACCGAAACGATACGGACGATACGGACGATACCGAAACTTGCTTCCGATACCGCCGAAACGGGCGATACCGATACCGAAACCTAAATTTTGGGCAGAGCGATACCCTCTCCGAAACCGATACCTAAAACCTTGGTTGAAACATCCCGAGATTCATCAATAAGTATTGAGAACAAGCTTGCATCAAGCTCTCCAATGATAGCATTAGCAGTCTCAATTGCACAAGCACTAACAATATCTTTTTGTATCTCAGGCGAAGTTAATTTGTCATTTTCAGGAGCGTTTCGAAGCACAACTTTTTTGATATCATCATTGTGTTCCGCAAGAAACTATACGAGCTCAAGAAAGTTTCATCTGTTGGTTGAATCTTCTGACTCATCATGACCCCGGAAAGCTAGCCCTTGTCGAAGAAGAAAACAAACACAATCAATCGAAGAACTAAGACGAACACGATAGTCATATAAAACTTGGTCAGTCTGCTTGGACAATTGGGGTAGAATATGTTGCTTTGCATTTAATAAATTTTCGGCCATCTTCCTAGCTTGATTGTGAAAGCTACTAGGGCCTCCAACATGAGTGCTAAACCGATCTTTCTTTTTCCAATTCTTGAATCCTTCAACAATAAAAGAATCACATCCTCCTTGTTCTTGATTATCGATTTTGAAAAGATAGCAGTACAAACAAAATGCAGCATCTTTTTTTATACTGTATTCCAACCAATCTGGATATTCAACATACCAATTCGGATTGAATCTTCGACAATAATTCCCTATTTTTGTTTGTAGAAATTGATGATTGCGAGGTTGACATGGTCCTTTTTGCAAGTATGATTTACGAACTTGGTCCCGAATATTCGGATCATAATCTAAAATACGAGTGCATAAACCGGGGTCAGCAGGAAGATCTGCCAAGTCCATATCAACACGACTTTTTTGAAGTAGATAGATTGCATTCCTTACTTTCTTGTGCCGGAAGTGAGTGCTTGTGTGATATACTTCTTATTGAAATACTTTTCCATTGTATATGAAGAATGAAAAGGTCCAATTCTCCTAAATTCTGAAATATAGATATTAATATTATGTTAGAAAAATTCATATGATCACTACTTTTCAAAGAGTCATTGAAGCAATTGCCAAAATTATAATATGATAAGAGAAAACTACTAAAACAAATAAGAGATGTATAATTAATTTATTTCTTACATTTACCTCTTTTTGGTTGACAAAATGATTAAATCTCCTTATTTGTTATAGACTTGTAAGCTTGTAGTCATGTTAGCAACGTCCTAAATCAAAAATTCATTACAATCATCAAACCTCGACACTAAAATTAAATTAAAGATATTGAGATTCCAGAAATCTTACAAGCATGAAGCATCGGAGATCAATTAGCCGGACATTTGAAATCTGGATAGAGATCTACCTGAGTTCCGTAACTTCCGTTTGCTGATGATGGGAGGAAGGAGCGGATTCAGGTATCACTGTCACTAATTTCATCCCAACATAATAAACTAAAATCCATCAAAATTGGCTTACTAGCAGTCTGGCAAAGCTAAGGAACTCAAAAGTTTATGTATTTATTTATAATAATTATAAAATCACTCACATATATTTGTTGGGCCTCTTAAATATGCAGATCCACCACAACCACGGGTCCACAAACGACTAATGAGGTTTGCGAAGCGCCGACGCTGAAGGGTTTGCGGTTTTGCGAAAGCACTGAAGGCTGAAGTACGAGGCTTTGCGAGCGCCGAACTGCTGAAGGGGTTTTCTAAATTTCCATTGAACTAGGCTGTTGCAGCCTAGGGTTTGGAATTGCGAAGCGCCAGAGCCAGGCTAAACGATGCGACAGGATGGGGCCTATTTTTTGTTGAAAAGAAAAAAAATTGTGTAATCACTGGGTTTTGAGCGACTGAACAACTCATGTGGGTTTGTACACTTTAACAAATTAGGGGCGGGGCCCACTTTGAATAGGCTGGTGGGTTTGTTCAATTAAAAAATGGGGGGCGCCCACTTAGAACGTGGGTTTTGATTTCAAAACCCAATATGCAGTTAAACCCCCAATTAGCAACCTAAGTAACTGTTAAATTCTCCTCTGCGCTCTCCTCATGTCATTGTCAAGTGGGGGGCAATTGTCAGTCCATTACAAGTTCACAACGTGGGTGACATCAGTTGCCCCCTGGACTTTGGTCACTTCCATCTCTGTTAGTGGGGGCAATTGCCCCCCTTTGCCCCCCTTCCCTCCGCCACTGGCCGCACTACACTTCAAAAGCTTCAATCTCTTAGCTATATAAAATTGTTATTTATCACCAAAGCAAATGTTTGTTAAACTCTCTGTTGAAAGATGGTAAGTTTCATTGCTATATTGCTTGGTGAATATTGGTTCTTGTATTGTAATCTAAGAAAATACTCAAGTGTAGATGTTCTATTTGTGAAGAGGTTGTTGTTGGTAATTGTACAAGTCCTCTAGTTGATAAAGGCATGGGAAAATCTTTGGTTTGTGAGGCAATTGTAATCTACTCCACGAGAGTTTGATTAGTGGAAAACCAAGCGGTGCATGGAACTGGACGTAGTCCAAGGATGTGTGAAACACGATAATTACTTGTGTTTGTGTTTGATGTATTATCTCTCACTTTTATCTCTAATTTGCATCCTGTGTTTAATTTTGCTGTGCTTATTCTATTTGCAAGTATAGAGATTTGTTGATTAAGTTTCAAGAGAGTTAACACTCATTAAAACTTAGGTAAATTTAGAGTGTAAAATACGGTTTCAGCGTCCGCTCAGTCGTTAGTAATCTAAACTAACAGTATAGGACATTGTCACGTGGTGCAATTTATTATTCAGTGATTTTATTTATAACTGCTTGCAGGGTCGCTTGCGAAATTAAATAAAATCATTTGTTGTGTTATTGCTAGCAAAATATAGTTCATTTGCAAATTGTTTGCATGATACTATTCAACCACCCTCTAGTGTTTATGTGTCATCTCAAGATCCCAACAATTATCAGATCTTGCGCTGATGTCGATAATCACAAAACTCCTTAGAGGTATATTACTATATTCTCTCCCATTATATTCTCCCATTATATGTACACAAGCATCGGATCTTCCTGACTAGTCTAACTTTTTCTTAAAAATATTTAAACTTGGAAAAAAAACTTCAGACATTTCCTTCAATACATGTAGACATATCTTGAGAAGTTGGTTGTAAAGGTGGAATGTACTGCATCCCACTAACCAATGCTCGCTTTATTGGTCTGAACACCTCTAAGGGCACTAATTCCAACTACTATTTAGCTCTAAAATTTGACTCCTGGTAAGGTAGCTGATCTGCCTAATCATATTGACATCTAGTGCATATGGTGCCTTCCAACAAGGAAATACCTTAAGCATTGACTTATGTGTTATACTTTTCAGCTTGTGATAAATTATTTTCTGTAGCCTTGCATGCCACAAGCCTGTTGTCTCGTTCTTTCAGGCTTTATCTGTGTATGTCGATTTTACCGACATAACATATTTAGACTCCACCTTATGCACTTCCATGATTGGTTCCCTTGGGCTTAAAGATGTGATATGTTTTCACCTCTTCTGGTCACGTGAAAAAGTAAGCTGAGAAATTGACACAAGTTTTTTCTTCGTTCCTAGTACATGGTACACATCTTGCAAGTGTAGCTTACGGATGCTGAAGTGTGATTCTCAACATGTATGTTAGGTAACATTAAGTTTTCAGATATTGTAACTTCTCAAGCATCTTTATATTCAGATATGTTGAAGAGTTTCTTGTCGCTTGATAGATGATTTTTCGATCTGATGCCACAAGAAGAAACATTGTATTCACTTCTACTTATGTTATCACATCATATTTTTCACAGTTGCCTCGCCCACGATAGCCAAGGATGCTTAAGCATTCCTCTCTTTGTTGGTGCTCTCCTAACACTTGCTCAATATTGAAATATTGCCTTTGGTTTGTCTTCTCCAGTGTTCTAAATATCGAATATCGGCGCGTATCGGCCTATGAAATTTGATATCGGATTGCGGATATCGGGGATATATCAGGATATTGACTATATATCGGAATGTCATATCGGAGGCTTATATGAAAGCATAGATGTATCTAAGAAGATATAAACTATACTACCTCAAATAAAATTATGTTTTGGTTATACTTATCTCGTTAAAAATGAATATCAGGGATATTGACTAAATATCGGAGTGTCATATCATAGGCTAAAAATTGATGTCAAATAAAAGCATATGGTCTAAGAAAATATAAACTATAGAAACTTAAATAAAAACATGTTTTGGGTATACTTACATCATTAAACGTGGATACTGGCCATCCACTTGGTGAAATATTTCTTTAAGTGATCACAAACCAAGCGAGTTAAATACCCATAAAATATGATTCATGTGAATCAATATTAATAGTGTGAAGATAAAAATCATAAACTGAAAATAATGTAAAAATGTAAAAAGGGGAAATAATACTCACCTTGATCGGAAAACTCTCTTGAGAAGAACAAACGATGGAATGAAAAAACCGACAACTGAAAAAATTCAATGAAAAAAATGAAAAGGTGAAAGAATACTAAATAGTAAATACTAAACTTGATTGGAAAATCCCTTGCGAAGATCGAACACCGGATGTCAAAGCTCGATCGACGGAAAAACCTCAAAACTGGAAGAAAATAAAATCAAAAAAACTGAAAAACTGAAAAAAAAGGTCTCGACTACTCACCTTGATCGGAAAACACTTCCTTACAAAGATTGAATGTTGGAATCCAAAGCTCAATCGATTGTCGTCAAAAATTTTTGCCGGACAGAGTTGAGCTGAGCGGCGTAAGGAGCAGAGTGTCTAGAGGAGCGGAGCGGCGTGATTAGAATTAGAGGAAATCAGCGATTATCTCTTAAATTCCGGATGCCTCTTGTCGTTTTAAGCCAGGTTTGAGGTCTCGGTATCGGTCTCGGTATCACTCTCTCGAAAATTTAAGTTTCGGTATCGGTATCGTCCGTTTCGGCGGTATCAGCCGTGGGTTTCGGTTGGTCAGTATCAGTAGTTTTAAATACATAAAATCATCAGATACGTAAAAAAACTAAAGTAGCTATAAGTTTGCCTTGCACGCCCACCGTTTTACTTTGCGCACGTACCACTTATTCGCAAGTTTGCCTTGGAGTTGCTTTGCGCACCTATCATTTTGCTTTGTGCATATATCACCTATTTACAAGTTTGCCATAAAATATCTTTCTCTACACATACATATAACTTATTTACAAGTTTACCATTCAAACTTCCCAATTCTCTCTCTCGCACGTTATTCTCTCCCTCTCTCACGCGGTCTTCTCTCTCTCTATCTCACTGGTGCGGCAGGAGCAGCACGGGAGCGGCAGCAGGTGGTGCGACAGCAGGCGGCAGGCAACGGCGAGGCGAGGCGGCAGGCGGCGGCGAGGCGCGACGGCAGGCGGCGGCGCGGCGCGGCGGCCCGGCGAGGTAAGTTTGATTTTCTGTTTTTTTCAGTTTCTTCCATGTTTCTCTTCTTCTTCCTCTTATTTTTTGATTTTGGTCTGCTTCTTTCACATTTGCTGGCCGAAACCCTAGGGGTTCGGCCAGTTTCACCCGATACTGGGCGAAACCGGCCGAAACCCTAGGGTTTCGGCCGATACCGATTTCATGCGTCAGTTTCGGACCGGTACTTGGCGGTACCGGTCCGATACGCCCGATACCAAGAGGTATCGGGCGATACCTCAAACCATGATTTTAAGTAAAGGATTGGGTCGGGTAACTTGGATCGGATCCACTTTTAAGTGAACCGACCCGCTAACTTTATTTTTTAAAAACTTTGAATTGCGGTCGATATTTCAAAGTGATATATCGGCTGCAATATCGGTTGCAACCCGATATTGCGGTGGTATTTTCCAAAAAATCGGAAACATCAATATATAAGCTCATATCTTATCGGCCTAGTGATAAAACCGAAATTACGACCAATATATCGGATATCGTACCAATATTTAGAACACGATATTTAGAACACTGGTCTTCTCTTGTAGCGATATTCTTTCAGAAGTGTCCTTTCGTGTCATAGTTGTAGCATTCTTCATTGTTATCTCACTGACGATCACCTTATTCTTTCATCTGTCATGCCTTCATTTATCGTGCCTCATATGATCCTCTGTTTGGTTGCTTATGTGGGCCACCACAACTCTGCTACTTGCTAGTCTCTTAGCATCTACCTTTGCTGCACACGATTGTTTCCTTTCACTTTTCAGGGAAACACCAATTGTTTTATTGAGTAGTGTTTCCTGGTCAGTCAAATAAACTTTCTAACTTCATATCGGTTGGTTGAGTTTACCTACAAATGTCATCTCTCTCTCTCTCTCTCTCTCTCTCTCTCTCTCTCTCTCTCTCTCTCTCTCTCTCTCTCTCTTGTTTAGGTTATGAATGATTCTTCTTACTTGAACTTCTAACTTTTAATTCAGGGTCCAATGCTACCACATCATGACACAGTAAAATTACCTTCTTGTTGAATGCTTATTATTTGATTTTCAAAACAAACAGGAGCATAACATTATTTTCTTGATAAGAGTACCAAGTGCATATCATGCTGATTTGGAGTATTTGCATCTTGAATGTTCTCAAGAAAATCTTTGTTTATTGGTGTTTGGATGCATACATCACCTTCCACGTCTTTATCTTCCATTTTCTCAAGATTTCTCCCATCTTCTGATGGGTGTAATGTCTATGCCCTATCAGTTCACTGGAGATATTGACATTATACGTTGTGAGCGTAAGCTTCTTGATTGAACAAGTGGTGTTCATAAAGTTTGTTATCGTGACATGTCATATTTTGTTATCGTGACATGTCATAAAGCCTGTTTTATCCCTCCATTCATGAGTATTTTACACAAGTTATTTACTTAATTTGACTCTGATCCATGCATTTCTTCAATATCATTCAATATTAGAGCTTATCATCTCCTTATGTGCAAAATATGATTGTATGCCCTAATTTTTGTCTCCTCTCTCATTTTTCAGTCGAAGATGGTGATCTCCGGTTCCAACAGATATTTTTACGGATTTTTCTGAGCTCGAGGCTATTTTCTACATTTTCTAGAAGACGGGACATCGGAGCTGAAAAAGTGGCATGACCGTGTCATATTTGGCATTGACGTGCCAAGTAGACAGAACATCCAGATTTCTGCATCGTTACAATGCACGGGCGTGCCAGTTACGACACTACTCTACCGCTACGCAGATTTGAGTTAGAGGCTGTTTTTGAAGCCTAACCGGGTTGGAATCTTAGTGAGTATAAATACTAGTTTGTAAAGTTAAAAGAACACGTTTTTCTAGGTTTGCATTGTAATTTCTGCGGCAACTCTTTGTTCTTTGCAGATACTTTTTGCAACTCTTTTGTGAATTGAAGATTGGAGATTCTCAAGTTCTACTTCTTGTATTTATCTATAAGTTTTCTCTTCCCTTTATCTTTATGTTGATGATATCTCATATTAATTATTTGATTTTTTTAATATGAATTGTAAGTAGATCTCTTCTGTCTAGGGTTGAGTTGAACCCTATCATGGATAGAATTATGAATTGATCTCTAATTCTATCAAATTATTGAACTTTATGAATAGGATTTTGTCATGGATGTGCTTATTATTAATTTTCCCATTGAATTGCTTTCAGATCTAAACGATGAACGACAGTTGGGGTTTTGATTTGATGAATATTGATTGCTAAATTAATTTCTACTCATTTAAAATTAACAATGACAGTTGGATTTTAAATTAGAGATCTTCGAAAATCCAACTAAATTTGAGATCTTTGAAAATGACTGAAGTTCTCCCACGAAAGTAGGACGAGAACGGACATTGGGAATCTATTTATTGTTGGTCCTTAATGTGTTTATTGTGTTTTGATTGCCACGATAGTATGTATCATAGCATGATAGACATGCCTTTTATGCTTTGACAGAAGGTTTTATGTATTGATTAAGGAACAATAATCTCACCCTAAGCATTGGTTCAATGATTTGATTTTGAGATCATTTTTATACTCAATTCATGTAGTGTGGATACTTAACTCTAGCATTTAATTTGATTCGTATAACCAAGCATGACATGGTGATTTACTCTTGATTTGGGCATAATGTCGATTTATATTTTACTAATTGAAAGTCGGATAGAGAAAATGTTTTGGAACTTGTGCTTTTTCATGGTTGTGCATACTATATGTTAGCCTATGTTGGAAAATGATGTTTTGGGTTGTGCCATGGTCAATGGAAAGAGTTTGATGTGCTTTATATGAATGATCCAAATTTATCGCTTGTTTTATTAAGGACTAGCAAAAAGCTAGTTGTTGGTATTTGATAAAAGGATAGTTTCGCATGTTTTATCCCTCCATTCATGTGTATTTTGTGCATATTATTTACTTAATTTGACTCTAACCCATGCATTTCTTCAATATCATTCAATATTAGAGCTTATTATCTCTTTATGTGCAAAATATGATTTTATGACCAAATTGTTGTCTTCTCTCTTATTTTTCAGTCGAAGATGGCGATCTTCCGATCCCAACAAATATTTTTGCGGATTTTTCTGAGCTTAGAGCTATTTTCTACATTTTCTAGAAGACATGATAGCTGAGTTGGAAAAGTGACACGACCGTGCCATATTTGGCACGTCTCACAAACGTGCCAAGTAGGCAGAACGTCCAGATTTCTAAAGTTACAGTGCACGATACAGTACGACCGTGCCGATACTCATATTTAAGTTAAAGGCTATTTTAAAGCCCAATCCGGTTGGAACTCTTAGGGGGTATAAATACTAGTGTGTAAAGTTAAAACATGTTTTTTCTACGTTTTGGCATTGTAATTTCTGAACAACTTTTTGTTCTTTGGAAATACTTTTTCCAATCCTTTTGGGGATTGATGATGGGAGATTCTCAAGTTCTACTTTCTTTATTTTATCAATAAGTTCTCTTCCCTTTCTCTCTATTTTGATGATATCTCATATTAATTACTTGAATGTTTTTTAAATTAATTGTGAGTAGATCTCTTGTCTAGGGTTGAGTTGAACAATATCGTGGATTGAATTATGAATTGTTCTCTGATTCTCTCAAATTATTGAACTTTATGATTAGGATTTTGTCATGGATGTGCTTATGACTAATTTTCCCATTGAATTGCTTTTTAGATATAAACGATCAACGACAGTTGGGGTTTTGATTTGATGAATATCAAGTGCTAAATTAAATTCTACTCATTTAAATTTATCAGTTAGATTTTAGATATCCTTGACAATGATTGAAGTTCTCTCACGAAAATAGGCAGAAATAGACATTGAGAATCTATTTATTGTTAATTCTTAATGTGTTTATTGTGTTTTGATTGCCACAACAGTAGGTATCATAGCATGATAGATATGCATTTTACGTTTCGACGGAAGGTTCTAGGTATTGATTAAGGAACAATAATCTCATCTTAAGCATTGGTTCAATGATCTGATTTGAGACCATTTTTATACTCAATTAATGATAGTGGTGATACTTAACTCTAGCATTTTCTCATATTGATATTCATCCTTGTTGCGATCTTGACACCTTGAAATGAATTTATGTAGCTAACTCATAATCAAGAAGTGTCTGGTACGCAACCAATAACCTCTCTGAGATCGACATGTTTGTGCTACAATAACTCATACTCTACGGTAAATTTACAACCTTAACAAGTTTTTGGCGCCGTTGCCGAGGAGATTAACAAATTTATATTTGCTTAATTTTTGATTTGCTAGACTACATTTTTCTTTTATTCTTTTATTCTTTTCTTTTGTTGTTCCTCTTGTTTTGCTAACAGTCCTCTCCCATTTCCTCTTTTCCTTGTATGCCCAGTCGAACTCAGGGTTTAGAAGAATTAATCCCTTGATGGCCTCCAACAACTACCACTAAAGTAGTGAGAGGGCCGTGTCCAAGAAGGGAGATGAGCTAGATATTGATACTGTGACACTGCTTACCAGTAAGATGGATGCCTTGATAAATTAATTGATTTGTACAACAACAACCAGAGGCAGGTATAGAGACGGCAAGCATTTGAGCAACATATGACTAACTATATCCAGTTTTACAGGGAGGCCTACTGTCAGACCTGGGTAAGGTTCCAAGACTTAGTGCTTGGATGCCCACACCATGGCTTCCACGAAAGCCATCTGCTTCAAATCTTTTGCACATGATTGCAGCCGCATACGCGGGACTGTTTAGAGGATGAGTAATGGAGAGTTCTTTCCATATACGACCAAGAATGCATTGTGGTACTTGCAGAACCTGGCAGAGTATGAGCGGTCTGTGCCACCCACACACAAAAATCCAATATAGAGACTCTCATGGAGAATTTCATAGTCATCCATGGCCAAAAAAGACTACTTTCACAACTCAGCTGATTATTCACTTAGAGGTGGAGACTACTTTAACAACTCATCTGATTATTCACTTAGATGTGGAGACTACTTTCACCACTCAGCTGACTATTCACTCAGCTGATTATTCACTTAGATTATTCATCCATGGCCAAAAAAAGACTATTTTCACAACTCAGCTGATTATTCACTTAGATGTGGAGATGCAGCCCAGCAGTAGCTAGGCACCACTACTCAGCCACATGACACGCTCCAACGACTCAGACAGCTCCTTCAGGATCAGACTCAGCAGCTCTTACGATTCCAGCAGATCCAGAGCCAACTTGAGGAGCTATCTGTAGGTTCTTTCCAATACGATCCCATAGAAAACCAAGAAGAACAGGATGAAAAGGTGCATTGGAGCCAAGTAAATGGAGCGACACGTCCATATTGTGGTGAGCAGGAGGAGATGGATGATGGGGTGCGTGTTAGCCATGTGGGAAACACGATGCATTTTAATTTGATGAGGAAGACGAGGCTGAGACGAGTGAAGGCGAGAGCGAGATTGATGATATTGAGAAGAATGAACCATGTTTCCCTTCTGATTCATTTCCCCCATCTTGAGGTGTATAAGAGCATTGGATGAACTATTGAGAGTTATTACTTCGATGACGATGAGAATGATGTGTGCAAGGGAGAGAGCATACAGACTATGATGGAGCTCGAGATATGCCTTTCTACTGATTCAGCTCAACTCAGTAGCTGTCATTTCCTTCACCTCAGGATGTGCATCAGGCCATCGTTCATGGAGATTTTTAGGAAGGACCGCAGAGCATGGGGAGGCTTGCATATATACTCTGATGGTGAGGATGAAGTTAAGGATGAAGTGAGTGAAGGTGATTGCGAGATGGTCTACATTGAGCTTGAGCTGCCTTTTCCTCCAGATTTCTCTCTGCAGCCACTTCCCCTCCTCCACAGGCCTCGCATCAAGAGCCTAATGATTTATTTCAGAGAAGTTTCCATCCAAATAATCCCATCATTTCTGAATTTCAATCTTTAATTCCATATATTTTAGATTCATATTGTCGTCACAAAGAATTAAATTCTTGTGTTCAATATGATGACCCGATTTAAAATACTTTTATTGAGGGACATGTGCACCCCACTTGGATTGACATAGCTCATCTCTTGCAGGACACATAAGAACATTCTAACGAGATGCTAGGAGCTGTGTTGCTAGGATCAAATGCGGCAAATGGAGAAAGACGCTCGCTGAAGAGCGCAATAAGCTATTTAAGCAGTTGCCTCCACCAAAAGACATCCGAGATCTACCACTTGATCATGGTGTGTTCTTTCCAATAGTATATATTTTTATGCTTTCTAGGTTACGTTACTTTTGAATAAATCGAATACTCTTTCAACATTGAGGACAATGTTTGTCTTTAAGGCGGGAGATAGTGTTAAAATCTTTGGGACGTTTTAGGATTTTGAAAAAAATTGAGAAATGAGACATACATCCATTTTATCATTACCCAATCATATCTATTTCTCCAACCAAACCCACTTGCTTGATTGCTTGGTTCCTTTGTAGATGGAGATATAGCCTCTTTCGGATTATTACCTTTTGTTCAAAGTCTTGAAATTGGCTATGGAATGAGTTGGAGTGTGTTTTTCACATAGAACGATATGTTAATATGCCTTTTATAAAACATGTTTATAGTGTCCACGGCTTAACTTAGTTTTTTGTCTAATAAATCCACGTGATGTATGTATCATGGTAGTCATAATTGAATAGGGTGGTAGGTAATCTAAAAGGAAAGTGGATAACATCATCTTCACTTTAGTACTGAGGAGTGGTTACTTGGCTTGCTAATTCATGTTTGAAAAAAAAGAAAAAAAAAGTGATAAGTGCATTGTTCTTCCAACTCGTGTTGAGTAGCCGAGCTCTCGTGTCTCAAGAAGTATTAGAGATTCGCACCGAAAGATGGAGTATGGATGAGTGCACAAAAGAATAAATGAAACTTAGGTGCTTTGAGTTAGTAGGTCCGAGGAGTTTCTTTAAGCCTAATGCCTTAAAATCATCCAATTTGGAAGCCATTGACGAAACGCTCACTACATGAATCATTCTAAGATTTCATTCAAAAAACGAGTCAAAAAATAAAAGAGAATAAAATAACATGAATGATGCTAGTCGATAATCACAAGTCAAGAGACGATGGATATGGTGTGAGTGTCATTTTCTTGGAAAATTCATATAAACAAGCCATGACATTGTGATTTACTCTTGATTCGGGCATAACGTCAATTTATATTTTATTAATTGAAAGTCGGATCGAGAAAATGTCATGGAACTTGTGTTGTTTCATGGTTGTGCATATTATGTGTTAGTCTATTTTGGAAAATGATGCTTTGTATTGTGCCATGGCCAATAGAAAGAGTTTGATGTGCTTTATATGGATGATCCAAATTTATCGCTCGTTTTGTGAGGGACTATCAAAAGGCTAGTTGGGAGGTATTTGATAAGAGGATAATTTCGTATGTTTTATACCTCCATTCATGGGTATTTTGCGCATATTATTTACTTAATTTGACACTAATCTATGCATTTCTTCAATATCAATTAATATTAGAGCTTATTATCTCTCTTATTTTTTCAGTCGAAGATGGCGATTTTCCGGTTCCAACGGATATTTTTGCAGATTTTTCTGAGCTCGGAGCTATTTTCTAAATTTTATGAAAGACAGTACATCAGAGTTGGAAAAGTGGCATAACCGTGCTATATTTGGCACGGACATGCGAAGTAGGCAAAATGTCCAGATTTCTACACAGCTACAGTGCAAGATACGGCACGACCGTGCTGATACAAAGATTTGAGTTAAAGGCTGTTTTGAAGACCAACCGGGTTGGAACTTTTAGGGGGGTATAAATACTAGTTTGTAAAGTTGAAGGAACACGTGTTTTTCTAGATTTTTGCATTGTAATTTCTAAGACAACTCTTTGTTCTTTGGAGATATTTTTTGCAACTCTTTTGTGGGTTTTGTGGGTTGAAGATGGGAGATTCTCAAGTTCTACTTTAGTTATTTATCAATAAGTTTTCTCTTCCATTTCTCTCTATTTTGATGATATATCATATCAATTACTTGATTGTTTTTTATATGAATTGTGAGTAGATCTCTTGTCTAGGGTTGAGTTGAACCCTATCGTGGATTGAATTATGAATTGATCTCTAATTCTCTCAAATTACTGAACTTTATGATTAGGGTTTTGTCATGAATGCGCTTATTACTAATTTGCTTTTATATCTAAACAATCAACAATAGTTGGGATTTTGATTTGATGTACATCGAATGTTAAGTTAATTTCTACTCATTTAAAATTATCAATGACGGTTGGATTTTAAATTAGAGATCCTTGACAATGACTGAAGTTCTCCCACGAAAATAGACAGAAACGGATGTTGGGAATCTATTTATTTTTTATTCTTAATGCGTTTATTGTGTTTTGATTGCCATGACAGTAGGTATCATAGCATGATAGTTAGGCTTTTACGCTTCGACATAAGGTTCTAGTTATTAAGGAACAACAATCTCACCATAAGCATTGGTTCAATGATTTGATTTTGAGATCATTTTTATACTACATTCATGATAGCGGGAATTCTTACCTTTAGTATTTCTCATATTGATATTTATCTTTGTTACGATCTTGACACCTTGAAACGAATTTACGTAGCTAACTCGTAATCTAAAATTGGCTGGTACTCAACCAATAACCTCACTGAGATCGACCCGTTTGTGCTACGATAACCAGTAAGCTTGAGGTAAATTTACAAACTCAAATAATAATAGTCATCATCTAATCATCATCATCACAATCTTCTTCTTTTCTTCTTTTCACTTTAGACCGATACCAGTAGAAGCATCAACGACAATAACAGCCGACGAACGGTATCCACAACCAACGAACAGTATGATAGCGATAAGGCATCTGGTCCCTTCTTCGTTATCTCATCTGAACTTTAAGTAGGTTCCCCTAATTTATTTTCAACCTTAAGAAACTCGGCCAATTTATTTCATTTTATGGAAATTTGGTTTGTTGTACTATGCAGTGATTGTTTGGTGAAATTTTGGTGTAATGGGGTTTGGAACTGCCCTAGGGACTGATTCTTTTTTTATTGAGGTTTCTTGTTGTCTTTTGTGATTCGATTTTTTCCTAGAGGCTGATATTGCTTTGCAGGGTTCAAACTGCCCAAAGAGTCGTCTGTATTTTATTTGAGCTATTACTGCCCTGTAATGCTCGGTTCGGTTCGGTTTTGATTAATTGCTACTTTGTCATGATTTTTTAGCCTCTGGTTATGCTCTACCATGATCGTTGACCATTGGTTATGCTCCGTCGTGATCTTTGGTCTCTGGTTATGCTGTGTCGCTATTTTTGACCTGTTTTTTGTACTATTGCTATATTGTGGTTAATTGTTTAGCTTCATTTTTACGTAACCTTGCTTCTATATTTTTTAAATGGGTTCAAGGTTTTGTTGCCAAATTTTTGGAGCTATTCTTGAGATATGATGTATTTGATCCTTGATAGTTTTGTCCTAACATTGTATTTGGGATGCTAGGTTGTTTGGAACCTAATAATTTATATATGATTAGAACTTGATTGATCTGATTTTTGGACCCCCTTGTAGTTGTGATTTGGGCCATCTTATTATTAATTTATCAGCTATGTTGGTTAAATTGGTATATGATTATGTTCCACTTGCTTATTATTATTGCTTAACCGATTATACATGAGAGCTTAGTTACATATGTCATTAATTTGCAGTCCCTTATATACATATGCCCAGTCACATCCATAAAGATTACAATATGCCATGTACACAGCTTGGGTACGACAGTGAGATTACGTCTCACCCTTTTTATGTTATGTTCAGGTGTGCCTACAGCTATGCAATCAAAACTTGATCATAACATGTATTTAAGAGTTTCTTTAAATAAATGAACAAGTTAGTTTAACTTAAAAGGTAATGGGCTGAATAATGTTTTATACTTTGTTATGCTTTTAGCATTCTTTCCTTGTACATGCCAGTATATATATGTGCTATACTATACTTGCTATATGATTTGCACCATATATGCCCACTTAATCTGTCACCATATCAAAAACCTGACACACTATTAGTATACAACAATCACTACTCATAACACTATCCGTGAATTGTACCTGATTAAATGCTCAAGATACTTTATCTGATACTGTTCCTACTGTACTTGATACATAATAATATACATGCTTACAGTACTAGACATTGCATTATTATTATATAATACTTGGGGATGAGAAACTTATTATTTTAGAGGATGCAGGAGCAACAATGATCCTTACTTTATCCGTATCTTCTATCTTCCAGCAACAGAGGTGCGGTTATATTATTGTATCCATACTTTTCACTATCCAGCAATGGAAGTGGGATTATACTATGTATTTTCCGCACTCCAGTAATAGAAGCAAGCTCATTTACTATTGGTATTGATAGGTGTGCAACCATATGGCCCGTAATCTTGATTGTATCCAAGTTGCATATCATACTCACGGACATTAGTGATGCGGACTAGGGTTTGTAGAAGAGGTTTGGGGATTTTTATTGGAATTTGGGGAATAGGGTTACAAGATAAATAGCCAATTTTTGGAGAGTTGGCCCCTCTCCTAGCTTTTGCTAAGGGAAAAGCCTAAACTCTCTTCTAGATCTCCTCGGAGAACTCTAGGAAATGTCAAATGACGGCTCACAAATTCGATACCCTAACCCTAGCCCACGCCCTCACTTATATAATGATGAGGCGTGGTGCGTACAGCAACTAAGACCCACTAATGGTGCCTAAAGCAATTTTATCCCCAAACCTTCGGTACGCCCAGCAATTACTCCTTAGTCTTCTTGCGCCTCCTCTCGTAGGTGATAAGCGTATCACTACTCCCCCCAGGAGTTTCACCTTGTCCTCAAGGTGGAAATCTGGGTACTGCTGCAGGATGTGATCATATAACTCCCATGTGGCCTCGAACTCCGGTAATCCTGACCAACGAATAAGAACTTCCCGTGCTCCCGATGCTCCTGTACGAATGCCTGTGACCTCCTCGGGTGCAAGAAGTACCTCCATGTCAACCGTGAGGGTCGGGGGTAAAGTAGACGATGCCTCATGATCTCCAATAGCGCGGCGCAACTGTGAGACGTGGAAAACCGGGTGAATGCGGGTAGTAGTAGGCAGCTTCAGTCGATACGCCACCTTGCCGATCCTGGCCTCAATCTCATACGGCCCATAGTACCTTGCCGCTAGCTTCTCGTTGCGCCGGTGAGCCATAGAACACTGTCGGTATGGTCGAAGCTTCAGATAGACGCGTTCCCCTACATCAAACTCCACCTCTCTGCGATGTGCATCTGCCTTCTTCTTCATGATCTGCTGCGCGCGCAGTAGGTGACGCTTCAACTCTTCCAGGACTCGATCCCGATCCTCGAGCTGCTGCTCCAATCCTGACACCGGGGTGGATCCCCTACTGTAATGCACTAAATGGGGCGGATCTCTGCCATAGACGATCTGAAACGGTGTCATCCTCGCCGCTGAGTGGTACGATGTGTTGTACCAATACTCAGCCCACATCAACCACCCGACCCACTTCCTAGGAGTCTCTGACGCAAAACACCGCAGGTATGTCTCTACACTGCGGTTGAGGACCTCCGTCTGGCCGTCCGTCTGGGGGTGGTATGCCGTGCTCCGTCGAAGTGCTGTACCCTGCAGACGGAACATCTCCTTCCAAAAAGTGCTCAGAAAGACTTTATCTCTGTCAGACACAATAGAGCGGGGGTACCCATGCAGCCTGACCACCTCCTTCAGAAAAGCAACTGCTACCGATGCTGCCGTAAATGGGTGGCGGAGTGGGATGAAATGACCGTATTTGCTGAGGCGGTCAACCACAACAAATATAGTAGTATAGCCCTCGGATCGTGGCAGTCCCTCCACGAAATCCATCGAGATGTCCTCCCATATCCTCTCTGGTAACTCCAAGGGCTGTAGAAGACCGGCTGGAGACGTCGCCTGGTACTTGTGGCGCTGACATATATCGCACTCCGCGACCAGCCTCGCAATGTCCTTCCTCATGCCCGGTCAGTAAAGCTCTCGGGCCATCCTCTGATACGTCTGGTAACCGCCCGAGTGCCCACCTACTGCGCTGCTGTGGAACTCATGGAAGAGCGCAGGAAGGTGACCCGAAGTCCGAGGAATCACTAGCCGCCTCCGGTACAGGAGCAGTCCCCCCTCCAATGTGTACCCCGGAAAGTCTGTAGACCCCCCAACAATCGCCTCCCGGATTCGCCGCAGCTCTTCATCTGCCTCAATCTCTGCTAGCAGGGTGTCGCTCCTCAACATCAACGGAATAGACAAAGCCACCACCTGCACCCCATCATCTCGTCGGGAGAGCGCATCTGCCGCCTTGTTGTCCGAGCCGGGTTTGTAATGGATCTCAAATTTGTACCCGCTCAGCTTGGACAACCATCTCTGGTGCTCCTCTGCCACCATGCGCTGCTCCAAGAGGTACTTCAGACTCCGCTGGTCAGTCCGTACCACAAACTCCCTCCCCAGTAAGTAGGGTCTCCACTTCTGAACTGACAGCACAATTGCCATCAACTCTCGCTCGTAGACTGACTTCAGCCGGGCCCTGGTGGATAAGACCTGGCTGAAGTAAGCGACCGGCCTCTGCTCCTGCATCAGTACGGCCCCCAAACCGAACCCCGATGCATCTGACTCCACGATGAATTTCTTCTCAAAATCTGGGAGCGCCAGCACCGGCACCGTCGTCATCGCCTCCTTGAGGGCCTGGAACGCCCTCGTCGCTTCCTCTCCCCAGCAAAAATTATCCTTCTTCAGCTGCTCCGTTAGGGGCCACGCCAATGTGCCGTACCCCTTCACGAACCGCCTGTAATACCCTGTAAGCCCCAGAAACCCCCTCAAGGCCCGTAGTGTCCTAGGCTGGGGCCAATCCAACATGGCCGAAATCTTCAATCGATCGGCGGCCACTCCCTCCGCCGACACAATGTGCCCCAGGTACTCCACCTGCGCCTGTCCGAATAGACACTTCTTCCGGTTGGCCTGCAGCTGATGGCCCTCCAACTCTCGCATCACTATCTCCAGATGGCCCAAATGATCCTGTAGTGAAGCGCTGTAGACCAGGATATCATCAAAAAAGACCAAGACGAACCTCCGTAAATAAGGTCGGAAGACCTTGTTCATCAGGGACTGGAAGGTCGCGGGGGCGTTTGTCAGCCCAAAGGGCATGACGAGGAACTCGTAGTGGCCTTCGTGAGTTCTGAAGGCGGTCTTCTGCACATCTTCCTGCCTCATGCGAATCTGGTGGTACCCCGACTTCAGGTCGATCTTCGAGAACACCACCGCTCCGTGCAGCTCGTCCAATAGTTCGTCGATCACCGGAATGGGAAACTTGTCGGGGACAGTCTCCTTGTTGAGAGCCCGGTAATCGACACAAAATCTCCAACTGCCGTCCTTTTTCTTAACCAGAAGCACTGGGCTAGAGAAAGGACTAGCACTAGGACGGATGACTCCTGCTTGTAACATCTCCTGCACCAGCTTCTCAATCTCATCCTTCTGTACCTGGGGGTATCGGTACGGTCGCACACTGATAGGTGACACCCCCTCCTTTAGCACAATCGCGTGCTCATGGTCTCTCGGTGGCGGAAGACCGCTAGGTGGCTGAAACACCCCCTCAAACCCCTGCAGTAGCTGCTCTACCTCCGACGGTACCACTGTCGCCCCGATGGCCTCGTCCGACGCCAACCCCTGGAGCTCAATCAAGAACCCCCCTCCCTCGGCCTGGAGTGTCTTCGCCATGGTCTTGTAGGACACCGACGAACAACACAAACTCGGGTCACCCAACAGCACCACCTTCTGGCCGTCCACCTGGAACTCCATCCGTAGTAGCCTCCAATTGAACTTCGTCTCTCCCAGCGTCTGCAGCCATTGCATCCCCAAAATCAAGTCGACGTTGCCCAAGGTCAAGGGCAGGAAGTCTCACGTGATCACCACCCCCTGTATGGACACCATCAAGTCCCGGCAGATACCTCTACTCTGCTCGACCACCCCGGTCCCGAGCATGACCCCAAAGCCCTCTGTCTCCGTGATTGGTAACCCCTGACTCTCAATCACCCTGGGGGATACGAAATTGTGGGTTGCCCCACTATCTATCAAGATCACCACGTCCAAGTCTCGGACTCTACCAGCCAGCTTCATAGTGTGCACCCGTGTAAATCCCGCGATGGAGCTAAGCGAGACCTCGGCCGCCTCCAGTAGTAGAGGCGTGCCCTCCTCCTCGGCCCCTGCCGCCTCCTCCTCTGCCTGCTCCCCCTCCAAGTCCTCCGCATATACCTCATACACCTGCAGGGCCTGGTTGCGACACCTATGCCCAGGGGTAAACTTCTCGTCGCACTTGAAGCATAACCCCTTTGCCCTCCGGTCTCGCATCTCCGCGTATGTCATCCTCTTGTAAGGCCCACCTGGCCTCACATCCCCGGGTCTCCCTCCGGCTGCTGGGGCCCCTCCTGCAGCGCCTGTCTGTCCTCCTAGGCCCGCCTGTGGGCGTGAAAACTGCCCCCCAAACGCCCCCCTAGCGCGGCGCTCGTCGGCCAACCGGTCCTCTACCGTCAGGGCCAGCTCCATCTGCTCCTCCAGTCCTCGTGGCCTGAGCGTACGAAGCTCAGACCTGATGGTGGGCTTCAAACCGTCCATAAAGAATCCTTCCAGGGATTCTGCAGGCATCCCTCGCACGCGGCTGGTGAGCTCCTCGTACTGCTTGATGTAGTCGCGCACGGTCCCCATCTGCCTCAAGGCATGCAGCTGCTCATAAGCTCCCCCCGCCTGAGAGCCTCGGAATCGGTGTAGTAGTGCCTCCTTGAACCCGTCCCAGGTCCTCAGAGGTCTCTGCTGCTCCTTCCACCTCCACCAATTCAGAGCCTCCCCCTCCAAACAGAGGGCAACCGCCCTCAACCTTTCCTCCTCAGTCAGCCTGGCCAGCTCAAAGTACCTCTCCGCCTTGTAGATCCACCCAATGGCGTCACTACCCTCGAACACCGGCATCTGGAGCTTCCGTATGCGATCATCTGCCCGAGGATTTCTCCCGTCGACATGATCCCCGTGCTGCAGGCGACGGTGGTCCCCAAATCGGTCTCCTTCCGGCTCCCACCTCCTATCCTCCCTCCAGTGCCGTTCATCCTCCTCCTCATACTCCTCCTCGTAGTGATGGAGGGGATCCTCGTACTCCGGATCCTGATCCTCCGCCCCCCATCTTCCTTCCGGAGCCCAGTCATCGTCATCGAAGTACTCCGGATCTTGCGCACCCCGCGCGCGCCTCTCACGGGTCCCGTGGGCCCCCCAACGCTGCCTGGGGGGTCCTCGTACTCCGCGCGGCCCGTCGGGAGCCCGCGCGTGCCCTGGCGGGCCCGCAGCTCCTCGGCGCCCCTCTGGGGGGGTCGCCCACCTCCGGCGAACCCCCTGGGGGGTGGCCCGCCTCCCGCGGCCCCCTGGGGGGGTCGCCTGCCTCCGGCGGCCCCTCTAGGGGGTCGCAGCTCCTCTGCGGCCCCCTGGGGGGGTCGCCTGCCTCCGGCGGCCCCGCCTGGGGCTCGCCTGCCCTCGGCGGCCCCCAGGCGGGGTCGCCCTGCTCCCGCGACCCCCCTGCGGGGTCGCCGCTCCTCGGCGGCCCCTTGGGGGGCTCGCCCGCCTCCGACGAACCCCCTGGGGGGTCGCCGGTTGTCGGCAACCCCCAGGGGGTTCGCCGCCTGCCTTCGTCGATGCCGGTGGGTCGTTGGTTCTTCTTCGGAGCTCTCGCCTAGGGTTTCGGAGAGATCCTCTTGCCAGTCGTCGTCGTTGAGATCCAGATCCAGATCTACTCCTTCTAAGATGACGCCTTCCTGGTTCGGAATCATCGCCGCCTTCCCTTTTACCCTCAGATCTGATTGATGATTCAGATCTGAGGTGCCTCCTTCCTTTGAGCGCGAGATCTGTGGCGCGGTGATGTTTTGAGCCATGAAGTTGACGAGCATCTCCTTCATTTGCTCCAGACTTCCCTTGAGATCAGATTTGACGGCGTCGACCCTTTCGATGAGATCCGCCGTGTCTTTCTTCCTTTCGACGATTTCAGCATCTAGCCGCTCCTCCATAGATTTTGCCGTGGATGATCTAGTCGCTGCCATTGGATCAGAGCTCTGATACCAAATTGATGCGGACTAGGGTTTGTAGAAGAGGTTTGGGGATTTTTATTGGAATTTGGGGAATAGGGTTACAAGATAAATAGCCAATTTTTGGAGAGTTGGCCCCTCTCCTAGCTTTTGCTAAGGGAAAAGCCTAAACTCTCTTCTAGATCTCCTCAGAGAACTCTAAGAAATGTCAAATGACGGCTCACAAATTCGATACCCTAACCCTAGCCCACGCCCTCACTTATATAATGATGAGGCGTGGTGCGTACAGCAACTAAGACCCACTAATGGTGCCTAAAGCAATTTTATCCCCAAACCTTCGGTACGCCCAGCAATTACTCCTTAGTCTTCTTGCGCCTCCTCTCGTAGGTGATAAGCGTATGTATTTTCCGCACTACAGTAATAGAAGCAAGCTCATTTACTATTGGTATTGATATGTGTGTGCAACCATATGGCCCGTAATCTTGATTGTATCCAAGTTGCATATCATACTCACGGACATTAGCTCAACACTAGAATAAAGATATCATTATTCATATTACTTTTAGCAATTTATTAGTGTTTACTAAGACTAGTAACCATCTATCTAATTATTACCGTTTATCATTGTTCATGTTTCACGTAATTGCTATCTTACTAGTTCATGCTATTATTTATGTTGTCATCTCACATTTTAAAAGCTCATGATATCTATGCGGCTATTTTATCCTATAGTTTATATTGTGTTAGTCTTATTTGGAAATCAACACAAGCATATCTCACTAACAGATATTATTTTATATTTTGTTAGTATTTTTCTTTGAAATATATGTCAGATACGGAGATTCTTAGGGTTTTTTCTTGTAGGTCAATCCTCTTCAAGACCATTTTAGTATGCAAGTTTCTTACACTAGACCATTTACATTCCTTCACATCCTTATATATGATAGTCTTATCATGCTTATCATAATTGTTATAATTCCATACTCTTTTTATTATCAGAGTTGATATTATTAGGTTGTATATACTATCCTTATAGTTGCTCATTATTACTTAGAAGTAAAAAACTTGCAGTTTATTAAAGATGCATTACTTACTTAGGTTGATAAGGTAAATCCTAATTAGCCTTATATAGTTAGACTAAATACACTAGGCTTGTCATGCTTCCATTTTTCTTAACATACCGAGAAGCGGGGTGCGACAATATATAAATAGAAAGTAATTGGATACAATAAGAAAAAAAGATAAAAATTAAAGAATCAAATTTAATTTTTATAGAAGATGACAAACTAATATACTTGTTAGTTTCTCCACGCATGATCATATTATCATCATCGTCTCTTTCTTCTTCTTTTACACCTCACTTCACACTTTCTCTGTAACATTTACACCCACTCCTGACACACTTATAATGTCACTTACAAATTCTTTCTCACTTAACTGAACAATGGCGAAAAGGGCATCCTTCACCAACCGTCGACTAGATTCCCTTGTCGAATCTAGAGGTAAAAATCAAAACTTTTAGATCTAACCTTGCTTTTCACGTTAGATCTGCATGTTTTAGGATCAAAAAGTTTAAACCTCGGTAAAAATCACAACTTTAATTAGATCCGCATGTCTAAAATCAATAAAAATAATTTTTTTGGCGATCTAAATTCTCGAAAAATCTGTTTTTTACCTCCCCAAACCTTGATCCATACCCCGCACGCCCGAAGGGCTAAACGGCGGCACCCTACGAGTGCCGCCGGCGGAAAAACACCGCGGCCAGCGGCCGCGGCCTCGCGGCCGCGGCCACAGGCCGCGGTGGCCGCGGCCTATAGCCGCGACCCCGCCGCCATGGCGGCCGCGGCGGCCGCGCCCCGTGGGCCCCCCTAGGGTTTTTCCGAAAACCCTAGCCCTTAATGGGCCAATTTTTCGGGGGAGGCCCAATTTAACCATAATGGGTTGTTTTCATGGCCCAAAAAGCCAGAAAATTAGCCCATTTACATAAATATTTTTTTTTTCTTTTATTTTTGGCCCTAAAAAGCCCAAAATAATTAAAAGAAACTTTAAAGGGTTTTAAAGCGGTAAATAAAACATTAAAATATGGATTAAAGGTAAAAGATTTTCAAAATAATTTTTTAGCACGACACACACAAATTAGATTATTTAAAATAATCTTTACATGCCTGTGATTGATTATCTGCGTGGTTGTATGTTTTCAATATATTATCTGCGTGGATGTGCAAATTAGCCTATGTTTTTAGGGATCAGCCAGGTTTCCGACACTTTTTATTTTCCTGCAATTTTTCTTTTTCTTTTAGAGAAATTTGTAAGTGATGATATATATGTAAAAAATAAGACCGAAGGACACCAAAAAGGAGCTGAAGGCGTACACACAATGATGATAGGGGCTTCTCTCTGAAGTTCCCAAGTTGTATTTTATTCTTTCATGCAATTTTTGATGTAACTTCGGACTGTACTTCTTTTTATTTCGGTGTCGGCTGGCTGATCCCCATTCGGCTGGCTGATCCCCATATTGTCAAGAGTTACTTTGCTTTCTTCTAACATTGTTGATCTTCATATTAACTTATAAGAGTCTAGTGGCCCACATGGCCATGCCGGAATAGTTTGGAAAGTAATCCAGAAAGAGAAACCAGTTGAGTACCTGCAATTCTTTAGCAGAAAGGTCAAGTTCTCGTCTGACGAGAACCTGGCGGATAACGTAAAAGGTCCCAATTCCCAGAAGAGCTAATAATATGAGCAAATAAGATAACTGAATTCCTAATTCAAAGAGCTCCCCAATATCATACACCATGTTTGTCTTCAATCCTCCACTTGATTCTGCAACTTGAGCGAAACTCAGCCATGAGACTATTCCGCATGAAAGGGAACCTAACTTCAGTGGTATATTGCTGCCGTTTTGGCTATCATCTGTCAGTATTACCATCTCTGGTAGTTCTGCAACGAGAAAAGGATATCAATATAGTGTTCTTCTCCACCGCATAAGTATACAAAGAACATTGTGTGGAAACCAATCAAATCAGTTGAAACAATTAAATCCAAAAGGGGACAGTCTATGATGAAGCATTGGAATTGATACCCTAGAAATCATAAGTTACAGAGTAATTACAAGAAAATGAACAGAAATTTTATAGAAGAAAGAACCATAAGAATAGACCACCAGCAAATACAAATGTATTTTAAATAGAATTAGATTATTTAATGTCCAATTCTAATTTTTGGGATGAAGGCAGAGATGATGATGGTGATAAATCACTCATTCTCAAAAGTTAAAGTTCAACGTCAGACCTCAGCAACCACAGGTAGTATAGAGCCAAGCTCTATGATGTAGGACATGAACGATTTTAGAGATTTTGGGAAAGAGTACGAGATAAATGTGGTTCCTTGGCTTCACATCAAGAATTCCAAGGCTTCGCACCAAGGAAAAGGGGACCTTTCACATGTGGGGGAACCTTTCACAGGTTTTAGAGAAATTTCTCATTTTTTTATTCATTCGTTGATTTCAAATAAAATAAGCTAGGGCCTTTATATAGGCTTACAAACTTTGACATTTTCTGTTCCACTCGATGTGGTACTAAACTCTTCCAAAAAGACTAAAACTTTTAAAATAAATAAAAGACTCCATAATTACTAGAATTCTAAAACTCAAAATAAAAAAAAATTCTCGATCCCTATCACTCTAGATGTTTCTTTAGTATGTTATGCAATAAATTGATTACTCATTCAACTATTACTATCACCAGTTATATGATGTCGTCTTTCTCAACTGCAAAATATGTACTATAACTTGAGCAATATTCCAACCGTTTTTGACGTACAGGTATATATCCATGATTTACATAACAATTTGTAGCACAGCTTGTATTATCACAGTATTACCGGAGACATAACAATTTGTAGCACAGCTTGTATTATCACAGTATTACATGAGACAATCACACGTTTTTTTTCAGAATAGTCAATAGAAATTTTAAGTTAAATAAAAAAGTAACTGGAAAGGTACATACCACTTTGTAGTTGCTGTAGTATGTAACTTTTGAGAGTTAAGTGGGATTTCAGATCAGAATAATACAATAATAAAAGAACAGATAATGGGAAAGGTAACCAATCACAAGATATAGAAGAGCCCAATCCTACCTTCCCAAATCTTTGAGTTCAATCTTTCCGTTTCTATTTTCCCATCAAAAATCTGCCTTCCTCCGCAACAGAAAAATAAAAGATACAGTCAAAGATAGATTAAGAAATAGGAAAAGGCCGTGAACCTTGAAATTGCATATCAAAATAAACAAATAGTCATAAATAGGCCAACATATTTTGTCAGAAAATTTGTCTACCAGTTGCTAATGTTTGGTGCAATAGGTTGAGACAGATACAACTAATTGGAATGATGACACATGTAGTGAATTTTCAATCATATATCAAGTTACTACACTATAGTTAATCTGTTCCCATCAAGGAAGCACGGCAGGGGACATGGGATACCAACACAGCACGGTCACGAACATGTAACTCGGTAATTTCTTAAAATGTAGGACATGGGAACATTGCAACAAGACACTAAAATATGCACTATCATGAAAAAGAGAGTAGGCATATATATGTCATACATAAACATGTACGTGCATCTAAAAGTACAAACACATTTCTATTCATATAATCTAGGCATTGATTACAACCTATCACACATTTTCATGACTTCGAAATATATAATCATGGACTCTTCAACTTCCTATATAGTAAATTAATGTATCTTGATTTTATATCAAAATATATACAAAGTCGTCACAGTCTTAAACATTTCTATGGCCTTCTCCACTCAGGTATATTTATTGATTATAACTACAAGGAAATAAACAATTCAAACATATAAGAACGGGTTACATGAAAAAAACAATGAGTTGTGTATGACATGTTTCCAATGTTTTTGCAAAGTGTTTTAACTAAAAATATAGTATATAATTAAGAACACATTTGAAGAGGGCCCAAAATTTGAAGAGGGTCCAACATGCCTTTGATGAATGTCAAAGAAGCGCTATTGTCCAGTACCCTTGTTGGCGCATGTCTGCAACAAATACAGTCACGATAGAAATACTCGTGCTGCATAGTTATTGTTTCTCTATGGAACAAACAGCTAACGTTTAGTCATGATTCTCAACTACATATAATATGGGTGATTATTAGCTTCCTTTTCATCAAACAAAGTCATGCTATGAATTATTATCAAGCCTACTATAGCATGCCTTAGGCGGCTCAGTCAATGACTCAATCAAAATTGTTGGCCGGTCAACAACGGTTGACTTGGGTTGGATCGGGTCTTGCTTAACCAGATCGAGTACGGTTCAGGTCAATACAATCAGCTCAAGATCGACTTGACTGAAGCTATTTTAATCAGCTCGGCTTGTCATTGAATTTAGCTTGTCAGAACCGATATTGTAACAGTTTGGTGCCAATCAAGTTTCAATGATTTTATGAGGTTAATTTTTCATTAGAGTCAGTCTGTTGGCCTCGGCATATGACAATAATAATATTGGGAGGTTAACAAGGCCGTTTAATGTCATCAGAGATGGCAATGATGTTGATTAAAGTTCGACAGTGATAACTTTGATGAAGGAGAAGACGATGCGACAACAATGATGATTTTGCCGATGATTGACAATGATAGATAATGCAAGGATGATACCGCAAGGAGGTGGAGACAGTAGTGGGGTGGGATGGATCTAAGGTTATGGTTTCTTAAGGGGTGCTAAGAAAAATCATTTCTTTTTAAAAAAATTTCTTTATTTTCTCCATTTTATCTCTTTTATCTCTGTTGTTTTTCTCTCTGTATCTTTATTCCATTTTTCTCTATTTTCTCTCTTAATTTGATTTTTTAAAACTAAAACCAAAAGAAGATGAAGAAAATGGTGGTTATAGAGTTTTTTTAAATAAATCCTATCTAAAGAAGATGAATAAGGCAATCAAAGATTAAAGAAAAATAAAAAAAGAGGCATTCGGCTCTAATAGCACATACGACGCATGACGGAAGAGAAATGGATTGTGACGAAAAAAATTGGGAAAGAGTTTAAGGATTTGATACATTTTAAAGCATTACATCTTAAGAATCTGTTGTTCACATATTTACATTCGCATGTGTAGATTTTTTGGACCTCACGCCTAATAACACAAGCCCACATTGCACTTCAATAAAAAAATTAATTTGGCAAACGTAGTTTACACCAAAAACTTTTCATCCCATTTCTAGTTAAAAATAACACTAGTTTTAATGTCTTTATATAGGCTTACAAAAATCACAATCTTTTACCACACACGATGTGAAACTAAAAAGTTACTAAAAAGATTTAAAATTAAAAAAAATCAAACTAAGGACTCAAGCTTCTAAAAGACACTCAAATAACAATTAAAAAACTCAAATGCTAATTAATCTGAATTTGACCAGATCCCTATCAATAGGCCTAAGCAGCATAGCCATGCGGTTGGCAAGACCGTGTTTGCGTTGACAACCTGATGAGATTGATGGAGATGGATCTAGACATGAAGGGTCACAGCCAGGCACCAAGCTCATGGCGTATGAGTAGTTCAGCTACTAGGTGCAATGAGAAGACAATTTCGCTTATGTGAGTTGGAAACTGTTATGAGAAAACCAAGGGCAGAGCTGGCAACGACATTGAGAGTGGGCATATAATAGTAAATGCATATATGGGGCTTTTGAAAAATTTTCAAAATGTAAGCTATATTTCAACTTTTTTCTTTTTTTTGTTTTGGTTTTGGCTTTGTTTTTTGTTTTTGTTTTTTTCTGGGGGGTGCGGTCCTTGATGGGCCCTCTGGCATCATCCATGGACAATATTGCTACGACCATGGATGGTTGGAACAATAAGAAGTAACAAGGACACCTCTGAAGGTTATATTACCTTTTCCTTCTTGTTTATTACCTCTCTATGTATCTCTCTGCTTTGGGTGATAACAAGAAATGTGTAACATATCATATGTGCATTTTCTTTGAATTGTTATAAGAGCACTCCCAATGGAGCACTGAACCATTCAGCCCCAACAGGGGCTAAAGCTGTGCCTCATCAGCTTCAACCCCTATGTTCTCTCAATGGAGGGCTTAAACAATGGCTGAATGATTGCCACATCAACCTTTAACGGTTGGATTGTCAAACTGCTGGTGTAACGACAACACATGGCTGGTAGTCCAGCGGTAAATGTATTTTCAAATCTAAAGTTGATCAGACGTCTGGACTTTACCCACCATGTGACTGATTTACTATTGGTGCACCAAACAAGCATGTTTCTAGGCATATCAGATGTTTGATGTTCTAGCAACAGACATCTGATATGCCTAGAGTTTTTTTTCTTCTAGGAAATAAGACGTCTGACCTTTACGAAACAGACATTTGTTCATGATTAGATGTCTGATTCTTGTGAATCAGGCGTCTAATTATGACATAAAATGTAAATTTTGATATTTTTAAAATTGGAACCCTATGGGTTGGGCATTGATTGCAATAGTCATAAATAAGTATTGCTCAACTTGAAATACGAAATGCATAAAAGTGAAATAATAGCTAAATTTTTTTAATATAAAATTACATTAACATGCATAGATTGAAATACAAATTAAATTAAATTGCATTCCAATGGCCAGATATGCTCTATCAAGTCATTTTTTAATTGGGAGGGTCGTTGCTTGACATGAGTTAGACCTTTATTCTGAATATATCTCACCAAATCTGCGATTGCACCGGAAGAATATTGCCAGTTTGTAATGTCATTCCCAAGTTGATCGTATTGTGACAACTCATGTTGTGTAGCGTACATATGTCCTTCATCATCCACAATCATAATGTGCAAAATAATACAAGCCTGTATTATTTTTCTAAGTAGGTTTACTTGGTACATTCTAGCTGGACCTTTAATAATTGCGAATCTTGATCATAAAATGCCGAAGGCACACTCTACATCCTTTCTTGTAGTCTCTTGTCCAGCGGCAAACAATTGAGCCTTTGCGGACTGCAGTAAATGAATAGATTGAACAAATGTAGTATACGGTGAATAGATACTATCGGCCAAGTAATATCCAATGTTATATTGGTTACCGTTAATCGTAAATTGAACAGAAGGAACTCGATCTTCATAACCATCATTAAATAATGGTGAACAGTCCAATACATTTATATCATTGCACGTACCTGGAACGTCGAAAAATGCATGACATATTCATGTATCATATAATGCGACTGCTTCAAGTACGATTGTAGACGATTCATGATCTTCCAGTGAGTATTGTCCTTTCAATGCCGATGGACAATTTTTCAATTGCCAATACATGCAATCGATACTACCTAACATTCTTAAAAGACCATGCGCTTCTCCTATACTTAGAAGCCGGTGAGTATCAGCGACATTTGGCCTTCTCTATACTCTTCTCCGAAAATCGAAACAACACAATTGACAAAATTATTAAGACATTCTTGAGCAGTGGTGTTACCTATACGCACATATTCGTCAACTGCATCAGCCAATACTACATACGTCAACATCCGCATAGCTGTAGTACATTTCTGTAAAGGTGAAAGACTGATACAACCCCAAGTATCAACACGTTGCTAGAATTATGAGAATTGAGTACCAAGGGCATCTACTATGCGAAGAAATGCATGCATCCTCATTCAAAATCTGCCCCGAAATTGACAATCGAATTAAATTGGTGTGTCGAAGTAGTCTCTGTAAAGACGATTATGACCCGCTACCTGACCTCTATCTATGGTTGCTCTACGACGTGGAGGCTCGTCTATGCTTGGAGAAATGCTTGGATTGCTTAAGAACTCATTGAGCTTAAAATTGCTCATGGCGGCTATTTCTGCAACATCAACTTTATCTGACACAGTAAATGAAGAAGAAGTAGTCGAAGACATTGAAATATGTTTCTCAAAGTTTAATTTTGTATGTAGTGAAGTGTTGTATTGGGGTTATATATAGGACTCCATATGACAATGGTAGTTTTTAACGGCTAGTTTGCAACAGTTAGCTTTTAACAGCTAATCTGCAACGGTTATTTTTAAAACCACAATATATTCATTCAAAGAACATACATAAGATACGATATGCAGGAACAATTGAAAATTAAAATACAACAACTAATTTTATAACTAAGACAACACTATTTGGGAAACAACTTAGCCTCCAATCGTTCTTAAAAAGTTCTTCCTGAACCGATATCTTTTCCTTCCCTACTAGCTTTAAATACATTCCTAACTTCTTCGTGCAGGCAGTGTTACCCATTGCATGTTCCAGTCTGCTTTGTATATCGATAAATTCATGCATCAGACCCCTCTTTTGGGCATCGCCTACTGTAATTTTTGAGAATGTATCGGACATTCCTTCTGCCACCATAGGCATTGCCTCTGCCTTCATCATCAATTTTCTTTTTGCGGCTTTCACCCCGATGGACGGATTACAACGGGCATATCTTCAGTGTTATCACTAACATAAGTAGGTGTATTCTGCTCGATAGGTATATGATGCGGACCCGGGTCCGAGCCCGCATACCCGAGAGGCCGGCGGCTACCTAGAGGGGACCCATTCCCCTCTAGTCACTTACGTGCGCCGTAGGAGGCGCGGTAGCACGTAGTAGGGTTAGTTAGGGGTATTCTAGTCATTCTAGGCTAGAGTAGTAATTCCCCACTTTTCTATAAATTAGGGCTAGCCGTCTTATTTTACTTTATGCTTATTTTGTGAAGAACAATTGTAGGCGTCATTTGTGAGGGTGTTTAGGCTTTGTTCCGTACATTCAAAGCTAGGAGAGCGAGTCTCCTCTCGAAAGAGGCTCATTATCTATCAATTTCCATAGTTCTTCGCATTTTAAGATCCAAAAATTCCACCTTTTTATATTTTTTCTCTTTAAATTCTGAAATTAATTGATACGAAACCCTAGTTCGTATCAAATTGGTATCAGAGCTCTAGATCCAAATGGCGGCAAATACTCGATCGAAGGCGGATGCGGTCGAAGAAAAGATTCAAGGGCTACGGGAGGATCTCAATCGGGCGATCGAAGAGAGGTTCGAGGGATTGAAGAAAACGATGGGAGATTCACTCAAGGATTACGCCCATTCGCAAGAAGACATCCAAACCGAACTTCGAGGGATGAGGATGGATGCCGCGCAACAAGGACGAGATCTCCGAGAATTGAAAGAGATGATTCAAGCCCTCACGGTGGCGAAAGGGGGAGATCGAGGCAAGGGGATCCAAGAAGGGGGGATTCTACCCTAGAATCAGCCCCCAGCGGATTTCCAACACAAGACAACCACCCGAGGGGGCATGGAGGGCCGGTGGGGCCAACCCTAGGGTCGCGCGAATCCATGTGGGAGCCGGCAGACCCGCGCGGGTCGGGAAACAAGTCGACAGGCCTGCCTGGGCCTGTCAGGGCTTCGGCGGCCCCGCCCGGCCCTTCCCAGGCCTAGGCGAGGCCGCCAGGCCCCCTGCGGCCACCGGCGAGCCCCTCCGGGGGCGTGGAGCTCTGGGCGAACCCCGGAGGGGGTCCGGACATGACGGCAGGCCCCTACGGGGGCGGGGAGACATCGGCACCCCCATCCGGGGGTGCGGACAGGCCGCCGAGCCTGTTTCGAGCGACGGCCGGCCCTGGGGGCTTCGCAGAGGCGGCGGCACCCCCTTTCGGGGGTGCGGGGGGCTTGACGACCCCAGGCGGGGGTCCGGCTTGGTCGACAGGCCCACCTGGGGGGCCGACGAGTAGGGCCGGCCCGTTCGGGGGCCCGATGACGACGCTCCAGCCCTTTGGGAGTGTGGCGGGGATCGTACCCCACTCCGGGGGAACTCCGGGAATGGCGGGGGGCGGATGGGCCTCAGGAGCAGCTATTGGGGCCCCGGCGGGCCAGTTTTGGAGAGCAGAGACCCTTGTGCCTGGGCCGAGGCCCAATTTGGCACGACCACCAGAGTTTCCGGGACACTACTACCAGCCCGAGGCGTGGGAGCGACCTGCTTGGCCAGAGGAGCCGTACGGAGCTGACGGGGGAGGCCTGAGGGAGGCTCGGGGTGGCGAGGTGGTCCGGGGTGGTGACCGGGGCGGAGATAGGGGGCAGCTAGGCGACATCAACGCAGATCGGAGGTTGATGAAGCTGAAGATGCCGACCTTTGACGTCACCGACCCTGATGTGTGGATATACCGAGCGGAGAGGTATTTCCAGGTGATGGGTCTGACGGAGCAGGAGGTCCTGAAGGCCATCGGGATCTACTTTGAGGGGAAGGCTCTGGCCTGGTACCGGTGGAAGATAGCACGGTCCCCCTTTCGGACCTGGGAGGAGTTGTCAGCGATGATCGTGGATCGATTCCAGGAGACGGCAGGGGGTGATTTCTACGAGCAGCTGTCGGCCCTGAGGCAGGAGGGGACAGTGAGAGACTATGTAGAGAGATTTGAGATGCTGAATAGCCGGGTGAAGGGGGTTACCGACGAGGTGATGATCGGGAACTTCATGAGGGGGCTGAAACCGTCGATACGAGCTGAGTTACGGATGCAGAGCCCGGCTACCTTGGAGGACGTCCTTCGCTTGGCACATAAAGCGGAGGAGAAGCACACAGAGGAGCGGAGGATACGGGGCGCTTGGGGGGGGGGGACAGAGTTCCCGCCCTACTCCACCATCCACGACATCGAGACCACCTGCGGCCGTTCCCGAGACGCGAGTAGAGGGCCGCCCAGCTACCTTGGGGCGGCGGATGACGGAGGCCGAGGTGAGGGAGAAGAGAGCCAACGGGTTGTGCTTCCGTTGCGACGAGAAGTTCACCCCTGGACACAGGTGTGCGAGCCGCCTACTGCAGATCACCATGATGCCCGACGAGGAGGGGTACGTGGGTGATGAGGAGGAGTTCGAGGTGGAGCAGGAGACGCCAGTAGAGGAGGAGAAGTCTCACCTAGATTTCGCGGAGGTGTCCCTAAACTCTGTGGTGGGGTTCACTCCGAACCACACCATGAAGTTGACGGGACAGCTAGGGGACACGGCGGTGACGGTGCTGATCGACAGTGGGGCCACCCACAACTTCATCTCCAACCGGATAGTGGAGAGACACGGGCTGCAGCTGAGCACCCAGGAGAAGTTTACCGTGCTGCTAGGGACAGGGAAGATGGAGGAGAGCAAAGGGCTCTGCAAGGGTCTGTGCCTGACCTTGCAGGGAGTACAGATCATGGAGGATTTCCTACCCCTGGAGCTGGGCAATGTGGACATCATCCTGGGCGTACAGTGGCTGAAGAAACTGGGGGACATGCGGGTGAATTGGAAGCGACTCAGGATGGAGTTCGAGGAGGGAGAGCGGACAGTGGTGCTCACGGGGGACCCGACCCTATGTTTATCGATGGTGGCCTTCAAGGCCATCACTCGAGCCTTACGGAGAGAGGGGGAGGGGTACTTGGTGGAGTGCCGATTAGCAGGGGCAGAGCAGCAGCCGCAGGCGGGGGTTCCCGAGGAGGTAGAGCAGGTGTTGGGACAGTACCAGGAGGTCTTTCAAGACCCCCAGGGGCTACCGCCAGAGAGAGGGCACGAGCATGCGATAGTCCTGAGGGATGGCGCTGCACCGGTGAGTGTGCGTCCTTACCGCTACCCCCACGTGCAGACGGATGAGATTGAGCGGATGGTCGGGGAGATGTTACAGGCGGGGGTGATCCAGCCCAGCGTTAGCCCATTTTCGAGCCCGGTCCTTCTGGTGAAAAAGAAGGACGGGAGTTGGCGCTTCTGTGTAGACTACCGGGCTCTGAACAAGGAGACAATGGCGGACAGGTTTCCTATCCCTGTTATAGACGAGCTGCTAGATGAGCTGCATGGAGCAGTGGTGTTCTCCAAGATTGATCTGAAGGCGGGGTATCACCAGATCCTGATGAGGCCGGAGGATGTGCCGAAGACGGCATTTCGTACCCATGAGGGCCACTATGAGTTTCTCGTCATGCCGTTTGGCTTGACGAATGCTCCTTCTACATTCCAGGCGTTGATGAACGACGTCTTCCGGCCATTCCTGAGGAGATTCATACTCGTCTTCTTCGACGACATTCTGGTCTACAGCCGGAATATGGGGGAGCACGTGGGCCATTTGGAGGTGGTGTTCCGAGAGTTACTGAGGCATCAGCTGTATGCCAACCGAAAGAAGTGCAGTTTCGGTCAGAGACAGATAGAGTACTTGGGACATGTGGTGTCGGCCGTCG
The DNA here is from genome assembly GCA_030789695.1 of Scilla litardierei. NCBI lineage: Eukaryota > Viridiplantae > Streptophyta > Magnoliopsida > Asparagales > Asparagaceae > Scilla > Scilla litardierei. The sequence continues at coordinate 34,150,351 of CM061133.1, forward strand.
GGGTGGCAGCAGATCGGGCGAAGATAGAGGCGATGTTAGACTGGCCGGTACCCACTACTCTGAGGGCACTACGGGGATTTCTCGGGCTGACAGGTTACTACCGGAAATTCGTGAGGGGGTACAGCATCATTACAGGGCCATTGACAGATCAGCTGAAGAAGGATGGGTTCCAGTGGGGAGAGGCAGCGACCAGGGCCTTTGAGGCCTTGAAGGAGGCGATGACCACAGCACCAGTCTTGGCGTTGCCTGACTTCAGCATCACATTCGTGGTGGAGACTGATGCGTCAGGAGTAGGTTTGGGGGCGGTCCTTATGCAGCTAGGGAGGCCGATAGCCTACTTCAGCCAGGTGCTTTCCGCTAGAGCACGGCTGAAGTCTGTATACAAGAGGGAGCTGATGGCTATTGTGCTGGCGATCCAGAAGTGGCGGCCGTATCTGATGGGCAGGGAGTTCGTGGTCAGGACCGACCAGCGCAGTTTGAAGTATCTACTGGAGCAGAGGTTGGTGACAGAGGAGCACCAGCGCTGGCTATCCAAGCTGGTGGGGTACAGATTCGTCATTGAGTACAGGCCGGGGTTGGAGAATAAGACGGCCGACGCCTTATCGCGCAGAGAGGAGGGGGTGCACCTGAGAGCACTTTCGTTGCCGGTCTGGGTAGACAGTGAGCCCATGTAGCAGGAGGCCGAGGCCGATCCGGAGTTGAGACTGATCCGCGAGCAGCTGCAGGGAGGCGGGGAGGCCCCGCAGGGGTACTCACTAGAGGGTCGGAGACTATTATATCAGGGGCGATTGGTACTGCCGCGGGCGTCCACCTTCATACCCGCGTTATTTCAGGAGTTCCACGGTTCGGAGGTTGGGGGACATTCCGGGGTGCAGCAGACGTATATGAGAATGTCCCGGGAGGTTTACTGGCCTGGTATGCGGAGAGCGATAGCACATTTGGTGGCTGCTTGTGACGTGTGCCAGCGTCACAAGTACATGGCCATGGCGCCAGCCGGACTCTTGCAGCCCTTAGCACTACCGGAGCGGGTCTGGGAGGAGGTGACGATGGATTTCATAGACGGGCTACCCAGGTCGGAGGGGTACTCCGTGATTTTTGTTGTGGTGGATAGGCTGAGCAAGTACGCCCACTTTATACCACTGAAACATCCGTACACGGCTGTTACAGTGGCTGCAGCCTTCACCAAGGAAGTCATACGGTTACATGGGATTCCAGCCTCCATCGTCACCGACAGAGATCAGGTTTTCCTGAGTGGGTTCTGGCGGGAGATATTTCGTGTCCAGGGTACTGTGCTGAAGAGGAGTACCGCATATCACCCTCAGACCGACGGGCAGACGGAGGTAGTAAACCGCAGCATCGAGACATATTTGCGGTGCTTCGCGTCAGAAACCCCCCGACAGTGGTATCAGTGGTTAGCATGGGCGGAGTATTGGTACAATACTTCGTATCATTCAGCAGCGGGTACGACCCCCTTTCGAGTACTATATGGCAGGGATCCACCAGAGCTACTGCGATTTGGGGAACGACAGACACCAGTCTCCCAGGTAGAGGACTATATGAGGGAGCGGGAGAGCATTATGGAGGAGCTGAAGAAGCATTTGCTACGAGCCCAGCAGGTGATGAAGGCTAGGGCGGATGGGCATCGGCGGGATGTGCACTTCCAGGAGGGTGACATGGTCTATCTGAAGCTGAGGCCTTACCGACAGAGATCGCTAGCAAGGAGACGAAACGAGAAGCTATCAGCGAGATTCTATGGGCCTTTTGAGATTGCGGCCAAGATTGGCCAGGTGGCTTACAGGTTGAGGTTGCCATCGACTTCGACGATACACCCGGTCTTCCATGTTTCGCAGCTTCGGCGAGCCATCGGGGAGCAGACGGTGTCCTCTACCCTACCGCCTACACTTACTGAGGAGATGGAGGTGATGCTGGAGCCTCTGGAGGTTCGAGCGGTTCGTCAGGGACCGCGTGGGCAGAGGGAGGTGCTGATACATTGGGCGGGGCTACCAGACTGTGATGCGACATGGGAGGCCTATCGAGTGATCCAGGAGCAGTTTCCCCACTTCCACCTTGAGGACAAGGTGGCTCTTTTAGGGGGGTATTGATGCGGACCCGGGTCCGAGCCCGCATACCCGAGAGGCCGGCGGCTACCTAGGGGGGACCCATTCCCCTCTAGTCACTTATGTGCGCCGTAGGAGGCGCGGTAGCACGTAGTAGGGTTAGTTAGGGGTATTCTAGTCATTCTAGGCTAGAGTAGTAATTCCCCACTTTTCTATAAATTAGGGCTAGCCGTCTTATTTTACTTTATGCTTATTTTGTGAAGAACAATTGTAGGCGTCATTTGTGAGGGTGTTTAGGCTTTGTTCCGTACATTCAAAGCTAGGAGAGCGAGTCTCCTCTCGAAAGAGGCTCATTATCTATCAATTTCCATAGTTCTTCGCATTTTTAAGATCCAAAAATTCCACCTTTTTATATTTTTTCTCTTTAAATTCTGAAATTAATTGATACGAAACCCTAGTTCGTATCAGTATATTCGGCTCAGACGGTGTACCCGGCTATGAAGATGATGAATACTTTCTATATTCATTGATCTTCGTTCTTTTGGATGAGCTCTCTTGGCCTACCAACGTCCACTTTGGATCATCCTTCAACATTTACAATACATTCTCTAAGTTGAACTTCTTCGCCGCGTGACTTTCATGAATTTTATGGGCAGTGAATAGAACTTCATTTTTGAACTCAACACTCTTCTTTCGTGCTTTTGCTTGATTGTAGACTTCTACAAACTTGGAAACATGCCTATTCAAATAGTGCCAACAATTTTTGCAAAACTTGTAATCCTGAATGGCTCCTCCAGTTTGGAACTCAGCGACACTTTGTCATCGTGTTCCAGAATGTTATGCACGATTGATCAGTACCAATACTGGAGTCTTTGCTGATATTTAGATAAGCACTAACCAGGACATTGTCTTCCTCGATTGTCCAGCCTATATTTCTTTTGTTGGCCGCACTATCGTAAGTGGAAAATCCTTCTCTTTTTGGTAGGTGGCTTGTCTTGTGGTGGCCGTAGCCTCCTCCCATGCTATTCTATTCCACGTTGCATGGAAAATTCAGGATACGTTGAGTTATATTGGAAATGTGGATTGTATAGGAAATGTGAAGTGTATGAGAAATTTAGGCTGTATGGAAAAGTTGGATTTGGATGAATAGCTGGGTTATATTCTAAACTGGTCTCAAGTGTTAAAATTAGTGGAGAATTTAGGTTGCTAGATGAACCTGAAGAATTTAACAAATATTGGAAGTAATTGGGGTAATGTGGATCCATGGCAAAATGAGTATTTAATAATAAATTAGATAACTAAAGGAAAATAAGATTGGAGAAGTGTGAAATGAATGCTGGGGAAGTATCATTTATATAATAGAGAAAAGGGCCAAAATACTAAACCAAAACATGCACATTGTCCAAGAAATAAACCCAATAATCCAAGTCTCAACGACTCTTTAACGGCTATTTTTTCCCTTGAATCAAACGTCTGACGTTCACTAATCATACATCTGCAAAATGAACGGCATGCGTCTGGTTCATGTTCAATGAAGAAGAAAAATTATCCTCACATGATCAGGCGTGTGGTGCCTAATCACCAGACGTCTGGTCCTGACAAGGTTTTTAAAAATTTAGTCCCGCCAGAATTAGGCGTCTAGTGTGTAACAACCAAACGTCTGATCCTGGCAGATTTTTTTAAAAAATAAAGCGACAGCTAAGTCAGCAGCTAAATGGAGGGCTGAACGGTGACTTAAATTCTTAAGCCCCTTTTCAACCATCTCTCTCCACTTTTTTTTTTGCAAAAACCCCTCCACCTAGGATTAAGCCCCCATTCAGCCCTCCATTTGGAGGCAGTGGCGGAGCCAGAAAATTTTCTTGTAGGGGGCAAATTATAAGCTAATACAAAATAATTTCTGCGTACAATAAAAACAAATAAGCAAAAGTACCATATTATATAGAACTATAATAAAAACCACTGACCTAAGAATTCTAATACAATAAAACATCTAAAAATAGAAACTTAATCTACATTCAAATTCTCAACACAACACATTCTATAGATGCATGTGTTGGAGGGTTGTGAGAGTGTTGTATTGTCTCGTTATCCTCTCTTCAATGACGGGTGGCATTCAATTTTCAATATTTATACTCCCCCTTTTTGTTTAACAAAAAGAAAAGAAAAGAAATTGTGATGTATTCTCATCATGACCTTATATTAGAATTTTAATGGGTAATTTTTAGTTTTAGGAAAAAAAATCAAAAATAATCTCAATTTTCGACCGAAAAAATAATAATATCAAAAATCGACCAACTATGGCCACGTCAGCGGGCTTTGGCGCTGGCCGTTATTTTTTGATCTGGCCGCACTTGGCAAGTGCGTTTTTTTGGCCGCACTTGCCAAGTGCGGCCAGTATGACGCACATCAGGAAGTGGCCCATGACTTAAACTTAAGTCACTGGCCTCTAAAACTGGCTGCACTTGCCAAGTGCGGCCAGTAGGTTGGGAGAAAACAAAAATGGAAGCACCAAACTGGCCGCACTTGCCAAGTGCGGCCAGTAGGTGTTCACGGGTGTTTTGAAATGAGCACCAAATTGGCCGCACTTGGCAAGTGCGGCCAAAAAAAACGCACTTGCCAAGTGCGGCCAGATCGAATTATGACGAATCGCCGCTGACGTGGCCTAAGTTGGTCGATTTTTGATATTATTTTTTTTCTTAGTCGAAAATTGATATTATTTTTAAAATTTTAAATCAAAATCAAATAGTTTCGAGTATCTACGCTTGTTAATATAAATTAGAAGAATATTAATATCAGAATAAAATGCCATTATCTTTACAACCCCGTTGAATTAAAATTCAGGAATTGTGTATACCTGGATAAGCTCCTGATCAAGAACGGATTCAGCCTTGGAACTCTCCGCACAGTCACGAGAAATTGCAATTGCCTCTGTAATCAAAAGAAATAATCAGAAAAAAGGGAATAAAAAAGCATAATTAAAGAGACGGCATAAGCTAGCTCACGGCATTCAAGAAGGACGTCCTTTTGGAAGCCGAAGGGACTCGAATGCCATGGGAGATGGTTGAGGTGGAGAGCGGGGAGAGAGAAGCCATGGGCAATGGAGAAAATTGCAGTATGGAGAGAAAGAGGGAGGGGATTTGAGTTAACTTTAGAGACAGATATGAGCGAGATGAGCGGCGAGCAAAGCCATCGTAGTTGTGAGAGAGAGAGAGAGAGATGTTGCTTTGCTTTTTGATCGGTATGTGGATAAAGTGGCAAGGCCGCAAGGGACGCGGGGGATTTATATAGGTGTGTATCCGTGAACGAGTGCCCTACACTGTATGTGAGTATTGGTTTTTTTCGAGTATTTTATATGAATAGAGTGAGTGACATGATCGTAAATATTGGGATTTTTCGAAATAAACATGATTAAGAAAACCTTAACCAGAGGTAGGATCTTATGACCCTCAGATATAACCTCCTCCCGTGGCCCTCCCTCATGCGGATCAGTGGTCCGGATCGCCCCCTCCAACTCACGCGCGAGAAATTGAATTTCTCTCGCTAGAAATTAAATTTATCGCACAAAAAGTTTCAGCAGTTACTTGATTAATTCGCATAGTTTATCCACCATTCTCCCCACTTTAAAAATGAATTCCGGCCAACCGAGTGGACATCTTTACATGAAAATTAGTTTTTCCGTCCCCCTCGTCCTCCCGATCAGACGCGCAGTGTGAAGCCTCGGTTTCAGTGAGGTTTCGGGCACTGAACCCCAATGTTTCAGTGCCTGGGCGCCTGCTGAACGGACTGAAACCTCCCAGGCACTGAAACCTTGGGTTTCAGTCATCGAAACCTCACTAAAACCGAGACTTCACACTGCGCGTTCTGATCGGGAGGACAAGGGGGGACGGAAAAACTAATTTTTATGTAAAGATGTCCACTCAGCTGGTAGGAATTCATTTTTAAAGTGGGGAGAATGGTGGATAAACTAAGCGGATTAATTAAGTAACTACTGAAAACTTTCTGTGCGAGAAATTGAATTTCTCTCGCGAGAAATTCATTTTCTCGTGATTTCTCTCCATCATCTCTCTCAATCATTGGGTGATCCGTGATGTTGATCTACGTCGATCATGCGGCCAAGGGAGGGGGTTATATTTGGGGGTTATATTAGGGGGTCATTTGATCCTTCCTCTTCTAACAAAACCCAAAAATTTTAGTATATCTACTATACAAATAAGGCCATTGGTTTTTCTTTTGGATCGTCATGCACTATGTGCACATGTATTTCTAGTCTATTATATCCATTGATGTGATGTTGGTCCTACTATGACAAACTCAGTAGGGCAAACCATTGGCCTATGTTGTGCCACCTAAGCAGGGTGGGCCCCCTTGGGTGTGGGTGAGAGAGTGGTGTTGCTTTCGGGTGGGGTTTTAGGGAGTTGGGTTTAATGCCCCCCAATTACCCTTATTTACAAGATTGCCATTACTGTTGTTGCACTTTGTCTCATCCCAATGTTTTTTTTTGCAATTTAGCCCCTGATTTTATCACTTTTAACCCGACAATGCACACACCCACACTTCTCGCTCCTCGATTTTACGCGTGCACCACATCCTTTTCGTGTGGGTTTTTTTCGCGCCGTGCACTGTGTGGACAGATTATTTCTAATCAACTCTGTGTCCCAACTCCCACGCACCCGCTAGGCCCAAATCCAAGTGCCCAGATTTATACTTCCCTCGTTCTTCGTTACCAGGGTTTCGTTTCATGAATGGTATCATAATGAATGAATGTGTCTTCTTGGCAGGTAAATAGAGCCATGGAAAATATATAAAGGTTTTATGCTTTGTGTTAGGTTTTGTTCATGACTATGTTGTCAATAGTGGCACCATGATTCTTTGCTTTCTGATCGTAATTATCTTGAAGAAGGAAGACGGCTTATCTTGGTAATGTTGGAAGAATTGTTGAACATGATGTTGAATCATAATATTCAACACGATGTGTCTTTCTGCGGCAATGATTGTACGTTGTATATGGGATCCCGTTTTGGTAACTTGTGATCCTAGCTTTCTATCTTTAACGGTATCAGGTATTTATGTTGATTTAATACTGTTAAAGATTTATTGGAAGTCTATATCTCTCGGTTATTCTGTTAAAGACGATTGGAGAGATTTTTGCTCACATTACCTTCCGCAACAGGCTCTTGAAGATTTGCGGGATCTCATGCTGTTGAGGGTTGCGGATTTTGTGGGTTGCCTAGCTGGAGCTGCTTTGATTGGAGATTTGCCGTTTGACCCGCGGATTGTGAAAGAGCGTGGGTTTTTTAGGGTTTGTCACGGCGACGGCTAGGTTATGACTTTTGTGAAAAAGTTTTTTGAGAAACTTCGGGAGGGAGGCCGACGGCTACGCACGTAGGATCAAGGGAGTTGATCTAGTCAGTGGTGCAAGGGGAGCTTGCCGAGAATATTCCACGGGGTTGATGGTTATCACCCTTCACGGTTTGTATTAAGGGGGAGCGTGTTCCACCTAGTAGAAACGTGGTTTTAGAGCTTGTACTCTTTGATTATTTTTAGTGGAGTATTCTGTTTTTCTGGGCGTGGCCCCGCAGATATAGGTGTGCGCACCGAACTGCGTTACCAAGTCTTGTGTATCTCTGATTGGATTGTGTTGCTTCCTTGGATTTGAGTTTTTATTACTGCATACTGAATTTCAATTGGTATCAGAGCAGGTCATCCGTGTATCTTTGTCTTGTCAAAGTGGGTGTGATCTTGTGTGTGCAGTTCACAAATCATGAATACGAAAGAAGGCGCCTCCGTTACTCGTCCTCCATTACTTACCGGAACAAATTACACATACTGGAAGTCCCGTATGCGAGCCTTTATCAAGTCACTGAATGAGAAGGCATGGGTTGCCACGGTTGAAGGATGGAGTCCTCCGACTCAAGTCAACAAGGAAGGCAAGGAATACCTCAAACCAGCGAGAGATTGGGATCCAGAAGAAGATCGTGCAGCTGTAGGAAACTCTAAGGCGGTGAATGCAATCTTCACTGCAGTTGATGAAGAGCAATTCAAACTGATATCCACATGTGAATACGCTAAAGAAGCTTGGGACATTCTTCAAAATGTTCATGAAGGTACCAGTACAGTTAAGGCTTCTAAACTTCAAATGCTCGCATCGCAGTTTGAAAACCTCAGAATGAATGAAAATGAGACTGTGGCTGAATTTGACGGAAGACTAAGGGACATAGCCAATCAGGCTTTTCAACTGGGCAAGAAATACTCTCAAAAGAAGCTGGTAGAGAAGACGCTGAGATCTCTTCCTGAAAAGTTTTCTGCCAAAATTGCGGCTATTGAAGAAGCAAGAAATACTTCCACCATGAGACTGGATGAACTCATGGGTTCTTTGCAAACATATGAGATCAATCTCAAGCAGAACAGAAGGGAAAAGGGGGTAGCATTAAAGGCAGAGGCGAGTGAAACTTCTAAATCGGAGAATGAGTCGGAACTTGATGACGACATTGCATTACTAACCAAGAACTTCAATAGGATGATGAGGAAGATTAGTAACAGATGTCAGAACTTCAAACCTGCAAATAGGATGTCGCGTTCAGGTCCTCCCGCTGTTGAAAAGACTACTAGCCGTCCTATCCAGAGGTATGAGTCAAAACCCAAAGGAAAGGGAATACAATGCCGAGAGTGTGAAGGATTTGGTCACATACAAGCTGAGTGTGCCAATACCCTTAAGAAGCAAAAAGGAAAATCTCTGGCCAGTACCTGAAGCGATGAAGATTCTGAAGGAAGTGCAGAAAATGAAGACATAACCAGCAATTACGTTGCTTTCACTGCAACTCTGAAAGGTCAGTCTGAGTATGACACACCTAGAAATGTTGAACACAATATTACAACATCTGTTACAACATCGGGTACCAGACGAGGAAATGTCATACATGATGTTGAAACATCTAGTACAACATTTAGTAGTGAGACTGACTCTGAAGGTGATAGTGAGGAAGATGTTGTTGAAGAAGACATTAGGTCAGCATATCAGATTATGTTCAACAAATGGATGGATATCTGCAAAGTGAACAAGAATTTGAAGAATGAATGTTCCAGACTGAGAAATGAGAAGGATGAGACCAGGGCTAAACTGTTGAAGACGGAGCTTAGTCTCAGAAATCTTGAGAACAGCCTCAAGAGAACGCTGATTAGAGCTGAGAAGGCGGAGAGCACCCTCAACAGATGGAACTCCAGGAAGTCTAAACTTGATGATATTCTCAACATGGGAAAGGTGTCTGGAGACCGAACAGGAGTTGGATACAACAAAGGGGGCCACTTACATACATCCAAGACAAGGCGTGTTATCATTACTAAAGAGCATGAAAAACGGAGTCAGCACAACGGGTATGAGCCGAAGGGGAAGAAGAGAAAAGGTTCAACATCCAGGCGTCATGTATGTGATTACTGTGGGCAAGTAGAGCACAATAACTGGAGTTGCTTCAGACGCATGAAGCATTGTAATGAAGGCAGAAGTGTTAGACATCCCAACAAAAGGACTACGAAGAAATGGGTTAAGAAATCTGAGTTGGTAAGCATGGTGGCATACACTTCGTTGGTTACATTCTCAGAAAATCTGTGGTATTTTGACAGTGGGTGCTCTCGACACATGACTGGCAATAAGGGACTTCTCACTGAGTATTCTGTCGGCAACTAAGGTCATGTTACCTTTGGCGATGGTCAGAGAAGCAAGGCAGTTGGAAAAGGAAACCTCAATGTGACAGGGTCCTTGAAGCTGAAGGACGTGATGCATGTAGAAGACTTGAAGGCAAACCTCATCAGCATAAATCAGTTGTGTGATCAAGGTTTTCTCGTCCGATTCACCAAAGATGAATGTCTTGTCTTCAATAGAGATGATGTATATATTCTTACTGGAAAAAGGTCAAATGACAACTGTTACCTCCTGCAAGATCTCAACAAGTGCTTCAATATCACCACTGATGTTTCAGAGCAGTGGCATCAAAAACTAGGTCATTTAAATTTCAAGACCTTAATGAAGATATCTCAAGCCAGAGCTGTTCATGGGATACCAATTCTAACCAAGAAGAAAGAAGGTGTATATGGACCATGTCAACTGGGAAAGCAGAAGAAGACGAGCCATAAGCAAATCCAGATAATTACTACCTCAAAAAATCTGGAGCTATTGCACATGGATCTGATCGTACCCACATCAGAAACTAGCGTGGGATGTAAGAAATATATTTACGTATGTGTTGATGATTTTTCTCGGTTTACCTGGGTAGATTTTCTTAAGGAGAAATCAGACACATTTGAATCCTTCAAGAGACTGTGCACTCGTCTTCAAGTTGAAAAAGGTGATAGCATTGGCAAAATTGTCAGGAACTGGAGTGATCATGGAAAGGAGTTTGAGAATCATTCTTTCTCTGAATACTGTGAATCACACGGTATTGGACATGAATTTTTGGCTCCAAAGACCCCTCAACAAAACGGAGTGGTTGAAAGGAAAACCCGCACTCTTCAAGAAATGGCACGTGTTATGTTGAATGCTGGGAGGGTCAATGTTAAGTGGTGGGTTGAAGCTATCAACACAGCCTGCTACACTATTAATAGGGTTTATCTTCGGCCAAGAACTGAGAAAACCCCCTATGAGATCTGGAAAGGCAGGAAACCTGATGTATCCTACTTTCACATCTTTGGAAGCAAATGTTATATCCTGCAAGACCATACTCCCAGGCGGGAGTTTGATGCTAAGAGCGACAAAGAAATCTTCCTTGGGTATTCCACGAAGAGTCGTGCCTTCAGAGTTCTGAATCAACGTACAGATGTTATGATGGAATCTATCAATGTAGTGGTTGACGATTTTGATCAGGGAGAGGCTGTCTTAAGTGAAGGAAGGGTTCTTCAAGAAGACGGCACTGATGAGGAAGATCATGTTGAAAAAAATGTTGCAACAAGCAAGACAAATTAGGACAATGTTGAACAAAATGTTGCAACACAGGATACAACTATAGTTGAGATACCACAGGTTGAGGCTGAAGACGCTCAAGGTGCTGAAGGAATCACTAAAGTTATACGCGATCATCCTCCTGAGTTGATCATTGGTGATGTGCATGACAGCCGTCGGACAAGAGGCACTAGTCGTGTCAACTATAGAGATCTGGCTGGGTATGCTTGCTTCCTCTCTGTTGTTGAACCCAAAAATGTGAAGGAAGCTATTGTTGATGAATTCTGGGTTTCGGCCATGCAAAAGGAGTTGAACCACTTTCAACGCAATGATGTCTGGAGCCTGGTTGAGAGACCTATAGGGATAAATGTCATCGGGACAAAATGGATCTTCAAGAATAAAACTGATGAGAAGGAAAATGTTACTCGCAACAAAGCACGTCTAGTGGCTCAAGGATACACCCAGGTGGAAGGCATCGATTTTGATGAAACATTTGCTCCAGTCGCTCGGTTGGTATCCATCAGATTATTATTGGCTGTAGCCTGTAGTCTAAACTTCAAGCTTCATCAGATGGATGTGAAGAGTGCATTCCTAAATGGGTTATTGAATGAAGAAGTTTATGTCGAACAACCAAAAGGTTTTGTAGATCCCTTTCTTCCGATTCATGTCTACCGTTTGAAGAAGGCTCTCTACGGATTGAAACAAGCTCCAAGGGCTTGGTACGAGAGGTTGACTACGTATCTCCTTCAAAAGGGATATGAACGAGGAGGAGCCGACAAGACATTGTTTGTCCAACGGACCAGGTCAAGTGTTATGGTTGCTCAGATCTACGTAGATGATATAGTTTTCGGATCAACCTCACAACAGTTGGTGCGTGAGTTCATTGCCCTCATGCAGAAAGAGTTTGAGATGAGCATGGTTGGTGAGTTGAACTTATTTCTTGGACTTCAAGTTAAGCAGTGCACTGATGGTTTGTTCATCTCCCAAAGCAAATATGCTAAGAATCTGGTCAAGAGATTTGGTCTAGAAAATGCTACACATGTTCGCACCCCTATGTCCACCACTGATAAACTTTCCAAGGACGATGGAGGAAAATCAGTCGAGGTTACTCAATACAAAAGTATGATAGGCAGCCTGTTGTATTTGACAGCTAGCAGGCCGAATATCAGCTTCAGTGTAGGAGTTTGTGCATGTTATCAATCTTGCCCCAAAGAATCTCATATCACAGCAGTTAAGAGGATTATCAGATATGTCAGTGGAACGGCAGATTATGGCATATGGTATACCAAGGATACAAACACACTTGTTTCAGGGTACAGTGATGCAGACTGGGCAGGGAATACAGATGATAGAAAGAGCACTACAGGAGGATGTTTCTACATGGGCAATAATCTAGTCTCCTGGTACAGCAAAAAACAAAACTCCATATCGTTATCTACGGCAGAGGCTAAGTATATCGCAGCAGGGAGTTGTTGTACTCAACTCTTATGGATGAAGCAAATGCTGACGGACTATGGGTTGGAGCAGGGGATACTAACTATCCTATGTGATAATCAGAGTGTAATAAACATCTCCAAGAACCCAGTTCAGCACTCCAGAACGAAACACATAGATATCCGACATCATTTCATCAGAGAGTTGGTCGAGAAGAAATCCCTTACCATGGACTATGTTGCTACTGCAAATCAACTAGCTGACATCTTCACAAAACCGTTGGAGTCGGGCAGATTCGAAGAACTGCGACAAGCCCTAGGGCTATGTCGTATATGATGTTGATCTTTTTGTTGAGAAGAATGTTGCAACATCTAGTTGCAACATAAGGAAGAATGGAACGGTCATTTGTTATTGGGTCGAATGCCTCACAGTTATTTTTCTGCCCGTTATTTATGTTCTCTCGTTTCACTCATCTCCTCACGGCGCTATTTTCTCTCTCAAATTTTTTCAAGATTCTCTGAGCAGTTCTTCTAAGGTTCTTGATTTCTCGTGTGGAATCCTTCTTCTATTCCTGAAATGGGGCGAGATCGAAAGGAGAAATCGTCGCAGAACCCTCGACTCTACTCTCGTCGGACATCCTTATCGCAAAAGAATGCTTCTTCTTCCTCTCCTCCTCCTACCAAGTGAAAGGGAGTGGCTCCACGAACTTCGTGTAGGATCCTGCCAAAACAGAGTTAGGATCGATAAATAAAGTTTAGACTTACGCTTGCGTATGCGGCACGGTAGTCTACAAACTTTGCCTTCGGATTCGCCACGACGGATCGAGTCTTCTCACGAACGAAGTAAGGCTACTAAATCCACAATCTAAATTTCTACTTTAGATTAAGAACTTGAATAGAGGGAGAGGAAATATTTCGGCAGAGCTTCGCTAGAATGAAGATGCATGCATGAATGCCATGCAAAATCTTAAGGAAAATGGCTAACCCTTGGGTCTTATTTATAGCCCCCAAGGTAGTTATTTTAGGATCAATTGTTCCTTTGGAACAATTTAACTAAGGTGTACCATCGTACATGGCATATTATAAGCTTAAGTTGTACCATATGCGTGGTACAATATAAGCTTAAGATATTACCCCTTTATTAGCCATATGTCGCATGCACTTATGCACACATAATGCGACTTTCCCATCAATCTAGAGATCCTCTCCGCAAGGGAACATATTCCCTTTGCGTACGACTTCGTGTACGCGACGTTCGAGGTCAGTATTCCCTCGTACATCCCCTACAAGGGTGTACTAACGTCTTCCATATCCAACATCTCCCACTCACACTTGAGGGGATTGTAAGAGAACGTCTTTCTCTTAGTTCTTTCATCTATCATACCGAGAAATAGACCGTGCGACCGTCATGCGCGTAGAGTCTGTTGTTGTGCACTTGTTAGAGATACACAACGACCTCGAAGGTGCAAAGTTGAGTAGTTCAACGCATGCTTTACCCTAGATTATTTCTTCACATTTCTTATACTTTATATTCAACAATTGAATCCCATCTGGATTACAATTGGCTGGCCAGCCTTGAATCATTAAAGTCTAAATGCGAATATGAAATCAATCTTCCTCTTCTTGCGAACCTTCTGATCTTGACTTGATTCGCTTTTCTAACGTGCCCCGCCGAGCCGAATTACCATAGCCCATTAGCAACACGCTAAGATAGCGATCATCTCGTCAAATCTAAAGGAACCAATTGGAGTCCTTGAGGGTAAGAGTTAAGACCCATATGGCCTTTGAGTCTCACATAATAGCAAACACTATTGCTACTAACTCAGTGGTCGAAATGCATACGTGGTATGAACACGTATTACAACATCACTCCTTTCCCAGGGAGAGTATGTCTTAATGATGTTGTACGGATGAAAGATCAGACACCACAACGCCTATCTTTTGAGTCCCCTTACTACTCAGGAAATATTCCCGGACTCTCATCCTGCATAAGACAGATAGGATTAAAAATCCAATGAGATCTTTATATCCTTGTGATACAGATCTCAGATCTTTTGTAAGCATCCGTATGATGCAGATCTTTCATTCGACTATCTTGTTAAAGTCATGACTCTAAATCATTCGTCTAATGATTTTGACTTTAAACTAGTCTCATCTCTATCTTATCCATCTGATAAGATAAGGCGGTTGCTCATGTGAGAGAGCCAACCTTAATCTGTCCGACATACACACAATTCAGCTGAGATTTCAAAAATGTACACAAACATTTCTTAAGAGATTCATATGCAATGTTTGAAAAAGAACTTATTCTTTTATTAAATTTGATCTTTCTCAGACATGGGAATATATATTGGTACAACTCAGCTCTTACGCAATCCTTGGGATGATAAGTGTTTATAAAACACATTTCTGGGGATCGCTTTCGTAAGCTGATCCTCTATCATCTCATGCGTAGATATGTACCTTATGTCTACCTTCTTGGTTTTATCATAGTCTTTTGCAAATCTGCAGTTCCTTTAAGATACTGCATTATCCTCTTAACCGCTTTCCAGTGTTCTTGCCCTGGGTTGGATTGGTAACGACTTACCATTCCAACGGCAAAACAGATGTCCGGTCTTGTATGCGTCATAGCGTACATAAGACTATCAACTGTACTGGAATATGGAACTTTTTCCATAATTTCCTTTTCCTTTTGGTTCTTTGGACATGATTTCAGATATAAATTATCGCATCTGCTTATTGGAGTATCAATTGGACTTGCAGTCCTACATATTAAACCGTTCTAGAACCTTCTTTATATAAGTCTCTTATGAAAGAGAAAGAAGTTTCTTTGAACGATTCCTTGAAATCTTAATTCCAAGGATATATGTGGCTTCCCCATGTCTTTCATCTCAAAACTGATGAAAGTCAAGCCTTGATATCCATCACTAAGCCCTTGTCGTTTCTGGTTATTAAAATGTCATCTACATATAGAGACATAATAACATGCTTGCTTTTAATCCTCTTGATATATACGCAGTTATCTTCATCAAGCATGGAAAATCCATTTGATAAGACAACTTCTTGAAATCGTATATAACATTGCCTTGAGGATTATTTAAGACTATATATGGACTTACGAAGTTTACAAACCTTATGTTCGTTTCCTTCTTTTACAAACCCCATTGGTTGTTCCATATGGATCTCCTCGTCCAATTCTCCATTGAGAAAGGCAGTCTTTACATCCATCTGATGTAATTTGAGGTATAAGCAAGCTACCATTGCCAGAATCAGGCGAATCGAGGTAAAACGCACAACAGGTGAGAAGGTCTCTTCGTAGTATATCCCTTCCTGTTGCGTAAAACCTTTCGCGACAAGGCGAGCTTTATATCTATCTATAGAGCCATTAGCCTTATGCTTGATCTTGAGAACCCATTTGTTCCCAATTGCTCTATGTCCTCTGGGTAAGTTAACTAAGTCCCAGACTTGGTTAACTTTCATGGATTTCAATTCCTCCTTCATCGCTTCTATCCATTTGTCTTTTGCAGGGCATGATACAGCATATTTGAGATTCTTCAAGTCCTTGTTGACTCGAATTTAGATCAATTCTAATATCACTCCCACTTGGAATGTCGTTAGAATTGCTCCCACTTGGATCATTATTCCCGTATGGAATAGGATAATCGTCATTCGTATAATCCATTGATGAAGGTTGAAAAGTATTTTCGTTTTCACCAAGAATTCTCCCACTCGAATGAGGTAATCCTTCTTGATCATAAATCTCAAAATAGAGATAAGTCCTGACTTATCTAGCCCTGTCTTGGAAACTCGTTTTCCAAGAAAGTGACATCCCTCGACTCAAACTCAATTAGCCCACCATTGTCTTCTTGACTAACAAAAACATAACCTTTGGAGTTTTCTGCGTATCGTATAAAGATACATTTCCTTCCCCTTGGCCCAAGTTTGCCATACTTATGGGAGGAAATATGTGCGTTGAATGCACAAACTCAAGGTTTCAAAAATGTTTAAGTCAGGAGACCTTTGGTTCCACAACTCATAAGGAGTGGAGCTAACTGATTTCGAGGGTACGCGGTAAAAAAACGACCGTCAATAATGCATCACCCCAAAAGGTGATTGGCAAGTTAGCTTGAGCCATTATTGAACGGACCATTTCCATTAAAAATCCTATTTCTCCTTTCTGCAACACCGTTTTGTTGAGGAGTATAAGGCATAGTTACCTGATGTACTATGCCTTTTTCATCACAAAGTTCCTTAAAACTTATTGATTGATATTCACCGCCCCTATCGGTTCGCAAGACCTTAATCTTGCGATCTAATTGATTCTTCACTAAACTCATATAGTTTTTAAAGCAAGCCAAAGCTTCACTTTTGTGGGATATCAAATAGATATGTCCGAATCGGGTGAAATCATCAATAAAAGTGATGAAATAGGACTTTCCGCGTCTTGTCTTGACATTCATCGGACCACATATGTCCGAATGGATAAGCTGTAATGGAACCTCGGCCCTTTTGCCGGTTCCAAACGGCTTGCGACAAGATTTCCCCATAAGGCAATGTTCACAGGTCGACATTTCAACCTTTGAAACATTGGATAGAAGGCCACGTTTGGCAAGTCTATCCATACGCGTTGGTCCAATATGACCAAGCCTTGTTTGCCAACAAATTATATTAGACTCATTAGTCAAAGAATTTGTCACAAGGAAATTTTATTACATGAGAAATCATACATTGTACTTATTACAATGAATCCTTTAAATACATAACCCAGAACCAATAAAGGAATTATTACAAAATAGGTCCATATTACAATCATGAAGGAACCAGCTATAACCAAGACCCATTAAATTGACCACAGTTCTAATATTCCTTTGAATATATGGAATGAAGAGAATATCATGAAGTAGGAAAGTGCGGCCGTTGTCCAAGACTAGCTTGCGAGTCCCAACGCCTTTCACTTCAACACGTGTGTTGTTTCCTACATTGATCCACTTCATTCCTTGGGGTATCTGGTGATACTCCACGAAGGACCGTCTGTCCTTTGCTATGTGGTCGGTGGCACCTGAATCAATTATCCCAAAATGGATTAGATTCCACAAGAAATAGTGAACTAGAAACACATATGTAACTAGTATTACAAGTTACCTTGTCACTTCCACTCGTACACGAACGAGCATAGTGACCGAGCTTGTTACACTTGAAGCACTTGATCCTTTTCAAGTCTTTCTTCTTGTGCCATTTCTTGTGCCCACCCTTATGTTTGGGTTCCTTGGTAGACTCAGGTTGCTTATTACGTTCATTAAAAAACTTCGAACGATCTTTACGTTTCTTTCCCCCGTGTGAGGAACTAGCAACCATGTGCACTTCTGCACTTGGCTTGGCAGCCGCAAGCCGCTCTTCCTCTAATTCGAGGTGCTTGGAAACATCGTTGAAGGTCTTGATGCACTCATTATGAGTGAGATGCATCTTCATCTGATCCCACCCATTTGGTAGGGAACGTATGACTGCTTGGATTTGTTGCTCATCTGTGAGCACATGACCTGCATCCTTTAACTCCGAGATAAGGTTCGTCATATGTCGCAGATGTTTCCCCATGGAATGATCTGGACATTTCTTATATGAATCGAACCTTATAGTTAAGGAGCGAAGTTTGGACACCGATGTGCCACCGAACTTCTCCTCTAGTTTGGACCATATGTCCATGGCTAGGTCATGTTCTCGGAAGATGCGCATTATGTCATCAGCCATACTGCTTAATAACGTAATGCGCGCTATCTTGTTCTTCCGAGACCAAGCATCAAAAGCTTCCTTGTCTCGTCGGTGTTGGGCCGTAGTGCCCAACTCGGGTTCAATCATTACGTTCTTTAGAGTTTCGAGCACTTCTTGCTCCTCTAAAACGTATTGTATCTTAATGGACCAAAGTTTGTAATTATCGCCGTTGAGTTTTTCACCTTTGTTTAACTCAGCGACGATATTCTTTGAAGCGGAAGACATTTTACTTTTAAAATGCTGCAAAAAACAGAAAACCGAAGGTTTGATCAAAACATTGCATAAAAATTCTTAAAAATATAACTCCCACTTGAAATGATAATAGAATATCCCATTTGGATAGTTCTAAATATTCAAATCCCACTTGGAATTATATTATATTTGATAAGTTACTTTCGAAAAATATTGAAGATGTTGTTCTAGAATCGAAAAGGTCTCTATGATTCCAATCACCATCTAGAACAACCTTCAATATTCCCCCATCACTTATCAAACAATCGTACTCTTATAGTACTTCGCAGCGGAAAATTACCTTTTGAAAAACATATCTTTCAAAATGGAATAGGTGAGAGTTTGCGCAAAGAATTTTAGCGCAACAATTGCCAAGCCACGAGACCTGTTCTACACACCCATGGGTTAGATAACCATGGCCGGATCGTGGTAGGACTTGGAATTCTAAATTGCGCTATCCCGATTAAGGACGGGACATAACCTATTTGAAAACACCTTTTTCCAAAAATTTGAAAGCACGTTGACTAATCTTCGTAGAGTAGAGCACAACGTCATAAGTACATTGGCTAATCTCCGTAGAGTAGAGCACAATGACATGGCTAATCTCGCATGAAGTAGAGCACTATGGCTAATCTTCAAGGAGTAGAGCCCAAGGAAAAAACTTCATTAAAAACGTTAGTCCCGTATGAACTAGTTGACACTGTGGTTAGCCCCGTATGGGCTAATCGGCACATTCGAGTTTGGCCAAGGCCTTTTGTCACCCCGTATGGGTCAGTTGGCAAGTTTGCAGTCGACCCAGACCTTCTGCCAGATTGGTCGACCAAAAACACCAAATTGGTCGACCAATTTTGGTCTGCAATTTCTTCCCGGCCAGGGCCTCTGCCCTGGCCGGCCAGGGGCCCTGGCCCCTCGGCCAGGGCCTCTGCCCTGGCCGAGGCCGGCCAGGGGCCGGCCATGCCCTGGCCGAGGCCAGGGCATTGGCCCTGGCCTCTGCCAGGGCCGGCCAGGCCGGCCAGGCCTTGGCCGGCCTCTGCCGGCCTGGCCATAGCCGGCCATGGCTTGGCCATGGCCGGTCATGGCCAAGGCCATTTTGGGCATTGGCCGGCCATGGCCCCTTTGGCCATGGCCGGCCACCCCCTTGAATGGGGTTGCCGCACACTCTCCTCCCCCTTGATGGGGTGGTCGCCGGTGGTTATTGGCCGTAGCCAACCCCCTCCGCTTGGGGAGGGGGGTGCATGGCCTTCATAGCCCATTTGGCCATGGTGCACATGCACCAAATTTCATCTTACCCGATGGAAATAACTACCATCATCTTCCTCGATGAAGCACCCGTTCGTCGATGAAGCACCCGTTCGTCGAGAAATTAGTTATTTCCTAATGGCCGTGTGCCAAAAAATGAAAAATAACATACTACGTGAACGGTCGGTTCTTCCCGTCACTGAGAGTTCCTACCATATCCGTAATGATAGGAGACCCTAACGTGAAAAGAACAACCGCTGCGTTCTCTTCGTCACGAAGCGTTCCTACCATATCCGTAATGGTAGGAGACCCATTCATGAAAAAGACAACGACTCGTTCATAGTTTCGACGGGACGGTGGTTTGACCGGGGCGAACCCATATGGCTCTGATACCAATGTAGGATCATGCCAAAACAGAGTTAGGATCGATAAATAAAGTTTAGACTTACGCTTGCGTATGCGGCACGGTAGTCTACAAACTTTGCCTTCGGATTCGTCACGACGGATCGAGTCTTCTCACGAACGGAGTAAGGCTACTAAATCCACAATCTAAATCTCTACTTTAGATTAAGAACTTGGATAGAGGGAGAGGAAATATTTCGGCAGAGCTTCGCTAGAATGAAGATGCATGCATGAATGCCATGCAAAATCTTAAGGAAAATGGCTAACCCTTGGGTCTTATTTATAGCCCCCAAGGTAGTTATTTTAGGATCAATTGTTCCTTTGGAACAATTTAACTAAGGTGTACCATCGTACATGGCATATTATAAGCTTAAGTTGTACCATATGCGTGGTACAATATAAGCTTAAGATATTACCCCTTTATTAGCCATATGTCGCATGCACTTATGCACACATAATGCGACTTTCCCATCAATCTAGAGATCCTCTCCGCAAGGGAACATATTCCCTTTGCGTACGACTTCGTGTACGCGACGTTCGAGGTCAGTATTCCCTCGTACATCCCCTAAAAGGGTGTACTAACGTCTTCCATATCTAACACTTCGTGTGCCTCTTCCTTTGGTAATTCTCCCTCTTTTCGTCTCCAGTATCGTTTAAGGACATGCACTCTCCAGTTGGTTCGAATTTGGAAGTTGTGAATTTTTCCCCAATTTCAGAAATTCCTCTTCGGCGTAAACCCTT
The DNA here is from genome assembly GCA_030789695.1 of Scilla litardierei. Lineage (NCBI taxonomy): Eukaryota > Viridiplantae > Streptophyta > Magnoliopsida > Asparagales > Asparagaceae > Scilla > Scilla litardierei. The sequence continues at coordinate 34,171,149 of CM061133.1, forward strand.
GGTATTTGATTCTTGTGAGGATGAAGTCTACCATGTTCTTGTCACCGTCCAAGACTGGTTCTGGCACCTTCGAAGGACTGGGAGGAAATTGGATCTCTCATGGTTGGATGTTTCTGGAATCAAAGTTGATCAGCTAATGAACAAAAAGATTTGGGGCAAAGTGATGAGTGTGGAAGTGCCCAGAGATAATAGAATCATCATTCATTCCTGGAATCCTAAAATTTTCGTGAAAATTTCTAAAATTGTTGAAATCTCTGATTCAGACTCATCTGTTTCTCCTGAGAAGCCATCTACAGGGGGAGATGGTGAAGCTTCTTCTTTCCCCAAGGCTGCTGAGGAATCAGGTCTCAATAATGCTGAGAAGTCAAGTGTGTGTGCTGATCCTGAGGTTAGGGTAAATGGTGATACTGTGTGTGATGTCCCATCACAGGAGGGTGGCCATATCTCTCCGTCACCTATGTGTGATCAGACTATACCTGAGGGTGGCAATGGTTCTTTGAGTGGCACAAATGTAGATGACTGTGCTCATGGTGCCTGTCCTGAAGATAATTCTCTCATGGATCATGATGATCCACTGTTGAATGTTTCTCCCGATGAAGTCTCCCCTGAGAAGCTTCTGTCCCATGGTGTCGAAGAAGATCTTGTTCAGTGTTCTGTTGATATGGATGTCGATGGGAGTGCGCAGGATCCCTCTCCTCATCCTATCAAGACTGAATACTCTGTGCCTCTTGGTGTTTCTAATGTTGATCCTGGCACAACTGAAGTTATTATTGATGTTGAGGGTGCAGTCGAGACTGGTTCTATTCCAACATAGGTTGAATCTTGTAATGTTGCACAAAATTTTGCAACATTTGATTCAACATGTGAGGATGTTGTTCCTGACACCTCATCCCAGATTCCTCCAGAAGATGTCCCGTTTTCCTCTCATGTGCGGAAGGCCAGGTCTGTTTCTAGAAAGCGTACTGCATCATCATCAGGTTTTGCCTCCGCTTCTGCCTCTAAGAGGTCAAAAGTTTCGGCTTCTGCTACAGGTCCCTCTCGTTCTCCATTATTTACTTCATCTGATGCCTTCAATAGAGTTTTCTTTGATAAAGCTAGTAAGAATAGGTGGGTTTCATACTCTGAAAGATCTATTCTATCTGAGAAAGTCATGAATGTTTCATCTTTTGAAAAGACTCAATTGATCTCCATCCTAAAAGACCTAGGCTTGTTTCATGCTGCCTCGTGCTTTAGAACTTTTTATCCTGTCTTGGTTCGTGAGTTCTACTGCAATCTTTCAAAGTCTACTGGTAATGTGTCTTCACGCTGGGGGTTCAGGTGCTATGTCAGAGGAAAGATCCTTTCTTTTTCTCCATCTGTGTTGAACAAGCTTCTTAAGTGGTCATGCACTTAGTCATTACCAGATTTTGGAGAGTCCGTAGGATAGGACTTTAACAATTTCCATAAATACCGTTACAGCAGGAAAACTAAAGTCTTGGCCCAAGTCGTCATCATTCCCTTCCTCGGCTCTTTCTGCTAAGTACTTCATCCTGTACAGGATCGCTACGAGGAACTGGCTCCCAACTTCGAATATTTCTGTTGTGACCAAGGATATGTGCAAGCTCCTGTTCTCTGCTGGAACTAAGCAGCCATTCAACTTGGGGAGAATTATTTTTAACTCTATCTTGTCTCTTTCAGAGTCATCCTTGTTGAGTATTGGACTTCTCCCTACTTAGTGTTAATGATGAGCAAACATAAATACTTGTGTCTAATCCCCTATTTTGCAGTTAATCCATTGCCTAAGCTATATATGAAGATCTACTAGCAATGGATGACTCTCAAAGTTAATTGAAGGCAAATGCAATGGATTGGATGATCGTGAATGGTGATTGAAGCTCCTTGAAGACTTCAAGCTCATGCGATGGATAGAAGAGAGAATTCGTGAATGTAATTTTCTTTTATCTCTTCTAGTATGTAGCTTAGAAGTAGAACTTTGATGGAGCACTCACACACATCTTCATTTCAGTCTTAGGACATCATTAGATCAATTGTCCTTAGACCCCAATTCATTTCTTTGTGATTGTGCTTGGATTGTTTATAACAGTCGACTGCTAAACATCTTACAGTCGTCTGTCTCAAAAAACAGTCGACTGTGTTTTGTTCTACAGTCGCCTGTTATGCACAAACTGTTACAATCTAGTTTTGGGCTTTTCTGTCTTAATTCACACAGGCCACTGATGAACGATTCACAGGCGCCTGTCCTAGCGACAGTCGACTGTGTGTTGTAAACCAGTCGCATGTCTATCCTTTGCCCAAACTTTGTTGATCTATCTTTTACAACCAGTCGACTAATGTTGAATATACAGTCGACTGTCCCTTAGATCAGTCGACTGTGTATGGTGCATCAGTCGTCTGTCTGTGAGCCAATTTATTGACTCAGCTCTCTGGAAATTCTCAGGGTATTTGACAGTCGTCTGTATAAGGATTTACAGTCGCCTGTTCTGATTAACAGTCGACTGTATTATCCTCATCAGTCGTCTGTCCTGTTATCTTACATGATTTCCAGATTTTCTCTACTTACCATTCTTTCGGCCAGTCGCCTGTAGAAGTAATTACAGTCGCCTGTTGGTTCAACAGTCGACTGTCTTTGCTTCATCAGTCGTCTGTCCACGTGGTAAGTTACCGTTATGAATTCTTACCTACCCTTGTTGACTGTGCAATAGTCGACTGAGGTTTCTTCAACAGTCGACTGTTGCGAGTTCAGTTTCTATCCGTTGAGATTTTTCTCACAGATTCCAAAGGGGTTTTTGCCTAAACTGTTTTGTGGATTTGAGAAACCTATAAATGGGGCTTCTACTGTTCCATTGAGAGGTTACCAATTCTTCCAAGTTTTCATTCCAAGCTTTCATTCTAAAGTTTAAAGCTCTCAAATCCAAAGCCCTAAGAATTCCAATCTTTGATCTCTTGCTCTCCAACCTAGAACCAAAGAGTGATCCTCTAGGTATTTGGTGCAGCCAAGAGAAAGGGCTTTCTCCTCTCTTCCAAGAGAGTCTTCAACACACATCACACTTCTCCTTCAAGTTCTACTTCAAGGCATATGTGATTGTCAGTGTTGCTTTCATATTTCATTACTTTTGTAAATTGAATTTGCTCTTAGGTTGTGAGAGCGGTTTGCTTGCTCCCAAGTTGTGGGAGTCAAGGACATCGATTGTATTCGATTTCACTTGTAGGGTTGCTACAAGTGGGTTTTAAGGAAACCTCAAGTTAGGGTTCTAACTTGAGTATCCGGAGGTATCCGGGTGAAAGAGACGTAGGATTACCGGGAACAAGTCGGGAAGTGACTTGGGTAATCTGAACCCTAGAAACATAATTGTGTTTGCATTTGTTACTTTTTGGGTTTAATTTTAATTCCGCACTATATTGTTGGTTAGCATTTTAATTTGGTGTAACTATCATTTTAAATTGCTTAAACACTATTCAACCCCCCTTCTAGTGTTTTCTCCATAGCCAGGATCCTTACAATCCTCTCCTGCTTCATCTTTGCCTCACGCATGTCTCATCTCTATGATGCTCATGGCTCAGAAAGTATCTATGTATGCGTCTGATCTGCCTTTCTCCTGTGACAGCATATCTTACACTGCCAAGTCTGTTGTCGGTAAGTGTGATGATATTTCCAAGATGATTCCCTCTCTATAAGGTGCTTCCACATCATCCCCACCTCCTCCATTTGGTGATCCTACCTCCTGTGTGCATCAAGCTCCTTCAAGATGCTTCCACATCATCCCCACCTCCTCCATTTGGTGATCCTACCTCCTGTGTGCATCAAGCTCCTTCACTTCTCCCACTATACCAGCTTCTGAAGATCCTCCTTCATCTCTGTTGGAGGACATTCAGTTATTTGAGAAAGCGATTTCAAATGTTGATGATCAGCTGATTTTGCTTCATAGTCAGAAGGTTCTTCTAGAGGGTCACAAGCTAATGTTACAGGACAAACTGGCTGCCCTAAAGTCCAAACTTGCTGGGAATCAGTGAGAGCAGCCTCTGGTTCTTCTCTCTTATTGAGGTATGTCTCTTGCCTTTAGTGGCCCAAAGGTGGAGAAAAATGTTGTTGAAGTATGTTTTGGTGTCCAAGTTGCGAGTTGCCTGTTGCTGTTGCTGCAACTGTTATGGGGTTGTTAAACATGGTACTGAGTGTTGAATATGGTGATGAATGTGTTTTTGGGTGGTTTTTCTTATTGTGGATTTCCTCAAGATCTGAAAGTAGTTTCTTATTTCTTGATTTCTTGTGTGGCATGTCTTCTTCATTCTGCCTCTGCTTCATATCTTATATTGTGCCACTAAATGCCAAAATGGGAGATTGTTAGGTTTTGTTCATGACTATGTTGTCAATAGTGGCACCGTGATTCTTTGCTTTCTGATCTTAATTATCTTGAAGAAGGAAGACGACGTATCTTGGTAATGTTGGAAGAATTGTTGAACATGATGTTGAATCATAATATTTAACACGTTGTGTCTTTCTGCGGCAATGATTGTACGCTGTATATGGGATCCCGTTCTGGTAACTTGTGATCCTAGCTTTCTATCTTTAACGGTATCAGGTATTTATGTTGATTGAATACTGTTAAAGATTTATTTGGAAGTCTATATCTCTCGGTTATTCTGTTAAAGACGGTTGGAGAGATTTTTGTTCACATTACCTTCCGCAACAGGCTCTTGAAGATTTGCGGGATCTCATGTTGTTGAGGGTTGCGGATTTTGTGGGTTGCCTAGCTGGAGCTGCTTTGATTGGAGATTTTCCGTTTGACCCACGGATTGTGAAAGAGCGTGGGTTTTTTTAGGGTTTGTCATAGCGACGGCTAGGTTATGACTTTTGTGAAATTTTTTTTTGAGAAACTCCGGGAGGGAGGCCGACAGCTATGCACGTAGGATCAAGGGAGTTGATCTAGTCGATGGTGCAAGGGGAGCTTGCCGGCAAGGGGAGCTTGCCGAGAATACTCCACGGGGTTGATGGTTATCACCCTTCACGGTTTGTATTAAGGAGGAGCGTGTTCCTCCTAGTAGAAACTTGGTTTTAGAGCTTGTACTCTTTGATTATTTTTAATGGAGTATTCTGTTTTTTTGGGCGTGGCCCCGCAGATGTAGGTGTGCGCACCGAACTGCGTTACCAAGTCTTGTGTGTCTCTGATTGGATTGTGTTGCTTCCTTGGATTTGAGTTTTTATTACTACATACTGAATTTCACTTTGCATCGCCATAGATTTATGATCTTATAAACATTATTTAAAAACAAAAAGAATGAAAAGAAGGAACATCTTACGATGGTGCTCTTTATTGGTGGACTCATGATTTTGCATGTCCGTCACATTATCGGCGAAGCTCCAAGCTTGAACTCAAAAACTGAAGCCAAACACAATTTGCATTACACGGCCCAAAAAAATTTCATGGGTCATCTCAGCCAAGCTTTTTTGCATATGTGAACATTGTCCCCGTCTTTGATTAGCTTGTTTATCTAGTGTGGATCCTTTGAAGGAAAGGGAAGCAGATCGCTAGACATCACAATATAACTTCACCGAATTCTCCATGTTATCTAGTTATTCCCTTTTATTGGCCTCATTTATTCCAAACCTTAGACCATTAAATACTAAAAATAAGACTATATTGGTCACTTCGAAATTTTCATGACTTAAAAGGTGAATTTCCTGTATCAAGGAACAAAAATCAGAAGCGATAACTATAAACCATCATGCGCCAATGGCATATGTTGATTCCTAGAATCTCGCGGAGCTTGGGTGCGGCTGACGGAACGAGTGTTCACGCAACAGAGAGTCCGGACAAGGTTTTATCCGACCGAGAGAGGCTCCCTCGCCGCCGCCTGAAACAAAGAGAAAACACATCAGAGGAAATGTGAGGTGGGGTGGGCGGCCCTCCGATTCGACTCCATTGCATAAGTTAGTATCAAGCAGAGGAAGGAGGGAGCATGGCCGAGTATAGCCGCCGCTAGGGTTTGAGGTTGTGAGCTTAAGATGCTAGGGTTGATTTAGAGATATGGATTTTGAGTTACCTAATGAAGGGGATGCTGGTAGGGTTTTATAGGATTGCGAGACGGTTACGCCACGTCGGATGGTCCCCCCGTTCTCCTTTGCAACCAATCTGACAGCTGTCAGCGGGATTATCGGTATATCGGTCACCTGCCATAAATGTGCCGCTTTGACAAAGCCATTCGTTCGGCGTAGTTGTCGTAAGCACGCCCCCCAATAAAACTGCTTATCTGGGATGCGCCTAGCGGGCATTAAATGCTAGCATGGGCCTGGAGAGGACATGGCACATCCACTTAAGATCGTGCCGCTACAAACGTGCAAGCTGTCCGGGTCACGTAGCTGAGGGAGCCGACTTGGCAGAGGTTGTCACTGCAGGGTTGTGCTGCTGAAGGATCCAACCTCAGGGATCGATGTCGTCCTAGAAGAGCTGCATGAGCCGACCTCGAGGGGGTCATCCCTGCTAAACTACACTGAGGCCAGGTTAGGCTGGCCTCCCAAGTCAAAGTCAAGAGGTCCCCAATGGCGAGGGCAATTCGCAGCGGGTTCCATCTATCGAGTTTGGTTGGGCCCATGGCTGGTGGGCCCCAGCCCAGAAATGGTATCTACAATGTCCCCTAGTCTTCTGGCTCTCTTGGAGCTGTCGACCCAAGCTGTAACTATGAGGTCTGGAGTGACGAGAGGCGAGGAGACAAAACCAAGAGAGCAGCTGACGCCTACCTGGTAACGTCGGTCAGGCTTTGTCTCAAGAGTAAGTAGTGCATGATGACGGGAGACACTTGGGTGAACAACACTTATGATGGAATGCTGACGTGGTTGTCGTTGTTTAGGAGTTGAAAGGATGGTGCTTCATATCTCTACTCAGGACACGAAAAGGCTGGCTCGGGTCTCGAGGAACTGTTGCTGACATGGAAAAGTCCGGTTCGTCAGTGATGGATCGTGTGGAAGCTAAACCGTCACATAGAATCGTTACGAGCGCTTCACGCCGGTTCTCATCAGGAGTAGGTTAAAAAGAGGATGAGGTTAGCAATCATCTGCACTTGGCCTTGGCCCCATCGTCATCTTCTTTTGTACCATCATCTGTGACGAGACAATGTCTGATTGGTCCAACTACACTGACTCCTAGGCCACGCCTTCCACACCCTAGCTACCATCGTCATCGAAGAGTGTGTCGTCTCCGATGAGACCATCTTGGGTGGAGAGAGTGGCCATCCCTACGAGGATATGTGAAGAAATGAAGAGCGGTTTGGATCCAAGGGGTTGGACAGGGTTGCTTCATCGGTAGGGAGACGGTGGCCTCATCGAGGTGATGCTTGGGCTGCACAGTCCGCTCGTCATCAGCCCGTGATTGGGATGGTGCATAATCCTCCAGTGGTCAACCTTAACTCGAATGAGGAGATTGAGTCCCATCGTTGTGCCCTAGCCAAGTGTTTGTGGAAGGGAAATGAAAGGCAGATGCATGGTGACGACTCCTGTACAGGCATCAGCCCACCATCCACTGAGGTGAGACTGGCGCAACCAGACGTGAGGCCGAGGAGGAGTTCAAGCTCCTCGGTATAAGGGCCCTTGCCTACATACTGAGGAAGACTGGGAGAGCATTCATTGGGCATCTCGAGCCGGAGGTCACAGGTTCCCCTGGTCACCCCCATGACATCAGCCAAGGCCAAGTAGAGTTATGCCTCTATTTCCATAACCTTCGCCACTGTAGAGATTGTGTGGGGTCTTTGGATGAGGATGTCGCCTTCCTCCAGTATTTGGTCCACCTGCAGAAGGTGGACCTGCATAAGGAGAGGGCCCGATCGCAGCTGGCCGAGGTGAAAATAGAAGAGTTGAGGAGGGTGGCGGTTGGAAAGTCTGCCAGAGGTTCCGAAGATGAGGCTGCACCCGACAGGGATGAACCCAGCCTGGGCCAGCTATGTAATTTTCCTTTTTGCACTTGCATGCTGTATGATTTTTGTGTTTGTACACCGTTCGATGAATAACTCTCGTAACTTTGGTCGGAATGAACAAGAAAATCTTTGCCCAATTTTTGAAAAATCTTGGAATTTCCTTGTTTGTGTACATTGCTTTGTCTTTTTCGATGTTCTAGTGTGCCAGTTTTTTTTGCTGAATGGTGAACTCAGCTTAGAACTTCAAGGCCAGGCTAGCTAGATGCAAGGGTGGTAATGCATGTGCTAGGACTTTTAGGGAGGCGCTAGCGAGGATCCCAACCCCAGCTAGGGGCTCGGTAGACGGATGTAGCCCCTTGGGAAGCGAGTCCACCATGCTCGCTAATACATCCGTCTATATCACGGGACATGAATAGATGGTGGTGACTGTTGTGCCCTGTGGTAGCTACTGCACACGTACTAGAGGGGGGGTGAATAGTACTTAAAATAATCAAGATAGTTATTCCTAATTATTGTGCAAGAAACAAACGACAATGCGGAATTAAACAACTATCAACAAGAATTAAAACATACGCAAACAAACAATATTACTGGGTTCGGATCCACCCAAGTCTCCCCGACTTGTTCCCGGTGATCCTACGTCCCAACCACCCGGATCCCCTCCGGATACTTGAGTTAGCAACCCTAACTCAAGATTTCCACTATGAAATACTTGTGAACAACCTTCACAAGTCAAATCATACAAAAGACATGTGACTCCCACAAACCGGGATCACAACCTCTCTCACAACCGAGAGACACAATTCAAATACGATTGAAATGAAATAAACTCTTACCTTACAAAACCCTATGCCTTGAGTGAATCTTACCAAATTAGGGCAAGGAGGGATTTTGAGGAAGATGATGCCACCAAACCCTAGCTTCAAGAAGATGACCAGCAAAGGAAGCCTAGGGTGGAGTATGGTGACTTGAATCAAGCTCTTGGCTTGAGAAGCTCACAAAGAAGAGAATCTCTCTTGAGGAATTAGGGCTCAAGGTGTTGAGGGAGAGATTCTTGTGAGGGAGAGAGAGCTTTGAAATAGCTTGGGAGAGCTCTTCTCTTAGGTCTGAAATTGCTTGGAAATAGGACCTCTAACCCCTCTTCAAACGAATCAGGATTCTATTTAAAGGGGCAAGAGAAATCGAGTTTGAAAGAATCCCAACGGCTCTATTCTGAACCAGACTAGTCGGTCAAAGAAGGATCACTGACCGACTAGTTCATCAACTAGTCGGTCGGTGATACAACGTAGACCGACTAACGATAGAACAGCCAAGAAGTCGAAGTACAGGCAAAGACAACTAGTCGGTCTAAGAAGACTTGCCGACCGACTAGTTTCACAACTAGTCGGTCGGTGAATGTTCTTTGACCGACTAACGTCGAAATAGAATAGGTTGACTTCAAGATGACTTAGTCGGTTTAAGAACAAATGCTGACCGACTAGTTTCTCAACTAGTCGGTCGGTAAACGTTCTTTGACCGACTAACTCGAAACAGTAGCTCAGGCTGAAAATGACTGTACACAACTAGTCGGTCTGAGAAGGACTCCTGACCGACTAGATCGTCATCTAGTTGGTCGGTGACTCTTCTTTGACCGACTAACTGTAGTCATGAAAAGAGCTGAAAATAGAGAAGGCAAACTAGTCGGTTCATGTAGAGTTGCCGACCGACTAGATCGTCATCTAGTCGGTTGGTGACTCTTCTTGAACCAACTAACATGCACTCGAAGCCGAGGGAAGAAGCGATAGGCTTCGGGAAAGTTTCTAATGGCTTCTATGAATATCCTAGCTCTAAGATATGAGCGAAATGAAGATTATAAAGTAAGTCCTACTCAAGGCTTAACATTCTAATCTATGAAGCTAGAAGACTATAAAATAAACCTTACGAGCCGTCTTCAAAGCTTCAATCTTCATTCCTCTTGACTTCCATATTGCTCCTTGAGCTTCAACGAAGCTCCAGGCACACGATCACGCGTATTGAGAAGTCTTGAGAAGTCGCTTTTGATGAACGTGGTATTTTGGCGACGATCTCCATAACTGCGCTCACAAATAAGTTAGTATACATTATTTATGTTTGCTCATCATCCAAAACCAAATCCGGGGAATCAGATCACAACATTCTCCCCCTTTTTGGTGATGACAAACCAATCATAAATAATAATCAATAATAATGATTCAATTGAAATTTACTTACTCCCCCTGCATTGATGACACGTTAGTTCCATATTCAATAATGTTCATATGCATTAAGCAGCAAGGGAAATATAAAATATGAATCCTAGTGTTGGACATATAGGATCAAAATCCATTTTTTATCTTCACTCCCCCTGAATCTAACACATCAAATTAGATTCATGGTAAATTCCTTTGAATTATTAATTAGCACATTATTATATCTCTCCCCCTTTGGCATTAGCAAAAAGAGCGGGAGGAGGCAAAAACAATGGCTTAAAATTAACGCATGGGAGTCGAAGAATACGACCAAGGTCCAAAATAACATCAATGCAAAATATCAAATACAAAATACCGAATAAAAGCAAAGCGTGTCAAGGAGACCAAAGTCGAAAATCGGAAACCGAAATCATCAAACCATAGGCGAAATACGAAATACCAAATCATCTAGCCATAGGCGAAAATCGAAAGCCGAAATCATAAAATCATCGGCGAAAATCGGAAAACGAAATCACCAAGCCATAGGCGAAAATCGAAATACGAAATCATCAAGCCATAGGCGAAAAACGAAATCCGAAATCATCAAAAACTCAAATCGATTTTACTTATTGAGTTTTGGAACATACTCTCCAAAATCAATAGAATGCATGGAAAACAATTCTATGTTTCCATAGAAAGAATTCTATTAAATCCATAAAATCGTCGAACGACGAAATCAACATCAGAGACAAAAATAATCCGATGTGCATACCAAATGTAGCATGCAAGAATATTATGCCAAAAATAGATAGAACATCATATAACAATGGCATACACTAATCTAGCATACCAAATGAAACAAAATGATACCAATCGTAATATATTCTACCAATGGATACCAATGTGACTCAAAAGTATGAAAATACTTACAACATTAAGCTCCCCCTACTTTGGTGCATCATTCAAGCACCATCAACTCCAATCGAATGAAAATCATTGCAAATCACGGAGTTGGTAGGGTTGGTATCTCATGGTGGATTTAACCTAGAGAATATCATTTTGGTATCCAAAAATCCTTTTGGATCCTATGGGTTAGGCAATAAATTTAGCTAACTAAATTCAAATTAAATGTAACCCATACAAACCACAATTGCTTTGGTACCCATAAAATGAAATTAAACTTATGGTACCAAGCAATGAAGGGTCAAAGGAAACTAACCCTTCGGAAACCAAGTCCACGAGGAGCTTGATTTCCCAACATAATCATCATTCAAGATAACATCATTAATAAACGATTTCACATACAAATTCTTATTATGCATGCTTGTGTTCTTCGGACCCCAAATGGTGTAAGTCTTGGGAGTCCTAATCCTATTGGGAACATGCATATGTTGTTGGTTTCTATGTGATGCATGTCGTGGGTAAGCATATGGAATTCGATGCAATGGTGCATGATGATAATTATTCATATGAGAATGAGGATGAACATATGAATGTGGAGGAACACGTGCATGAGTGTGTCTCACATGGTGTGCACGTGCTCGTGAATGCGGAGCATAAAAATCATCATTTGTGCTAACATGTGGGGTAGGTTGTGTGTTCCTACGTGGCATGGTATACATGTAAGCATGACCCTTCTTTGGAGGTCCACCCAAAGTGGGTTTCTTTCCAAAAGGGGGCGTGTTCCTAGCGGAAGCACCATTGGTAGAAGATCTACCCATGACGTGTTTACTTCCACTAGTAGAAGCATCGGAAGAGGGCCTAACAAAGGTGGCGGACGATTTGGATGACTCTCCCATCTTATACCCCAAACCAATGTGATGATTGGCCGGAAGTAAGTCATTTAGGATATCATCCAACTTGCCCTTACCTTTGTTGAATTCATGAATTCGGCCTAATGTGCTCTCATGCTTCTCGGTGAGAGAATGCAAAGAAGCATCCAAAGTGGACACTTGCGATGCGAGAGCACAAACACGTGACTTGAGATTTTTATTCTCAATACACAAAGTTGAGATTTGAGACGTCAAATCCGCTATCACATGTTCATCCGAATCCTCGATATGAACATGCTTAAGTTGAGACTTGAGATTTTCAATCTCATTTCTCAACCCATCAACAACGGTGTCGTTGTTGACGATGAAAGGTTTAGGCGAGTTTTTAAGACTATCTAATTCATTTTTAGTCTTCATAAACTTAGTAGCCATATTAGAAAATTTATTCCAAAGTTGTTCATTGGCTATTCTAAGTTCATCATTGGTTACCTCTTCGCCTTCATCCTCGCTTCCATCTTCGCTTCCATCCTCGCTTTCATCGGAGGAAGTCTCTTCATCACAATCCTCTTTTCCCATGAAGCACGTGTGTGCAATCTCCACTCTTTCATCGTCCGATTCTCCACTTGAGGAGTCGGAGTCGGTGAAAGTGCCGACAAGCCCTTTCTTGTGCTTTCTTGACTTGTCGTGCTTGGATGCCTTCCACTTCCCCTTATGTTTGTAGAGAGGACAATCCGGCTTGATATGTCCTGGCTTGTTGCATTTGTAACACACGGGAGTAGAAACATTAGTCGAAATAAATTTAGATTTACAATTCAACTTACCTTGTCGGAAGAATCGGATGAATTTCTTTGCCATATTGGCCAATGCTTCCATGTCCACTTCTTCGTCCTCTTCTTCTTCCGAATCTTCATCATCGGTAGATGGAGCGGCCTTGAATGCAATTGCCTTTTTCTTTGGCTCGTCTTGCTTCAAGTACGCCTTCATCTTTTCCTTCATCCGGATCTTACTCTCCTTGCGTACCTCATAAGACAACAAGGTACCCATTAGTTGTACGACGGTATATTTATTCATGTCATTACCTTCCTCGATGGCGTAGGTACGCTTCTCCCAACAAGAAGGAAGTCCATCGATTATCTTCGAGACTTTCTCCTTTTGGGTGTAGGTCTTCCCAAGAGCTTCCAAGTCGTTTGATATATCCACGAAGCGAGCGTAATATTCCTTCATGGTTTCGCCCTGCTCCATATGAAACAACTCAAATTCTTTATTAGCAACGACGAGTTTAGAATCTTTTACCGTACTCGATCCTTCGTGCAATATGAGGAGTTGGTTCCATATTTGATATGCACTCTTACATGTGCATATCTTGTTGAAATCCTCGGGCTCCAACGCACAATTCAAGGCATTCATTGCCTTGGCATTGGCAACTTCCGCGGCGACCTCCGCAGGTGTCCACTTCGCGAAATTTTCTTCGGAAGGCTCGACATACTCCGTCATGGTGGCTCTCCATAGTGAAGCGCTCCGGAGGAAAATTTGCATCCGGCATTTCCAGTACCCGTAGTTGGTACCGTTGAAGTGTGGAGGCCTGACGGAGGATAGTCCTTCCATAACTGAAGAAGCTCCATCGCGGTTCTTGAAGACGTTGTAGTCGTTGTTCGTCATAGCTTTGAACTTGTAGCTTTAACCTTGGCTCTGATACCAATTGTTGTGCCCTGTGGTAGCTACTGCACACGTACTAGAGGGGGGGGGTGAATAGTACTTAAAATAATCAAGATAGTTATTCCTAATTATTGTGCAAGAAACAAACGACAATGCGGAATTAAACAACTATCAACAAGAATTAAAACATACGCAAACAAACAATATTACTGGGTTCGGATCCACCCAAGTCTCCCCGACTTGTTCCCGGTGATCCTACGTCCCAACCACCCGGATCCCCTCCGGATACTTGAGTTAGCAACCCTAACTCAAGATTTCCACTATGAAATACTTGTGAACAACCTTCACAAGTCAAATCATACAAAAGACATGTGACTCCCACAAACCGGGATCACAACCTCTCTCACAACCGAGAGACACAATTCAAATACGATTGAAATGAAATAAACTCTTACCTTACAAAACCCTATGCCTTGAGTGAATCTTACCAAATTAGGGCAAGGAGGGATTTTGAGGAAGATGATGCCACCAAACCTTAGCTTCAAGAAGATGACCAGCAAAGGAAGCCTAGGGTGGAGTATGGTGACTTGAATCAAGCTCTTGGCTTGAGAAGCTCACAAAGAAGAGAATCTCTCTTGAGGAATTAGGGCTCAAGGTGTTGAGGGAGAGATTCTTGTGAGGGAGAGAGAGCTTTGAAATAGCTTGGGAGAGCTCTTCTCTTAGGTCTGAAATTGCTTGGAAATAGGACCTCTAACCCCTCTTCAAACGAATCAGGATTCTATTTAAAGGGGCAAGAGAAATCGAGTTTGAAAGAATCCCAACGGCTCTATTCTGAACCAGACTAGTCGGTCAAAGAAGGATCACTGACCGACTAGTTCATCAACTAGTCGGTCGGTGATACAACGTAGACCGACTAACGATAGAACAGCCAAGAAGTCGAAGTACAGGCAAAGACAACTAGTCGGTCTAAGAAGACTTGCCGACCGACTAGTTTCACAACTAGTCGGTCGGTGAATGTTCTTTGACCGACTAACGTCGAAATAGAATAGGTTGACTTCAAGATGACTTAGTCGGTTTAAGAACAAATGCTGACCGACTAGTTTCTCAACTAGTCGGTCGGTAAACGTTCTTTGACCGACTAACTCGAAACAGTAGCTCAGGCTGAAAATGACTGTACACAACTAGTCGGTCTGAGAAGGACTCCTGACCGACTAGATCGTCATCTAGTCGGTCGGTGACTCTTCTTTGACCGACTAACTGTAGTCATGAAAAGAGCTGAAAATAGAGAAGGCAAACTAGTCGGTTCATGTAGAGTTGCCGACCGACTAGATCGTCATCTAGTCGGTTGGTGACTCTTCTTGAACCAACTAACATGCACTCGAAGCCGAGGGAAGAAGCGATAGGCTTCGGGAAAGTTTCTAATGGCTTCTATGAATATCCTAGCTCTAAGATATGAGCGAAATGAAGATTATAAAGTAAGTCCTACTCAAGGCTTAACATTCTAATCTATGAAGCTAGAAGACTATAAAATAAACCTTACGAGCCGTCTTCAAAGCTTCAATCTTCATTCCTCTTGACTTCCATATTGCTCCTTGAGCTTCAACGAAGCTCCAGGCACACGATCACGCGTATTGAGAAGTCTTGAGAAGTCGCTTTTGATGAACGTGGTATTTTGGCGACGATCTCCATAACTGCGCTCACAAATAAGTTAGTATACATTATTTATGTTTGCTCATCATCCAAAACCAAATCCGGGGAATCAGATCACAACAGTGACGTGGTTTGTATTTGCTGCAGGATTTGACAGGCCAAGCCCATCTCCTGAAGTGGTGCCGATGTGGCGGAGCTTGATTTTCAGTGGCGTATTCTCGTAGATTATGCTCGATCGTAGGGCCTTGAATGGTTGTGATCATCTCTTGTTGGCTTTAACACAGGGCAAGTATAAAATGGGTAGATGAGGTCCTTTGAAAGCCATACTTACCTTAAAGGGATCTTCGTCTTCTTATGCTGTTGTGGCCTTAATAGCTTCATTAGAGTCGTCGCCTTGGCCACGTTGTTTACCCATCAGGGTATGGAGGTGGCCATTGACCGAGTTGGTGCATGGCATGTCCGAGCCGAGGACTACTTCTTTTGGGGAGAAGTGGTTTTCATCATATAAGATGTGGTAATGTGCATGTCAGCTTGATCCCTGAATGCCAGCATGGCTGCTCGGGTGAAGATCGAGCTCATTGGGATGTCAGATTATCATGTATGCACCAGTTCCAGGTAGTATGTCTGCTAAGGAGATTGCCTCTGGGTGGAGTTTTAATTTTGGTTTTCTTTTTACTTCTTTATCGCTTGGAACAGTCAATCTATGTAGAAGAACTTTTCTGAAATGAAAATGCAGTTTGAATTTTTTTTAAATCAAACACCATCCTTTATCTCCTTTCTTCCATGTAGTCTTTATACCTCCTTACTCATGTCTGCTCTTTACTTTGCTTGCCTAATGATATGTTGCACTCCTTGTGTACCGATCTCGAACTCGAACTCAAGTGACTAATCACAAAAGTCGTCAAGTACCAATGGGCACTACTCATTGAGCAGGAATTATTGCGTGTATGTTTGCCCCTTGATCTATTGGTGTGTGAGAGTTGCATATTTGTGATCGTCGCTAAAAGCCCCGAGGCCAGATCAGTAGGCTTGCTGGGCATGGACGGCACTAAATGCAGACTAAATCAAGAGCTTGTGTTTGTTGGAGGTAGTATGATCCGAGTTAAGTGTTGGTTACCCTACTGGCTCCTTGATGTCAGACCAACGAGTCCCCAACCTGAGCCAGGCGCTTATTTTGGACGTGGCACGACTGGGACCCTAAGGTTGGCATGCCAGAGGCTGGTGTTGTAACCGAAGGCTAAGCTAGTTGAGGTTAGACGTGTCATTACGTGGATCCTTGGGTCGACATGCCAGAGGTTGGAGCTGTAGCCAAAGATTGCGCCAGCTGGGTTTGGACATGATACAACCGGGGTCGAGTGCCAGAGGTCGATGTTGGGACCTTGGGGTCTCGCCTGCAGAGGCCACAGCCTCGGCTAAGAGCTTGGTTTGGACATGACACGACCGGGGTCGAGTACCGGATGTCGTCATTGGGACCCTGTGGTCTCGCCAGTGGGGGCCCTAGCTTAGGCTGGGGGCTTGGTTTGGACATGGCACAATTGGGATCGAGTACTAGAGGTTGGCACTAAGACCCGAAGGTCTAACTAGTGGGGGCCCCAGCCTGCATCGGGGGCTTGGTTTGGACATGGCACGACTGGGGTCGAGTGCAAGACGTCAACACTAGAACCCTGTGGTCTCACCAGCGGGGACCCCAGTCTATGCTAGGGGCTTGGTTTGGACGTGACACAACCAGTGTCAAGTGCCAGAGGTTGACACTGAGGCCGTAGGGTCTCGGCCGTAGGGGCCCCAGCCTGGGCTTGGGGGCTTGGTTAAGCTCAGAAAGAAGGTGCCTTTTATTGAACACCGAAGTGAGTACTGTTACGACCTAAAAGATCGTAAGAATCCGACTCCCGCCTGGACCCGCTGACATACCCCACCAACTCTCCCATTCACGAAAGGGCCGCCTCCCCGGAAGACCGAAGCTACACGGGAACGGGCGCACCTCGCAGCACTCCCCCCCACCCGGCCGAGGCACACAACCATGGTTGCACAGCCCGCCGGGGGCAGGGCGCTTGGGGAGCGCTCGGACGGTACCGCCGGAGGTGCTGACAGGTATGTGCGTGTCCTTCCGTGCCGGCGGCCCACAAGCCACGACCGAAAAGAGGGCGCGGCCGGGCCGGACAACCACTGAGTCAATCGATCCGGCCGACCCCCATGAACCGCGGCGCCAGGGATGGCATAGCCCGACCAATAGTTTGTCACCAACGACAAACAACCTAGGATAAGGACACGACTGACACTAACGCCGCCCGACCATCTGACAAAGTACCCCCTGGCAGCTAAGCCCCCGACAATTGACGCTTTCGGCCCTGACACCCTGACAAAAGCGCCCCAAGCCGTTGCGCCGTCTGACAAAAGCAGGTCAGGCACTCCTGTTCCTGACCTCCTCGAAGCTTCCGCCGACAACCAAGCCAACTCAGCGCGTCGAGTCAGCATGCCAGGTCAGCCCCATCTAGTCATCTCCCATTAGGTATAAATACCCCCTCTCTTCTTACGGTGGAGGGGGTTGGAAAATTCTCTCTCAATCTATTATTCACACATGAGGGCAAAGGTCGTCCATATCTTTGTTCTCCCACTCATAGCTCGCTACGTACGGTCGACACACCCTGAGTCCGACCGGCGTGCCTAGCCCCCGTTTTAAGTCCTATTACTGACTTAGGCATCGGAGGGGCTAAGGGTTGGACCCCAACCCCGCCCTTCTGACGAGTTGCTCGTGCTGCAGGAAAGCTCGCCCCTTGGTCGACATCAACTTCAGCCTCCCGCCATCCAATCTTCATCCGCCGCATCCGGAGGGATTTGACTCCGTGGCCACCCCCGGCGGCAAGTCCAACCTCTTCACCCCACTAATCACTTGTTAAATAGCCCACCTAAACCCTCTTCTCAACATAACCACCGTGCCCTTGGTTCTCCTCAATACAAATTCATTGTACGCGAGTTCCGCCTCGTAACAATTGGCGCCGTCTGTGGGAACCGAAGGGTCACACCCATGTTAGACTCCATGTCGATCACTCGGAACCCTGACCACGGCAAGGATCACGTGGGTCAGGAGCCGCTCTCTCTACTAATCACCCCGGTACCCGACCCCCCTCCGGCGATGGGCACCGAGACTAACCATACTTCGGCCCACGCAGTCCTGAAGAGCTTCAAGGCCGTTACTCAGGCGATGGGAGGCTACCCGGCGGCGGGGGTAGAGCCCCAGCCCGGCCCCTCGGAGCCCCAGAACGTGAGGCGGAATCTCCACCCTCAGTTCGAGGAGGAGGGCGAGAACAGGGGGCTCGCCAAGGAGGTTGCGGCCCAGCAGAAGCTCCTGGAAGAGGAAATGGAGGTCGCACGGCGGTGGAGGCGCCTGGAGGAGGTGGCCGTCGCGCAAAGGCGTTTGGACGAAGCGGCTGAGACCACCCGAAGGGCCTACCAGGACGAAGAGACCGCCCGCCACCAGCTCCGCCTCATCATCACGGAGCGCGAGAGGCTAAGGAGGGAGAACGAAAGCAACCGGGAAATCCCGGAGATGACGGCGATGGGTCGGCGGCTCGGGGACGGACGGGGCCCGTTGTTGGCCAGGTCCCCACCGGGAGGAGGGGGCAGCCCGCATCGCTTGCACCACCACTCCGATCGCCTGCACGAGGAAGCTGTTTGTCGACAACTACGCTTCCTCACCGCCGAGCGCGAAAGGCTCCTGCGGGAGAATCAGGAGCGGATGGAGGCCCGAGGGGAGCCGGCCGGGAGGCGATGGTGCTGGGAGGACCGTAGCGCGCAACCCGTCGAATCCTCGACCCGGGGAAGGAGCCCCGCCAGGCGACCATCGGGATACTCCCCGGGCCCGGAGGATTGTCGACGGCCGAGACGCGACCGAAGCCAGACCCCCGAATGGCGGAGAGGGGAGGCGCCCAATTGCCCTACCTATCCGGAGGAGGCCACACCGCTTGCACGGTGGATTACGTCCGCCCCAAGGCCCATAAGGTTCAAACCCCCTCACCTGGCCACGTACAACGGAAGAGGCGACCCCCTCACGCACGTGCAGCAGTACCGGGGGGCAATGGAGGCGCAGGATGTGGATGAGGCGTTCATATGCCGGTATTTCTCCCAAAGCCTGAGGGACACCGCATTGGACTGGTACTTTGGCTTGCCCGCGAGATCCATTGGGAGCTTTGGCGAGCTATCCCACAAGTTCTGCCAAGAGTTTCTGTGATGACCCATACCCATTTTCTACGTATTTTCTTAATTAATAATATTTTATAGTGGTTTGTTAGGAGTTGAACATCAAAATAGTTTTAAATCATTTATAAAAAAATGCTTTGTAGAACGAATATAATTATAGCCTATTTTAGGGTATACGAGTGCCATCCTAAATCCCTAAATGATTTTTATAATTATTTAAACTCAATTATTGATGTTACAGTCGTAAAAATTATTTTTCTAAGTAAACGTTATCAAAATGATTTCAAACTTCTACAGTATCACTCTAAGATCATTTAGAGCCTCCCACATTAATTTCATAATTTTCTGAAGTCGGATCGATAGAGAACCCGTAAACCCGCTTACTAAACGTTTTGGCCCAAAACTCGTATTTCCGTAGTCCAAACTACAAAATAGACATCGTAGTCACGATCCTCGTGACGATACGAACCCGTGGCTATATTTTCGTAATTTTTCGGAGTCGTTTAACCCGAGGGGCAAAATTGTAATTTCACCAATTGTTTTCACTAATTACCATTTTACATTTCCCTAATTACTTTTTACTTAACTAAATTACCTAGCTTAATTCTCTAATGTCGGCAACTGGACACGTTTTATAAAAGAGTTGGGTCTAAGTTTCTAACCCATTTGTCAAAAGAGCTTAACTTTACATTAATTGCTTGGACAAATAGTTATTGCTATCCCATTTAACTAATAATTGTTAACCCTATTTAAACACACAGCCCTAACTCTCTTTCTCCCTCAGCTAACCCATCCACAGGCAACGTACGCACTTGATCTCCCTCTCTCCCGCCTCGTCTTCAACCTCTCTCTTCGTCTTCTCCCCGACGCCCTGTCTTCATCCTCCCCCTCTCTCTCATGCTACCTCCGGTGAGCTCGTCGTCGCCGTAGCCGTGCCTCGTCGCCATCGGAGCACCCCCGCCACCCCGCTGCCCTCCGGCGTCCCCCGAACCCAAACGACGCCGCCCCCTTCTCCCTCCGTTCCCTCGACCGCCACCCCCCGCAGCGACCCGCCACTGTCGACAACCGCCCAGTCCCGCCGCCGCTCCACCTCTCTGAGCCCTGTTCCCGCCTCCTCTCCTCTGTTTTCGCCGCCAGACACAGCCCGAGCGCCGCCGTGAAGCCCACGCTCCGCCGCCGACCGCCTCGACTCCCGCCGTCGTCGCCGCCCCGCCTCGTTCGCCACCGTTCACCCCCGCTCCCCGTCGCCGGCGACGTCAAGAGACCCCCGCCTCAGCTGCTGTCGAAAGTCGACGGCGAGCGTAAGTAGCGATGGCATTTTCGTAAATATCGAAAATAATTTCGAAATTTCAGTAATTAATTAATTAATAATAGGGTTTAAGGGTTATAAATCCATAACTTGATATACAGGGGCCAGAAAAATGTGTGGATAGCCCCAGAAAATCAGAAACGTCGAAACGAATCCATTGGCGCTAGTTTCGTCGCGATCAGGCAAGTATATTTCTCACAGTGAATTTTTAAAGGAAAAACTTAAATAGGTTAAAATCCTTTTAAAATTCGTATCTTGCAATTTTTACAAATACCGCTGTACGATAAAAATATATGTTACAGTACTTGTAAATACGATCGTTTTGACATCTTGTTTACAGAATTCCGACGTACGGTTTTCCCGGAATAAATCTTTGAAGATATGTTGTAATGATAAATTCTTGTTTTAAAAATCCTTTTAAAATTCGTAATCCGTGATTTTTACGTACACTTATGTACGATAAAAATATATGTTGTAGTTCTAGTGAATACGATCATTTTGACACCTTGTTTGAAGAATTCAGATGTACGGTTTGTTCTAAACAATTCCTTGAACATATGTTTTAAAAAAATCATTTCTTGATATAAAATTGCTTTTTGGCTATTTAAAATTGTTCAAAAATTGTTTAAAAATCCTGAAAATAATTACTAGTCTTAGAAAGTATTTTAAGCTAATTTAAACTCATTTTCTTAGTTAAAATCATATCTTACCCGTTCTTTCATCTATTTAAGTGAATTTTTATGTTTTCATTTAATTGCTGAATCAAGTCGTGAAGTTGTGAACATTGGTGAAACTGTTGTACAGACTACTGAGACACTGAGATTGAATTGACTGAATGGAAGATGGAACTTCAACAATATTGAATGGAAGATGAAACTTTAATAATATAGAATGGAAGATGGAATTTCAATAATAGACAGATAGTACACGTTCTTTTGACCGACACTAGACTTGACCTGGGATTGGGGTAGTCTATGATCACAAGTGTTACAGAATGACTGGATGCACCATACTAAATTACCTCCAACACATTACGGGGGTTAGATCCTTGACCGTTGCCTTATCGGAACGGTGGGTAAGCCTCGGAGTTGCTCCCGTCGCAGGCTGCATGTTGGTTATCTCTAGTACTCTTGGACATGGACTTATCACTAGGGTAGACTGGTTTTTGATTAATTGTTCTAACATCTTTTCTGCAGGTTGCTATAGTGTTATCATTGAATGTTAAATTGTCACAGGTTACAGATGGCTTTGAAAATTGTTATTGAATATTGAATTGTTGCAGGTTGCTAGCAGTATCGCCAATTGCTAACAGATTATTAAATTGTTGCAGGTTACAAATGGTTGCGAACATTTAACTGCTTTAACTGCTTTACACTGCTATAACTCTTTTCTACTTATCTTATCACTTGTGTTTTCAGTTTTTAATTTAAATGTCTAACATTTTGGTTTTGAGAATATCTTGCCGAGTATACCTCGCTGACGGACATTTCATTTTGTTGTTTTTACGAAATGTCCGTCAGGTACCGACAGTGAGTTCGTTGAAGTCTTTGCTGCAGGAACCGAGCCAGAGCTCGAAGGCTACGTGGAGTATCTACCCACAGAAGACTAGACATTCCCCTTCGCGACTGCACTTTATATATTTGAATAATGTAATTGTTGTACTTGTTGATTGCGGCCATACTAGGCCTATGTTGTACTTTACTTTCAGACGCTTTGGTATTGTAATAATGTCATCTGTACTATTTCTTATAAGCATGCAAGATCCTGCCATATTATTTCATAGACGCTTAGTGTGTTTAAACCAAGGAGGAAGAAAAAAAAGTACTCCTCTTTGTTTTAAGCACATCGCGGACCCGCTCGCGTCCTCGCTCCCGGTAGAATGGGAAGCGGGGCATGACAGTTTTGGGCTGGGCGGACGAAAAAGAAGCCCTTAGACTATCTCAGCATGATAGTCCAAGGAGAGGGGGAGACAACGAGCAGATACCTCCACCGCTTTCAGGATGAGAGACGGGCGGTGGTGACATGCGGTGACGAGGTGCTTATGCTGGCCTTCAAGACGGGGTTGCGGACTCGGAGCCTCCATAAATCCCTGCTCCGAGATCCGCCGGCCGACTATGAGGCGTTGGTTGCTATGGCGGAGAGGCATGCGTTGGCCGAAGAGACTCTCGGCACAAAGGCCATATTCCCCCCCGGTGAAGCCGCTCCAAGGCGAGCACCGGTCTCACCCTCGGCCGAAGCAAGAAGAGGGGCGCCGAGGTCTCGACCGGTTGACCCAACCAAGGCACGAACCGGTGTTGCAACGCACACAAGACCGCCCTGGCCCGGCGCGCGAGTTAGCCCCGGCCCAAGGCGCCACCCGAGCCCTCCCAAGGTAGGAAGGCCCCCTGCGGGCGCACTACACGCTGCTCAACGCCCCCATGATGGAGGTTCTGGCCGCGGTGGCGAGGGCCGGATTACTGCCGGAGCCTCCCCGGGAGATGAGGATGGATCCGGTGAAGCGGGATCTCCGGAGGTATTGCCGATATCACCGTGACCACGGTCACGATACCGACCGTTGTTACACTCTTAAGAGAGAGATAGAGCATCTGATCCAGGCGGGCCACTTGGGAAACTTCGTGGCGGACAGGCGGGCAGCAAAAGGAGAGAGAGCCCCCCGGAGGGACGGGGGCCAGAACCGCCAGCGGACCACGATCGGGGGGAGCCACGCCCCCCCGGGGCGATCATGCGCATTGAGATGATAAGCGGGCGGCCGTCCCCAGTGGGGACGTCGCCCACGATCTCGGAGGCCGGTGCCCGACAGGTGATGGTGGCGGGCGCCAGCCGCCGGCCGAAGCGGAGAAGGACACATCAACCCCCTATCACCTTTACCGAGGGAGACCGGCAGGAGGTGGGGAGCCAGAGCGATGACGCCCTCGTCGTCGAAGCTCGGATCGGGGCGGTTGTCGTCGGCCGGATCCTGATTGACACCGGTAGCTCCTGCAACATCCTATTCCTGTCAACGGTCGAGAGAATGGGGTGGGGGCGTGCAGACCTAGAGCCCTGCGCGGGCCCCGTTGTCGACTTCACCGGCCATACGATCCCCATAGTGGGGACGATCACCCTGCCAATGACTCTGGGGGAGGAACCAAGGGTCGTCACCAGGGGGACGCGTTTTGTCATCGTCGACGTCGCATCGGCGTATAACGGAATCATAGGGCGTCCATACATGAAGGCCATTGAGGCGCTCCCCAGCCTGCAACACCAGATGATGAGGTTCCGGACCCCACAGGGGGTGGGACTGGTGCGAGGAGACCAAGAGATGCCTGGGGCCACGACAGAAGGCCAGCCCGACGGGGGAGCCCGAGGCGGGCCCTGACGGTTCTCATCCCCGACGAGAGGGAGGACTTCTGCGACCAGCGGTCGACCCCGGCCGAGGAGGTCGAGGAGGTTCCCATAGCCGTGGATGAAGAAAGAACCGTCTCCATCGGGACAAAACTCCCGGCCGCCCTGAGGGCGACCCTCGTCGCTTTGCTCTGGGAAAATGCGGATATATTCGCATGGTCACCCACCGACATGCCGGGGGTTGACCGGACGGTGATCTCCCACAGGTTAAATGCGGACCCAGAAGCCCGACCGATCCGATAGAAGAAGAGAAGTGCGGGGGTCGAAAAGAAGAGGGCGGCCGAGGAAGAAGTAGAGTGGCTCCTCGAAGCCAAGTTTGTCCGCCCGATGGATTACCCGGACTGGCTCGCCAACGTCGTTTTGGTGAAGAAGCCCAGTGGAAAGTGGCGCATGTGCGTCGACTTCACCGACCTCAACAAGGTATGCCCGAAGGACAGCTTCCCCTACCCCGGATCGACCACTTGGTGGACCAGGCGTCCGGCTACGAGTTGTTAAGCTTTATGGATGCCTTCTCGGGGTACAACCAGATACCGTTGGCGGAGGAGGACGAGGAAAAGACGTCTTTTGTCACCGACAAGGGCACCTTCTGTTACACCAAGATGCCCTTTGGACTGAAGAACGTCAGGGCGACCTATTAGTGGATGGTAGACCGAATATTCGGCCCTCAGGTAGGGTGAAACCTGGAAGTCTACATAGACGACATGCTGGTAAAGAGTAGGAGGGCCCCGGACCACCTCGCCGACCTACAGGAAACTTTCCAAAGGGTCCGCCGATACAACCTAAGACTAAACCCCACGAAATGTATCTTCGGCGTGCAGTCGGGAAAATTCCTAGGCTTCATGATAACGAAGCGGGGGATCGAGGTGAACCCCGACAAGGTGGCGGCCCTCACCAATATGGCGGAACCCCGGACAATCTGGGACTTGCAGCGACTGAACGGCCGGATCGCTGCTCTGGGGCGATTCCTGTCGAAATCTGCGGAGAAGTCACTCCCCTTCTTCAGGGTCTTGCGCACAGCCTTTGGCGAGGCTAAGGACAAGAGGAAGGTGATCCCGTGGGACGGCGACTATGCGCGGGCGTTCACGGAGCTGAGGGATTACCTACAGAGCCCACCGCTCCTCGCACGGCCGGAAGAAGGCGAACCCCTAGGGCTGTACTTGGCGACCAACGAGGAGGCCGTTAGCTCCGTCCTAATCAAGGAGGAAGGGGGGTGCAGCGCCCTGTTTACTACGCCAGTCGAATCCTCCGGGAGGCGGAGACTCGTTACAGTCCCATCGAGAGAGCCGCCTACTGCCTAGTCACCATAGCCCGAAAGCTCCGACCATACTTCCAGGCCCATCCCATAGCCGTCCACACCGACATGCCCCTCAAGAAAAACCTGAAGAGACTGGAGCGGTCGGGGAGGATGCTCAACTGGAGTGTCGAGCTCAGTGAGTTCGACATAACGTACAAGGCCCGGACGGCGATCAAAGGCCAGGCACTGGCCGACTTCGTCGTGGAGTGCTCCGCAGGGGGCACACCGGTGAACCAGCCGAAGCCCCCCTCGGAGACCGCGTCCTCGCGGGGGACCGGGGTGGGCGAACCCTCAGAGCCCTCCCAGATGGACATGGACGAATTGTGGACCATCCACGTCGACGGCTCCGTGACAGGATCCAGAACCGGAGCGGGTATCGTCATTCAAACCCCTGACGGGTGCTCGTTGGAGTACGCCCTACGCTTTAACTTCCCGGCAACCAACAATGTCGCAGAGTACGAGGCCGCGGTTAACGGGTTGAAACTCGCTAAGGCGGTGGGGGCGACGAACGTGTTGCTCCTAAGTGACTCACGGCTCATCGTCCAACAGATCCCAGGGAGCTTCGAGGCTCGAGAAGAAATAATGAAGCGTTACCTTAGGCGCATCCAGATCGAACTCCACAAGTTCAAGAAGGCGGACGTCCAGCACCTGTCCTGCTCCGACAACCTCCGGGCGGACGCCCTGTCTAAGCTGGCTTCCTCCTCCGCGGACAAGATCGGGAAGGCCATCTACGTCGAAAGCCTATTGACCCCTACCATCGACGAAGAAGAAGTGATGTGTACGGGCACGGTGACGACATGGATGACCCCCATTGTGAAGTACTTGGAGACGGGGGAACTGCCCGAGGAGCGGATGCTGGCTAAACAGGTGGAGAGGCGAGCCCTGTCATTCGTGCTCCTCGACGGAGGGATGTACCACCGCCGCCGCGCCAATTTCGACGTCCTGCCCTATCTGAAATGCTTGGGCCCGGAGCAGGCTGAGCAAGTCATCCACGAAGTGCACGAAGGCTTCTGCGGAAACCACCATGGCGGTCGCACAATCGCCCACAAAATAATGCGCCAGGGGTATTATTGGCCAACAATGATCCGGGACGCGGTACAGTACGTCAAGAGGTGCGAGGTGTGCCAGAAATTCTGCCGACGGATGACTGCACCTCCGGCCAACCTGATGCCCATCGTGAGCCCGATCCCCTTCGCCAAATGGGGACTCAACATCCTTGGGCCTTTCCCAAAGGCCTCCGGAGGAAGGAGATATCTAGTCGTCGCCGTGGACTACTTCACAAAGTGGGTGGAAGCGGAGCCGCTAGCGCGTATCACGTGGACGGACATGAAGGGCTTTATCTGGCAACCCGTTATATGTCGCTTCGGGATTCCCCGCTCAATAGTCACGGATAACGGAAGGCAGTTTGATTGCGAAGGCTTCCGTGACTTCTGCTCGGGCTGGTGGATCAAACTCCAGTTCGCGTCAGTCGCCCACCCACAGTGCAACGGAATGGCGGAGGCCGCAAACAAATGCATCTTGAACCCAATGAAGAAAAAGGTGGACGCCTCCCTGGGGGTATGGGTCGACGAGCTGCCGGGAATCCTGTGGTCCTATCGTACCACCCACAAGGCCTCGACAGGAGAAAGCCCATTCATGCTGGCATACGGATCGGAGGTGGTCGTTCCCGTGGAGATTGGCGAAGAGACCCTCCGACTAAAGCTCTTCGACGAAGAGATCAATGGGGAGGGACTCGGCCTCAGTCTTGAATTGATAGACGAGGTAAGAGACCGGGCCCTGATGAGCTTCGTCAAACACAGCCAGAGGATGGCACGATACTATGACTCCCAGGTGAAGCCGCGGACTTTCAGGATCGGCGACTTGGTTCTCAGAGACGCCACCTTCCGCCCCGAGACCGCCCAGCAGGGAAAGTTGGCCGCCAAATGGGAAGGGCCCTACACAGTCATCGACATTGTCGGACCAGCCACGTACATCTTGGCAACCCCCGAAGGGAACGAAATGGCCCACCCTTGGAACGCAAAGCACCTGCTAAAATTCTACCAATAGTTGTGAGTTTTTCTTTTTCATACATACGATATACACACCTATCCGCTTTCCCCAACATCGTTGTTCCTACATAAGTTTTGCAGCGCAAACCTCCGAACCTCTGGGGCAGGGCCAACCCTAGCCACCCAAACCAGAGAAGGGCACGGGCCGGGCTACGCGCCCGCTCCCCCCTCAAGACCTCTGGGGCAGGGCCAACCCTAGCCACCCAAACCAGAGAAGGGCACGGGCCGGGCTACGCGCCCGCTCCCCCCCTCAAGACCTCTGGGGCAGGGCCAACCCTAGCCACCCAAACCAGAGAAGGGCACGTGCCGGGCTACGCGCCCGCTCCCCCCTCAAGACCTCTGGGGCAGGGCCAACCCTAGCCACCCAAACCAGAGAAGGGCACGGGCCGGGCTACGCGCCCGCTCCCCCCCTCAAGACCTTTGGGGCAGGGCCAACCCTAGCCACCCAAACCAGAGAAGGGCACGGGTCGGGCTACGCGCCCGCTCCCCCCTCAAGACCTTTGGGGCAGGGCCAACCCTAGCCACCCAAACCAGAGAAGGGCACGGGCCGGGCTACGCGCCCGCTCCCCCCCTCAAGACCTCTGGGGCAGGGCCAACCCTAGCCACCCAAACCAGAGAAGGGCACGGGCCGGGCTACGCGCCCGCTCCCCCCCTCAAGACCTCTGGGGCAGGGCCAACCCTAGCCACCCAAACCAGAGAAGGGTACGGGCCGGGCTACGCGCCCGCTCCCCCCCTCAAGACCTCTGGGTCAGGGCCAACCCTAGCCACCCAAACCAGAGAAGGGCACGGGCCGGGCTACGCGCCCGCTCCCCCCTCAAGACCTCTGGGGCAGGGCCAACCCTAGCCACCCAAACCAGAGAAGGGCACGGGCCGGGCTACGCGCCCGCTCCCCCCCCCTCAAGACCTCTGGGGCAGGGCCAACCCTAGCCACCCAAACCAGAGAAGGGCACGGGCCGGGCT
Source organism: Scilla litardierei (assembly GCA_030789695.1). Lineage (NCBI taxonomy): Eukaryota > Viridiplantae > Streptophyta > Magnoliopsida > Asparagales > Asparagaceae > Scilla > Scilla litardierei. The sequence continues at coordinate 34,199,501 of CM061133.1, forward strand.
ACGCGCCCGCTCCCCCCCTCAAGACCTCTGGGGCAGGGCCAACCCTAGCCACCCAAACCAGAGAAGGGCACGGGCCGGGCTACGCGTCCGCTCCCCCCCTCAAGACCTCTGGGGCAGGGCCAACCCTAGCCACCCAAACCAGAGAAGGGCACGGGCCGGGCTACGCGCCCGCTCCCCCCTCAAGACCTCTGGGGCAGGGCCAACCCTAGCCACCCAAACCAGAGAAGGGCACGGGCCGGGCTACGTGCCCGCTCCCCCCCTCAAGACCTCTGGGGCAGGGCCAACCCTAGCCACCCAAACCAGAGAAGGGCACGGACCGGGCTACGCGCCCGCTCCCCCCTCAAGACCTCTGGGGCAGGGCCAACCCTAGCCACCCAAACCAGAGAAGGGCACGGGCCGGGCTACGCGCCCGCTTCCCCCCTCAAGACCTCTGGGGCAGGGCCAACCCTAGCCACCCAAACCAGAGAAGGGCACGGGCCGGGCTACGCGTCCGCTCCCCCCCTCAAGACCTCTGGGGCAGGGCCAACCCTAGCCACCCAAACCAGAGAGGGCTACGCGCTCATGACCCTCGAAAAATCGAAAGAAGACAGGGGCACATAAACCAGGACGAAATGGTGTCAGTTCCCGAGTAGGCGGCCCCGATGTGACTCGACGAAACGAAAGGACGATCGAGAAATACGCCACCATTAATGGTACACTCCAAAAGAGGTTCCGTAAGAGCCACCTGGAAAAAGCGGTTTCCCATGGGCATGAATCCAAAGAGCCCATTAATAAGGCCAACTCATCGCAATAAATATGGGGGAAACCATCAGCGAGGTCTCCCTATAAAGACGCCACTCACCCTTCCGAAAGAAAAAGAACAATGAGTCGGTAGACATGAGAAATCAGCACTTATCCCCCCCACCCGCTGGGAAACGGGCCGAGATACAACGCCCTAACAAAAGAGAAGTCACCGGCCATCAGTGGTTCCCACCGCCCAGGGTGGCGGTTCCCGCATCTTCACCACCTCCAACAGGATATTCCTCTTACCAACGGATCGCCAACAGGATATTCCGCTTACACAAGGGAAATCCACCTTTCACGCCTCCGTCCCCCCTAAACAAGGACGAGTCAGAGAAAGGTAGGCATCCGACCCCCGCCGGCAGGAAAAGCGAGAGCCCCCCGGGCTTGCAAGCCAGTACCTCCTCGTCGTCGACCTCCGGACGGGGACCTCGGCAAGGCTGCATCCCTGGCGAGCCCAAACAGCAAGTCATGGCGTGTCAGCCCGCCCCGGCACGATCGGGCCCCGAACCCCACCCTCAAACCCAAACAGCGAGGCGTGGGGGGGCCCGATCATCAAGACCCCCCCAAGACACAAGCCCTAGAAAGACGGCTTCCCTGGTGATCCCCCCAGTGCTTCTACCGGACCGGGGAGACCTTACAACACTTCAGCACGGAAGGCGATCGCTCACCTCTGCGCCAAGAACAACTCGAGTTAAAAAGGCCCACCCTACAGAAGGTGACCCCTAGGTCCGGAGGTCGTTCACCGCAGGCGAGGACAGCTCTACAGCCCATCCTAGGGTCGGATCTTACCCCACAACGGGCGATAATATAAGAACTCATGTACAAGCCATATATCAGTTCTTGTACATTTAACTGAAAACATTCATCCTTGTCAGATACGCTTTGATTTTAGGAGAAAACCATAGCGTGAAGCGATCCCCCCGCCAAGTGCCGGGCGAGCTCATCACCCCTCGCGGCGTGGAAAGTAGGAACGGCGCAACGCACTCCCCGGACTAGCTTAGGACGTCCAGGAAGTTTACACCCGCAGCTTGACCCCCTCGATACTACGCTTCCAACCAAGACCCCTCGCCAACTAAAGTCAACGACAACTTTCGGCCAAAAGGAACAGAAGTGAACGGAGGCCCGCCCTGTGGGACCATTTCCGCCCGAGGTCAAATCGTGATAAGGCGGCATGTCTCATCCCGAACCTTTTCGACAATTCCACGCCCCGCCCAAAGACAACACAAACCATCAACATCCCCTTCCCCCAGACCTCGTGATCTCGGACAAGGGAATGTTGGGGGCATAATTAGTAATTGTGTAACTCACGCAAGAAGCCAAAATATGCAACCTCAGCGGTAAAACACGGCAAAGACCGACATCCCCGTAACGCCTCGGCTCAGACTGCACAGCGACCAACTACCCAGGGCCGGTCCCCCAAACCACATCTAGATTCCCCCAGATTAGGCCCAACATCCTCAAAAACTCAGCCCGGGGGACAGGGACACGCGACCTGGGACGGACCGCGAAACAATACCTGTCGAATATACGCCTAGTCTAGTCTCGTCAAGGCAGCGCCACGATGCGACTTGACATAACAAAAGGACGCTTGGACAACACGCCATCAGCAACAACACGTCCCCCAAGAGGCCAGAGCAGACAACCCGTGTCGGATACCGCCAGGAAAAAGCGATTCCCAAAACGCGTGATTCAGCGGAGCCCATTAATGGCACTAGTCCCTCACATTATCCACGAAAAACCCTTCCGCAGAATCCCACTATAAGTACCCCCCTTCAGAAGTTAGGGGAGAGGGGGAGATAGACAAAGGGGATTCGCATCCCCTCACACCAGGTATGAAACGGCCCCGAGCACCCCACCGAGCTACGAAGAAGGCCGATGACCACCGACGGGCCCCACTTTCCCCGATGGTGACCGCCATAGCCCCACGACCCCTGATAAGATATTTCCCTTACACATGGGAGGCCCCACCCGCCAGCCTTCATCCTGCTCGTTACCGGATTAAACGGCAGGTCCAGAAGACTAGCCGCGGGCCGCAACACCCCAATTAACACCCAGTCTATGGCGATCCCTACGGGGTGTGAGGGCGAAAACCCCCAACGGCTCTCCCAGCGACGCCACCACCGCTACCTCGTCCTCCGCCTCCCCCGGGGTTCCCCCTCGGTGCGCGGGATCCCTGGCGAGGCCAGGCAACCCTCCAGTATGGCGACGGCGAGGCAGAGCGCGAGGAAGCGAGGAAAGGGAAAGGAAGAGGGTCCCCCCGACAAACGAGGGTCAACCCCCCCCGAAGGGCGGACCACCACGGGGTGGCATCCCTGATTAAACCAAACATTGATTCCCGGCGCGTCAGCTCGTCCCCGAACAATGAGGCAGTAGGAATTCAGCGGTCAGTAAAAAGGAGGACCACCCCGCAACGGGGTTCTGCTCACCCTGATGTAGCGTGCGACGAGTGTAAACAGCCTCCCGTCCCAACCACTGGTTTGGTCACACCTGCCCTATTGTTGTAAATATCATCTGGATCTCCGGTAAAGGTTGATGAATAATATTCCTCTTTTCAGACCCCTCCCCCTGAGCCCAAATGCACAACAGCTGGGAGGTCCACCAGGCACATCACGGCTGAAGTCCCGCGAAAATTACAAACACGCCCGGTAGACACCTCTCATCAAAGACCATAACCTTCTCAGAAAAGTCGGGCTCCCCCAAAATCCGACCTAGCCACTACCCGCAACGGCACGTCGGGGAATGGGGGGCAACGCCCCCCTTCGGTTCCCACTCGGGACGAGACCTCGCGATCCCGCAACAGCGGGACACACCCCGCGGGAGCGGCGTCACCACCCCCGAGTTTGGACACAGGTCCGAGTCAGGTTATAGGGCAGCATTACGCCATCCGAGCCGAGCCGGGCTTCCGCCTCACACTCGAATGCCGGGGGAAATTGTTACGACCTAAAAGATCGTAAGAATCCGACTCCCGCCCGGACCCGCTGACATACCCCACCAACTCTCCCCTTCACGAAAGGGCCGCCTCCCCGGAAGACCGAAGCTACACGGGAACGGGCGCACCTCGCAGCACTCCCCCCCACCCGGCCGAGGCACACAACCGCGGTTGCACGGCCCGCCAGGGGCAGGGCGCTTGGGGAGCGCCCGGACAGTACCGCCGGAGGTGCTGACAGGTATGTGCGTGTCCTTCCGTGCCGGCGGCCCGCAAGCCACGACCGAAAAGAGGGCGCGGCTGGGCCGGACAACCACTGAGTCAATCGACCCGGCCGGCCCCCATGAACCGCGGTGCCAGGGATGGCATAGCCCGCCCTATAGTTTGTCACCAACGATAAACAACCTAGGATAAGGACACGACTGACACTAACGCCGCCCGACCATCTGACAAAGCACCCCCTAGCAGCTAAGCCCCCGACAATTGACGCTTTCGGCCCTGACACCCTGACAAAAGCACCCCAAGCCGTTGCGCCGTTTGACAAAAGCAGGTCAGGCACTCCTGTTCCTGACCTCCTCGAAGCTTCCGCCGACAACCAAGCCAACTCAGCGCGTCGAGTCAGCATGCCAGGTCAGCCCCATCTAGTCATCTCCCATCAGGTATAAATACCCCCTCTCTTCTTACGGTGGAGGGGGTTGGAAAATTCTCTCTCAATCTATTATTCACACATGAGGGCAAAGGTCGTCCATATCTTTGTTCTCCCACACATAGCCCGCCACGTACGGTTGACACACCCTGAGTCCGACCGACGTGCCTAGCCCCTGTTTTAAGTCCTATTACTGACTTAGGCATCGGAGGGGCTAAGGGTTGGACCCCAACCCCGCCCTTCTGACGAGTTGCTCGTGTTGCAGGAAAGCTCGCCCCTTGGTCGACATCAACTTCAGCCTCCCGCCATCCAATCTTCATCCACCGCATCCGGAGGGATTTGACTCCGTGGCCACCCCCGGCAGCAAGTCCAACCTCTTCACCCCACTAATCACTTGTTAAATAGCCCACCTAAACCCTCTTCTCAACATAACCACCGTTCCCTTGGTTCTCCTCAATACAAATTCATTGTACGCGAGTTCCGCCTCGTAACAAGTACATTGTACCTTGTTGAGATCAGTACATGCTCCCAATTATTGATAGTATCGCTGAAGGTGTTCGACATTCCACATATGTTTGATGAGAATGCCCTCCAGAGTCTCAAGTTGGTAGGCCACTGAGCAGAGGACCTCTGGATGCGGTAAGGGCCTTACCATTTCAACCCCATTGGTTTCCTGCTTTTATCGAACCCGTCTCCTATGCAAAGGACGCATCGGAGGACGAGATCCTTTTTTGGAAGTGCCTAACCCTGACCCTTTTGTTGTAGAATCGAGCAAAAGCTCGCTTGAAAGAACTTGCTCGGATTTGGGTTGTGTTTATTCTCTCTTCAGTCAGGTCTTGCTTGAAAGGTCATGTCTTTATTTTGTCAGAAGAAGTCAATGAGAAGCTGTCTGAGGTCATGTCGTAGGGCAGCCCCGACCTAGACGGTCCGAGTCAGGTAAGTTTCTGATAGAGGGAAGGCTTCCACGTCCTCCATCAAAGTGACTCTCTCATGTTCAGATTCACTTCGAGCGTCGAATTTGTCAACCATTGACAAGGTCGGAGCACTACCCTGAGGCTGAGGTAAAGCTGACGAAGATTGAAGAACTTCTTCCATCTGGGTTTCCCATTCCAGCCCTTCTCAAGGATCAAGCTCGCCCAATGTGGGAGAGGTCAGAGCATGGTTCTAAGTTTAGGCATGGGTAGCAGATGGCTGAAAGGAATCAAGGCCACCAATTGTCTACATCGGATGAGTGAATGCCACCTTGTTGACCAGGAGCATACAATCACTGGCCTTCGATTATATTCCTTCAAGCATGTCGGCTCCATGAGTGGTGGGAAACTTCACCATGAGATGGTAGGTGAAATTCACCGCCTGCATGGCATTGAGGTTTGGTCTCCATATGATTGCAGTGAATGTACCGGGACAGTTGACCACCAAAAAGTTGATGTTGCACACCAGGTGGCAGGGTGGTGTGCCGAGCTCAACTTGGAGAGAAACCATCCGCTTCGAGGTCACCTGACCGCCTGTGAAACCAGAGAGATTGGTATGCATGGGTTGCATGATGTCACCAAGAATACCCTGAAACGTGTCCAAGCAAAGGATGTCGACTATGCTCTAGTTGTCAATCAAAACATGACGAACCCGGCAGTTGGCAATCTACACGTTGACCACACTGGCATCATTGTGGGCCTGATGGACCTGTCTTGCCTCGTCTCTAGTGAGGAGCAAAGGCTCCTCGGAGAGCTTGAGCTGCTTCAAAGATTGATTTATGACGACAACCTCGAGGTCAGTTATGGGTTATGCACTTGACGAGCGTGACTCTTCTGTACATGATTGGATTGTTAGGCTAAGTTGCAACCTACTGTGGTAACAGAGCTAAAGATTACGTCAATGATCAAACGAGATGGTGACACCTTTGTTCTTGTTCCGATAGCCTCAAGCTCAGCCCTCCAGCTCTAGAGCATTGAACTCACAGAGTCGCATCTTCTGGACGAGGCACTCGATCTGATCCCCGAGGGTCAGACAGTCGTCAGTGACATGGCCGTACCCTTTGTAGAATTCACAGTATTTGGACTTTTCTACCTTATGGTTATCTTGTAGAGGGCGTAGAGGATCGAACTCCTATAAGTGGCTATTAGAGTGGTGTTAACCTGCACCTCGAGGGACCTGAGCCTCTTGTTGTCTGCTCAAGGGTGCTTAGCTCGGGTGTGAGATGCTTGCTAGGAGGTGGTGGTCAAGGTCTACCCTCTTGCGAGAGGACCCGTGGTTGGCGATTAATCGCCTGCATGCCTCCTCTGTGGCTATAAATTTGTTAACCTGATGCACTACATGAGCAAAGGTCAAATATATCTACTTGCAGATCTCGAATTTTAGGTCGAATCCGTTACAGAAGCCCTCCTGAAGTGCCATCTTGGTGATATCGTCGAGACAGACATCGATCACCATGTGAGCTCCAGTGAAATAACAAGGAAAGCTTGTTGGGCCTCGTCGGGCCCCTCTTGATGGAAGCCAAGGACTAAGGATACCTCTTTGTCACTTCTAAGCAGCAAAGTGAGAGATAAACTTTTTTGGAGTCGGCAAAAGACGTGACCGACCCCATCAGAAGGTTCCTAAACCACTACCTGTTGGGATCATGTGGATGAAAAATAGACACTAGAAGGGGGTTGAATAGTGTATATCAAATAAAATAACCCTTCTAGAGAATCTACATAAGATTACAATTGGAGTTACCCAATTTAATCCTAATCAACAATAATTATCTTAAGCAATATAGTATGCAGCGAAAATAACATGCATAAGATAATCAACATAGAAATGATGAACAAACGCAAATAAGAGATGTACCCCAGTTCGGATACCATGTATCTTACTCCATCACGCAAGTCCCACTTGACTAGACCACTATTATCTCAAATAGTACAACACCTCTTTCCAAGAGGATTTACACCAAACTATCTCTTCCCAAGAGATTACAACTTTCCACCTCAACCCTTGAGGGCTTTCACTTATAATGAAATTGATACACTTTTCCCCTTAGCCTTACTTGAAGCTTCTTGTGGTGTGTAATGTCTATAGTATTGCTCTCCAATAGATTATAACAATGAAGACTTTGATATCAAGAAAACTTGGCCAAACAAGATTTGAAAATCTTTAGAACATAGGCCAAAATAGAAATGGTTTTACTTAAAAGCTTTTCCCTTTGAAAAGGTCATTGCTCAAGATATTTTATCAATAAAGTTAGCGATAAATTCACAATCCTCAATATATAGAGAAACATTCGGGTCCAAAATGTTGACCAAAGTGCCCCTCCAACGCTCAGAAAAATGGTCACAAATTTGACTGCTGTTTACTGCCAACTCATCAATAGTCGACTCCCGTGTTGTAGGTCGACTCATGGAACAACATTATCGATTATTTTTTAGGAACAGAACATTCCTGAGAGCAACCAAGACCTAGTAGTAAACTCATATACATCTAGGAGTCGACTCCTTCTCTGATACACAGATTTGTATCAGGAAACAATAGGATACACACTCTAAATCATTTTAAAACATTTTAAAAGTATTAGTGTGTTCCTAAGTGTGTGTGAGAGCTTCAATCAAGGCTTTAACATGTTAAGAAAAGGAATAAAAAATTACATCACAAATATATTATTGAAGTCCATGATGCATTCTTGATCTTCCAAGCCCCTTGTCTAGTTTCCTTTGATCCATGGCCTTGTTGAACTCATTTATTCTTTGAGTGCTTCTTTGATTTGTCTTAAGTTCTTATACCTGCACTCATAGATATTAGATGGTATATTTGCTCATCATCAAAACTACTCGGGACATGACTCATTATCACAACATTCTCCCCTTTTGATGATGACAAACATGCATATATAACATACTTACCCAACCTGCAACCCATCATGTTAACAACCAACTATATGCTCTAAATGCCAAGTGTTGCAATTATATATGATTATGCATGGGCATCTAATATCTCTCCCCCTTTTGTTATCATTAAAAAGTATATGCAATTAAGTGTCATCTCCCCCTTTTGAAAAGAAAATAATCTTTTGAAAATATTATCCCCCAAATGCAAATTTCTCTCCCCCTAAATATATGCAAGCATGAGCCTAAAGTGTGTGTGACTCAATATCAAGCGTTCTAGCAATGGGAATGCATGATACTAAGTATTTATAAATAAGAATACCATGTATTGAAATAAGAATGTAAACAATTTATCAAATAATGAAAATGGTACTATGTGATGAAATACCATAACTTAGCTCTCCTTGCAAATTTACTCATCACTTCTGATCATCCCCCTGAAATCGTGCATTTTCTTAGCAATCTTAAAGGCTTTCTTCTAATCACATTGTATATATGAGTACCTGAAAAATCAAGATATCTTAGCACTCTTTTCTTTCGAGTCCATGGGTTAGCTTTGGGGGGGGGGGTCAAAACAATGAGTATCTCTAAAAATAGACATTAAGCATGGATACTCAACATGGCTGGGTTCAAGCAAATAATCATTTAATAGGAACCCAAACCCATTTAGGATTGGATTTCCTAGAACCTACGTGCATGTAATTTCAAGAACGATGGATATTCATAAAAGTATCGATATATACATTCTTATCAAAATCACATGAATTCTTTGGAACCCACATATAAATCAAATGATTTCTAGCATGATGCACTCTATATGGTTTCACAAAGTGTCTATGATGCATCTTAAAAGATTTATCAACATGTACATGATGCAAAGCATTGGTTCTAACATTCTTCTTGAATTCAAGCTTTCTACACATAAAAGAATAATTTTTTCTTTTTAGTATGCAAATGATAAACATGATTCTTTTTACCTCTAACAACATTATTAGGCATATAATCATGACTACATGAATAAATAGTACTTAAACAAACATTACTCTTACTCAAATTTTCACACTTAAGTACAAGCTCATTATTTTTCAACTTACTCAAAAATAAATCATTCATAAGCACATCAATTCTAGCATTAATATTCTTGCATTCATCCATAAACAAAGAATTTTCTACATCTAATCTATCATTATCAAGTCTTAATTTTTCTAGCAACAAATTAGTATCATTCAATTTGACAATAGAAATACTATGCTCATGCATCAAACTATCATGCTTAACTTTTAAACACTCATGATCATGCAACAAGACATTATGCTCAGTTTTAACTTGTCATGATCATGCTTCAATGATTCATGTTGCTCAAATAAATATTATACTTAACAATTCAATCAAGTCTGTAAGATGCTAAGACAAGGAATAAAATATTACATCACAAATATACTATTACATTAAAGTCCATGATGCATTCTTGATACTTCAAGCTCCTTGTCAAGCTTCCTTTGATCCATGGCCTTGTTGAATTCACTAATCCTTTGAGTGGTTCTTTGATTTGACTTAAGTTCTTATACCTGCACTCATAGATATTAGATGATCCATTTGCTCATCATCAAAACTACTTGGGATGCCACTCAATATCACAACACTACCGAGCTACACCAACCAAGCAGCTCAGGAAGGCCCAATACATAATATCTGGAGAGTAACCATTCGACTGCATGTACTCTGTGTAGGTCTCCAAATGCTCAACCAGGTCACCGCAACCAGCATATCTCGAGACATCATTCGCGGGAGGAGGGGCATACTTTTACGGGTATGATGTGTTGAGGATGGCAAATGTGAAAGGTAAAGCAGTGAGGAAGTTTGTGTCCTCAGGAGGGTCGATGTTTTCTCGCTGAAGCTGGTCGAGCTGCCGCTGTTGGTCGTCGATTTGATGTGATGCGTATGGAGCCTAAGACGCTCGCCTCTCATTACACTTCTGCTTGAGGATGGTCGAATGGCTCTTCTTTTCTTACAAACGTGAACGCATGTCTTCGCTCAGAATGGACGAAGGACTTCTTACCCGTCGACCGATGATAGCATTCTCCTTGTTATTGCGGTATACATGGTTGCTGCTCCTTGATCCTCTGGTGCTGCTGGAGACGTGTGTCTCCTTACCGTACACATCTTCCACGTGGTCCCTGTTAAGGGGAGGCGCGCCATTGTTGGAAGTCACTAGGGCATTGGACTTGGTCCGGAGCAAATTTAGGTACATATCCTCCAACACTTCGTTCCTTTTGGCTTCGTGGGCCCGAGCCTCCCGCATATCCTAGAGCTCCGCCATGAGAGCCTGGTAATCAACCATTGAAGGAGCGATAGGAGCCGCTGCAAGGGTAGGCTGTGGAGTCGAGTCGACAACAGGTTGGATTTCCTCCGTAGGATGGACTCCAGCCACACCACTGGACTTGCCGTTTACGATCTTTCTGTTCTTCGCCATGGATGATGTTGAAGTGGATGACAAAGTTACTGAAGAGATTACCGTGATGAGAGCTTGTGCGACAAGAGTTGTGACAAGGACCTTCCTCTCTCACCAACTTTGATGCCTATAATCTCACGGAGCTCGAGTGTGGCTACTGAAATAAGTATTCATGCAACAGAACGCTTGTACATGGTTTTACCAAGTCAAGAGAGGTTCCTTCACCGTCGCCTAGAACAAAGAGAAAACACGTCAGAGGAAACGGAATGGGGTGGCCTTATAATTCGACTCCGATGATTAAGTCAATATCAATCGAAGGAAGGAGGGAGCGCGGCCGAGTGGATCCGCGGCTAGGGTTTGAGATTGTGAGTTAGAGATGCTATGGTTAATTTAGAGATAGAGATTTTGAGATACCTGATGAAGGGGACGCTAGCCGAACTTTATAGGATTGGGGAATGATTACACTATGTCAGATGTGTTGGATCCTGTGGATGGCAAACAACACTAGAAGGGGAGTTGAATAGTGTTGTTCAAATATAAAACTTTTTCGTTCGCTGATTAGCACAATTAAAAACCTTCTAATGTTGCCTAAGAAACCAAATAGAGTGATCTATGCTTGGTTCTTAATCAACAAGGTAAACTTATAAAGAATTTTAACAGAGTGATCTCACAGCAGGTAGTCGACCCCCTCAAAGTGGTAGTCGACTCCCAGAGAGTTTGAGTATAAGCTCTACGGAAAGATGAGATAATATAGTGATAAGATTACAAACAAATGATCTTAATACACAATTAGATCTTTTTGCACAGCAAAATAAAAGAGTTAACTTTGCAATAATATAAACAACTTGATTACACAGATATAATTGTTAGCAGATAAAAATGCTTGAACAAAGATATACAATCACAGAAAAATGCAAATGCAAAGACAAGGATTTTTATCCTGGTTCCCCACAAATTGGGTATGTCCAGTCCCCGACCAATCTGGTACGAGATTTTCCAATATTGCATTAGCAATACAAGTACCTAACTTCACTCGTTAGGATTTTCCAAACACCTAGCCTTGACCAGGATTTCCAACCACCTAGACTTGTCTAGGATTTTTCCGTCCCTTACAACAAAGGGAATCCACAAATCAAAACAAGTTTCCAACTTACCACAAAAATTTGTAGAGTTTGGATTACACACAGAATTCTATAGCCAAAGTAAATATAAAAAATATGTTACGTGGCTAAAAAGAATTCAAATCGATCTTAAGATCACACAAAAATATAAGATGATTCTTTGTGATCTTAGATTGTTTTGTTTTTCAAAAATCCTTTAAGAATAGAAATTTAAGAACAAGGATTTTAAAAACAACTTTAAAAATAGCCAAACTAAAATTGTAGTTCTCAAAAACAATTTTCAGAAATGTAAGAGCTGAGATCAAAAAATATACGAGCAGAAATTGGCTATTAGCTTGAGAGCAAATAAGAACGATGAGATCAGAATTTAGCACAAAGAATAGAGATTAGAATTTGATAATTTTTTTGTTTAGAAATGATCTCAAGGGGTCTATTTATAGGTTTCAAGAGAAGAATTTGAATTTCAAAAACATTGACTTTCAGTCCAAACAGATATGGAAATGGAGGGAAATCAGGAAGCAGAGTCGTTAGAAAATGACAGCTGGTAGTCAACTCCCTCAAGGTGGTAGTCGACTCCCAAAGAATTTCAGTAGAAATTCTGCTTCTGACTGGTAGTCGACTCCCAGAGCAATTTTCTCTGAAACTCAGCTAGTAACAATGTAATCAACTCCTGGGTGTATTTGAGTTTGACTACTGATAATAGATTGACTAGCTTATTGCTCTCAAGAGTTAAAAAGATATTTAAAACATTTAAAACATTTTGCTTTCGAAATCATTTGTGTGTGTGCGATATCTACTTTGGCTTTAACATAATCCTTAAGAACTCACACTCTACACTAAGACAAGACCTTCGGGAAGCTGATCCGGTAGATGCTTGCCTCTCCTGAATTTGAGTTCTTTCTTCATTACGCTTGAACACGAGCTTTATCTTGTGCTTGATGTAGAACTAGCAAATTCGTGTTTGTCTCGAGTGTGGTTAAGCTTCTTCGGAGTATGCGTAAAGTCACTGTTCGTCGCACAACCTGCACACTTGAGTTGTAGTATAGTTAGTACACTAACATCATTTGGTGTGCTCATCATCAAAACCACTTAGGGGTGGGATTCAATTTCCCATCACTCTCCCCCTTTTTGATGATGACACCCAAGTGAAAAATGAAGTAAATTACATGAATATTGACTTAATGAAATAACTTACTCCCCCTGCTTAGATGCGGTAAAGGCGGAGCATCAGCGTATGACAGGGTTGCTACAACCGCTTCCGATTCCGGAGTGGAAGTGGCAACACATCACTATGGATTTCATGACTAGACTACCTCGGAGTCCGAAGCAGAATGATGTGATTTGGGTGATCATAGACCGATTGAACAAATCTGCGCACTTTATTCCCTTCCGAGTAGGACAGTCTACTGAGACGCTGGCGAGGAGATACATAGAGGTAAATTCGTTTACTCTTCGTTTCTATTTCCTTTTCCTAGTTTAGATAGTGATGTGACGTGAATCGTGCAGGAGATCGTACGACTTCACGGAGTCCCCGTGAGTATCGTGTCGGACAGAGACACGAGATTCACATCTCAGTTTTGGCAGAGTCTGCAGAAGAGCTTGGGTACGAGTCTGAGTTCAGCACGGCGTACCACCCACAGACGGATGGCCAGTCCGAGAGGACGATTCAGATTTTAGAGGACATGCTGAGAGCGTGCATGTTGGACTTTAAGGGATCTTGGGAGGATCATCTCCATCATGTTGAGTTTGCCTACAATAACAGCTACCAGGCGAGTATTGGAATGGCACCTTTCGTCGCGTTATATGGGAAGAAATGTCGATCTCCACTGAGTTGGGCTAACATTGGAGATCGGGAGCTGTTAGGACCGGAGATGATCGTGGAGGCCATGGATGTTGTGAGGAACATCCGGGAGAAGCTGAGGATTACGCAGGACTGTTTCAAGCATTGGGCTGATGCTAAACGGAGGCCTTTGGAGTTTCAGCCTGCCGATCATGTCTTTCTGAAGATTTCTCCGAACCGCGGAGTTATCCGATTTGGGAAGAGAGGCAGGCCGAGTCCGAGGTACCTTGGGCTGTTTGATGTCCTGGAGAGAGTTGGGGCTGTGGCTTATTGCTTGGCGTTGCCGCCGTCGCTGGAGGGAGTTCACGACGTATTTCACGTATCCCAGTTACGTCGATACGTTAGTGATCCGTCCCATGCTGTGGATTTCTCGGAGATTATGGTTCATCCAGATCTGTCTTATGATCAGCAGCCAGTTGAGATTCTGGATCGTTGACAGAAGTAGCTGAGGAATAAGACCGTCGACTTGGTTCGAGTGCAGTGGCATCACGGTTCCCCGGGTGAGTCCACCTGGGAGCGGAGGATGAGATGAGAGAGCGCTTCCCGCACCTTTTCCCGAGCAGTGCTTGATGTTGATTCCGAGGACGGAATCATTTCTAAGGTGGGGAGGATGTAACGGTCTGTTTTCGTTGTACTTGGTTCGTGCACGTGCTTTTGGCCGTGCACGTGTTTATTTTAGACTTTATTTGTTTGTGAACACTTTGGTGTGATATGTCGTTGTGAACGTCTCTGAGAGTATTAAATAGTGGCACTAATTTGAAACGACATTTCTCGAGTCGTTTTCCCACAATTTAATCTTATTCGATGAGACGTTGCGATTTTCACTTTTGACGGGAGACGTTTCTATTTTTAATTTCGTCGTCCGACGTCGAAATTGAGACCCGTCTTCTTAGTTAGCTTTCTTTCGTCACCACGATCACCCCGATATTTATTTTATAATTTTTGGAGTTTATTTGACCACTTTTACATTTTTTACAAAGCTTTAAATATTTTTAATGACTACGTTTTAAATTATTTTCGGCCAAATAAAATTTATTTAAGTTTAAAACGTTTTAAACAATTTTTGAGCAAAATCTTAGCCCTTATCTTGGCCGCACCCAATCCCTATGTGATTAGGAAAGAGAGATTTGAATTTTAAATTATTTTAAACTCCTAATCCCATTAGGATTAGCCCTAGACCAAGTCAACCCCTCTACACTATATAAACAACCCCTAGGAATACCTATTTTCGCAAGAAAATAACCTTAGCCGCTTCCAAAACCCCAAAACCCACTTGCGACGTTTCGTCGCAACGTTGCAGCCGTCGCCAGTGTCCGACCGAGGAAAACAGCTCCGTTCCCCCACACCGACCGACAGCCCCGCCCGCACCAAGCTCCGCACCGCACCGCTGCATCGCCCCGCACCAAGCCCGTGTCCGACCGAGAGACCCCGTCGCTCAGCGCCCGCTCTGCACCCCGCCTCGCCCCGCTCCTGTCGCCCGCTCCGCACCGTGCCTGACCGAGGCGCCCGCCTGCACCGACCGAGAGCCCGACCCCCACTCCGCACCCCGCAGCTGTGCACGCCTGTTCCCCCGCACCGACCGAGCCAAACCCCCGCATCCGACTGTGTCCGACCGAGAGTCAATCGTCGCAACCCCGAATCCGTCGCACCGCTTGCCACCGTGGGCCCCCCAAGTTCTCCAGAGGTATTGTAGGTCCCCCATTAGTCCCTAGGACTACTGTGGGCCCCACCTAGGTGTCTCCACTTTGCGGATTGGACGTTTACGACGTTGCGATACGTCGTAGCCCGTCGTCGCACGTGCTAGCTTTGGAATCTGGATTCGTTGCTCCGGTTGCTGCTCTGAATTTTCCAGCGAGGAATCTATATTGGAATTTGGACTTGGAGTGCGATCTTTTATTCCAACCCCTGGCGTTGCTACCCGACGCCAGTGTAGCTTTCGCGTCGTATTGAGGTAATGCTTTGCACCCCTAGGACCCCCAACCCATTGCCTGCTAATCAAGACTAAAATCAATGTTTTTAAAGTATTTTAAATGTTTTAGAATTCACTAATCAAGATTAATAATATGGACTTTAGGCCGGTGGACTTGTGCACGTAGGATTTTGGTGACTTTGGACTCTTTGGACGGTGTTTCTCTGACGTGATACTTGCAGGCAAGTGAAACTTGCCAACTCTTGTGTAGGGCCATATTTTTAGGCCACTTCCTTGTTTTTAGCGTAAAAGAGACTAGGCAGTGAAATGATAGCTGTCTAGACGCAACTTTAGGATCTAGCTTGACAACGAAGCTAGATCCGTCACCCTGCCATGTCATGCATGCATTGATATCTGTCACATTTAAATTCCTTAAATGTACGCACTTTTACTTCCATGCATTGCATCCTACATGTCATTCAAGTTGATTGTTGCATTCGTAGCACACGCTACAATACTTGTACTTGTACTTCCTTGTCCGGCTAGGTGCACCCCTATGCCATCAAGATAAAACACTTCCTAGCTCGTGATCCAGAAGCGAGCATTCCCGTTCGGGGGTAAGGCCCTGGCTCGATACACGTGGAGGGGTAGGGATAAGCGATCACTTGAGCTTAGGAGTTGGCCCGCGTAGCCACTCTAGCCAAAAGGCGTAATCTCTGTGCACGACGTGCTTACTTTACTTGTCTTGTACTAGTGAGTGTTTCTTGTAAAACTTGACATCCATGCCATGCTCGTACTTTACTTTACTCTACTTGTTGCACTCATACTTTAACTGCCATGTCATTGCATTCATGCTAGAACTGCTAGGTTGCTTTACCTACTTTCAGTTTCCTTGCACAAGTCTCTTGTAGACTTGCTGACATGTGCCCCTTGCTCTTTTGGGTGTCACATGTTAGACCCTGAGCCAGAGACCGTAGTTGAGGAAGAGGTGTTTGCTGACATTGAGCCAGAGCCTACTTTTGACGAGGAGTTGGTGGACACCGGAGACCAGTCTTAGAGACTGATTTTAGTTGCTCTTGCTTTAGGTTGCTGTTTAGTTGTCGGTGCGTAGCACCATTACTTGTTTTCGTACTTTGTACTTTTGTTGGCCATGCTGGGGCCTCTTTTAGACTCTTTTCTTTTAGCCTGGTGGCTTTTCTGCGATGTTGGAATTTATTATTATGGATATTATGGATATTTCTCTTTTGTCTTATTTCCTTATTATTATCTTTGTTTCGTTTCGCGTTGCAAGGACCTGCAGTTTAAAGTGATTGACGCTTATCGGACTTGCAGCTTTGTAGCTTCAAGTCTGAGCGGACCTTCTCACGCTTCGCCTCCACGTTTTTGGGAAGCGGGGCGTGATAATTGCTACGAAATTTGAAATCTCACATGTTGGCATATGGGGCTACAACCCCCTTTGAATTAGTTTTTCAAGTTCAGTTCAATTATTTTGAGATATCATTACTGCAATGCTCTGTCCTGGTGCTGAAGCTAAATTCTGAACTGAAATATGGATGTTTTATTTGAAAATGCTTGAAAGTATGTCCTTGGTTTTGATGAATGTGGTCATTTTATATCCCTCAGTTGTGTTAATGATAAAATGTTCAACCTTAAGCTTTAGTTGCTCCCTTGCTCATAATGAAAGTGATGTATATGTTGTTGGTATCATTATTGTTGGTAAATGATGCATGTTTGGCATGATGAAACTATGTGTTAGCTTGCCCATGAAAATTGAAATTAATGGAGCAACTAAGTCCTAGGGTAGATGATGATGCTAGAGGTGTCCACTTGCACAGAGCGGGTCGACCCTCTAGGCGGGTTCGGGGGATGTACCGTGTCGGGTCGGGGTACGAGGACGAGACTTGGTTTATTAGTGGCGGCCATGTGCACACGGACTGTGCACTGAGCTTCAGTAGATTGCCACTTGTACGATGTTTACCGTGGAGTGTGACCCCACTTACTCGAGGTTTGCCAAGGAGTGTGGAGCCTCGACCAGCTGGCAGGTGCCGTTTTCCATCCTTACTTTAGGGATGAGGTTTAGTCCTCGTACTCTAGTCTCGGTCACGGAGTCTCCAAATTCAATAACATTCAAAATATAATGAACTCCTAATCATGAACGTTTAACTCTGTACTTGATTTGTGTGATGATTGTTGGTGCGTTTAGTACCTTGTGTGTGTTGAGATTCTCTGCTAGACACGCTTTGACGTGTCCCCTTCCCGTGGTTTTGGGAGCAGGTACCCAAGAGCAGTGCCTAGAGCCGGACCCTGCCAGACGTCTGTAGTCTTCTTAGCTGTCGAGAGAGTACTTTAGGAGATGATGTGGGTGTATGCAGGGTTGCCGAGAGACGAGGTGGTAGTTGTTGTAGCCACTCCTGTGGCCAGTGTAGTAGTTTTATTTTGTTGTATCACCGGACGCATTCAGTTGTACTCTGTAGACTTGGTGGCTATGCCGTAGTGTCAGACTTTGATATGATGTACTTTTGACTGATGTAGAGTAGTAGTAGTGTTGATCAGTGTACTCTTGGACTGTGTTTCTCTCTGCGAATGATGTTGAATGGGTGATGTAGTCTTATGTTGTTTTTTTACTTCAGTAGTTCTTAGTACCACTCTATGTTGATGCTGTTTCTTTCAGAGTTCCTTTATGCTTAGTATTTATATTCTGAGTATGTTCTGTGTTATTCCAGTGTGAGCAGTGGCCTGCTATACTATACCTATTCTCATACGCTTGGTGCAATACCGTGGCCTGTCGGTCATCCCATCCCCTCTGACTAGGGGAATGGAGAATCCCATCTCTTCCCTTGAGTATTTGGGTGACTGGGGCGTGACAGGTTTTGTGGTGACCCATGTAGGTCAGAACGACACTGCGACGCACGTAAGAACCACACAGCTTATGCTCTGATACTAGCATGTGGTACTAATTGAACCCTCAGAATGGTGAGCGGAGAGGGTCAGTCCAATGGGGGTACATGAGGGCAGCCTACAGGCGAGCAGCCGATGAGCGAGAGTCCTGGGTCTGGTGCAGCATCGACCCGAGAGGAGCTTATGGTTCAAGTGTTGTCTGGGATCCTCGAGCGCATTTCAGAACTCAAGGAGGGGTCTCCGGCGCTCCCGCATACTATTTCTTCAACATATAGGCTTTTCAAGGACTTCACTCCGAGGCCCTTTTGTGGAGAAGAGACAGTGCTGGAGGTGAATGAGTGGCTCAGCCACATCGAGGACAGTTTGACTTTAGTTGGTGCCACTCGGGATGAGTGGGTTGACGCCGCCCGTAGATGCTTTACGTATGCGGCCAGGGATTGGTGGAAAGCTCTTCAGTTGCACCGCAAGGGAGCAGATCTCTCCTGTGAGGAGTTCAAGAAGTACTTTGTGGCGACTTACCTGCCTGCCACGGGAAAGGAGGAGTTGAGACAGAGGTTTGAGCAGTTGACTCAGGGGCAGAGGACCGTGGATCAGTATGATGCAGAGTTCTCTCAGCTCAGCAAGTTTGCCCCAGAGTTAGTAGCCTCAGAGGCCGACAGAGCGAGACGCTTCCGATTGGGACTGTCTCCGGAGTATATAGGGGCCATGTCTACTGCCATTCTATCTACCTATGAGGCTGTGCTTGAGGCAGCCAGGATGCATGAGTTCCATTTGCGGAGTATTGGGAGAATACCAGCAGCTAGCAGTTGGCGGGCAGTTACTCAGAGGCCAGCTCAAAGGCTTGGTACTAGACTGGTCCAGTCGACTCAGTTCAAGAGGTCGGGCTTTCCACCTCAGCACCAGTGGTTCAGCGGCAGTAGGCATGTTTCCACTGTGGAAAGCCGGGACATGAGGCTCAGAGTTGCAGACTATGGCATCAGAGGCGATGTTTTGCTTGTGGAGGATATGGGCATCTTCGGAGAGATTGCCCGAGAGGTCGCCAGATGGGACCGGGAGGATCGGGGACAATGAGGATGGCGCATCAACAGCGGCAGGGTACGCTTCTCGCGGCTCCTCAACGGTTTGCGCTCCCTACACCACCGAGGCCAGGGCAGGCTGGTCAGGGTAGACCACCTCGACCACCTCAGAGACCGACGACAGCTAGGGCAGCTCTAACTCCAGCTCCTCAGCCACGCCAGACTTTTCAGTTGACTGCAGTAGCAGAGGAGACTCCCAATAGTGTTATTACTGGTGAGTTTTGAATGCCTTTAAGATATTTATGTGCAGTATGACTTTTAGTTCCCTTGGAGTAGATAGTTAGTAAATTCTTGTTTCTGTTGCATTAGGTGTTGTTAGAATTGTGTCTTTTCCTGCTGTAGCCTTATTTGATACTGGAGCATCCCATTATTTCTTGTCTAAGGAATTTGTGATTAAGAACCAGATTGTAGTGGATGCCTTCACTTATAATTGGAATATTCACACCGGAAATGGAGCGATACTTAGTTCAGCGGGTATGAGGAATTACCCAGTGAAGTTGGCTGGATTAGAGCTATATGCAGATTTTCTGATAATAGAATTGTCTAACTATGAGGTCGTGTTTGGGATGGATTGGTTAGCAAAGTTCTATGCTAAGATTGATTGTGGAAGAAGGAGAATTGTGTTTCGTGTTCCAGGGCATGCTGAGTTTGTGTATCACAATGGGACGAACACATGTAAACCAGTAAAGTTTAGATCGACCCAGATAGAGACGCAAGTGATGGCCATGGAGACAGATTCAGAACTTCCAGAAGTTGTTAGAGATTTTCCGGATGTATTTCCCGACGATATCTATGGACTGCCTTCAGACAGATCATTGGAGTTCACTATTGATTTGATACCTGGAACCCAACCTATATCAAAGGCACCTTATCGTATGGCTCCTCCTGAATTAGATGAACTTTGGAATCAGTTGACTGACTTGTCGGGTCGAGGATTGATACGACCCAGTGTGTCTCCTTGGGGAGCACATGTTCTTTTGGTAAACAAGAAGGATGGTTTCAGGAGGTTGTGTATTGATTATCGGGAGCTGAATAAGGCGACAGTGAAAGACAAGTATCCACTTCCTCGTATCGATGACATATTCGATCAGTTAGGTGGATCTAGAGTTTACTCAAAATTGGATTTGAGGAGTGGCTATCATCAGGTGAAAATCCGTGAGTCAGATATTCCGAAGACTGCGTTTCGGACTCGTTATGGTCAGTATGAGTTCTTGGTGATTCCTTTCGGAGTTATGAATGCACCAGCCACATTTATGAGATTGATTAATCAAGTATTCTTTGACTATTTGGATAAGTTTGTGGTGGTCTTCATCGATGATATCTTGGTATACTCGAAGAGTGATGCAGAGCACGCTGAACACCTGAGGACTGTTTTGGAAACTCTGAGACGGCATCAATTGTATGCTAAGGTCAGTAAATGTTAGTTTTGGATGACAAAAATTGCTTTTCTCGGTCATGTGATTTCAGGTGAAGGAATATCAGTAGATCCTGAAAAGATCGTTGTTGTCAATGACTGGCCGATTCCGTGATCAGTCACCGAGGTTAGAAGTTTCTTGGGTTTCGCTGGATACTATCGGAAGTTCGTTAAAGATTTTTCGAAGATCGCGTCACCTTTGACCAATTTGACCAAGAAGGATGTATCTTATGTCTGGTCCGAAGAATGTCAGCGGGCGATGCACGAATTGAAGCGACGCTTGACGACCGCCCCAGTGTTGACGATTTCTGACCAATCAGGTGGGTTTGAAATTTTATGTGATGCTTCGGGTAGAGGATTGGGCTGTGTGCTGCATCAACATGGTCGTGTGGTAGCATATGCATCACGACTATTGAAGGTCCATGAGCAGAATTATCCCACGCATGATTTAGAGCTTGCAGCGGTGATTTTTGCATTAAATTTATGGAGACTTTTTCTATTGGGCGAACGTGTGAAGATTTATACAGACCACAAGAGCTTGAAATACGTCTTCACGCAAAGGGAACTTAATATGAGATAGCGCCGATGGCTGGAATTGATGGCCGAATATGATATCGATCTTCAGTATCATCCTGGAAAAGTCAATGTAGTTCCCGATGCTCTCAGTCGAATGCCAGCGATCATGAGGCTGACTTTTCAACCGCAACTTAGATGGGCATTGAAACAGATGGAGCTTGAAGTTGTGCTTCCAGGAGAGCAAGCGATTGATATGGGATTACAAGTACGATCAGACTTAGTGGACAGAGTAAAGGCAGCCCAGTCTGAGGATGATATGTTGTGAAGGATTCGTGAGCAAGTAGAAGCTGGTCTTGGGGCATATTTCAGTATTTATGACGACAGATCTCTGAGATTTGGAACTCGAGTCTGTGTGCCAGCAGGTGCCATCAGAGAAGAGTTATTGAAGGAAGCTCATAGTTCTCCCTATTCTATTCATCCGGGAGGAACTAAGATGTACCGTGACTTGCGCCAACATTTCTGGTGGTATGGGATGAAGCGTTCAGTGGCTGAGAGTGTGGCATCGTGCATCGTCTGTCAACAGGTGAAGGCTGAACATCAGAGGACCACAGGTCTACTTCAGCCTCTCCCTATTCCTGAATGGAAATGACAGCATGTGACGATGGATTTTGTGACCGGCTTACCTCGGACATCGAAAGGTCATGATGCGATATATGTGATTATAGATCGTTTGACAAAGTCAGCATATTTCATTCCTTTTCGAGTTGGTCAGTCCACAGAGACCTTGGCTAAGAGGTATATGGAGGAGGTCGTGAGACTCCATGGTGTCCCTGTATGTATCGTGTCAGATAGAGACTCGAGGTTCACATCACATTTTTGGAAGAGCCTGCAAATGAGTTTGGGCACGAATTTGAATTTTAGCACCGCTTATCATCCCCAGACTGATGGCCAATCTGAGCGTGTCATTCAGATTTTGGAAGATATGTTGCGAGATTGTATGTTGGAATTTCAAGGATCCTGGGAGGATCGGCTGCATCTTGTATAATTTGCATATAACAACAGTTATCAGGCCAGCATTGGTATGGCACCATTTGCAGCATTATATGGAAGGAAGTGTCAATCGCCACTCAGTTGGGATGACATTGGGGATCGAGAGGAACTGGGTCCAGATATGATTGTTGAAGCAGTTGATATGGTAAGGACAGTTCGTGAGAACCTCCGGATTACGCATGATAGATACAAGCACTGGGCTGATACGAAGAGACGACCACTTGAATTCCAGCCAGGAGACTATGTCTTTTTTGATGGTGTCTCCTAAGTCCTATGCGAGGGACGATCCGTTTTGGACGTCAGGGAAAGTTGAGTCCAAGATATGTAGGCCCATTTGAGATATCTGCTCGTGTTGGAGATGTAGCATATCGAGTAGTGCTTCCACCTTCCTTTGAGGGAATCCATGACGTATTTCATGTATCACAGCTCCGGAAGTTTGTGGGAGACCCTAATCAAATTGTGGATCACTCTGAGATCGAAGTGCGTCCAGATTTGACATACGAGCAGTAACCTATGGCGATCCTGGATCGAAGGCAAAAGACCCTGCGGAACAAGACAGTGGACCTTGTGAGGGTCATGTGGCACCAGGAATCACCTGGAGAGTCCACTTGGGAACGTGAAGATGAGATACGAGAGAAATATCCATATCTGTTTGTGTAATGACTCTCGTATCTGTGTATCATAGTGGACTTGTGAATTGTATATAACTAGTGTATATGTGTGTGTGCATGATTGTTCTACCCTCTTTGTGGATATTTTGGTAATTCCTAGGACTGAATTTATTCTAAGGGTGGTAGGATGTAACCCTCTGTAGCTAGCTATACGGCGTAGGGTTACGTGTCATGGCCAAGTATGGTATCGAGGAAGTGAGGGTATGGTATTCTGAGGATATGGGACCCTAGTGACAACTTTGCAAGGTGCCCATTGGGGTGGTTGGAGAGTTTTGCAATAATACCCCTCACATTTTCATTTTGACCCAACCTTGGTATTCTATGTATCTGTGTAAACATAGATAATAATCTGTACCCAGTTGTCTTATAAGCTGAACACACTTGTCGCATATCTTGTACACAGTTGTCTTATAAGCTTAACACACTTGTAGCATATCGTGTACACAGTTGTCTTATAAGCTACACATGCTTGTAGCATATCATGTACACAGTTGTTCTATAAGCTGAACACACTTATAGCACATTCTGTACACAGTTGTCTCATAGGCTGAACACACATATGCACTGCTCTGCATATACACATAATAATGCACTGAACACACACACACACACACACACATATATATATGCATAGCTGAACATGGATATATGCATAACTGAACACACATATTTAAGGGACTGAACATACATATATACTTTGCTGAACACACATATATGCATAGCTGAACACACATATATACATAGCTGAACACAGATATTTAAGGATCTGATACAGGTGTGGGTTTTTATGTAAAAAATGCAAGAGAGGCTATGATGGTCATTTTGAGTAGGTTAGTGGGTATTAGTGGAGAGGTTGGCTGCCATGCATTGGCTACAAAAGTTAGTGGGGTGGGTGAAATCCCTAAAGTACTCCTAGAGGGTTCTACACACTCTAAGCTCTACTAATCAACATCCACCTGTACTTTATTCTCCAAACCTGATCCTATCCATCCTTTTGAGGGCTAGCACCTGCGAGAGAGTGTGGGAAGAAAAAAAAATTCAGAGGTTGAAGAAGGAGGAGTTTAAGGAGAAGAGCTTGCATGTTGAAGCTATGGAGCTAGAAGGAGACCTAGAGCTTGGATCTTGAAGAAGAACTTGGAGGATTGAGCTAGGGGGCCTTCAACCCTAATTGAACCCTCAGGTAGAGATCCTCACACACTAGGGTTAGGGTTCTTCATTATAACTGAAGTGATGATGCATGTTGCTTGATTTGCTTGCATATCCATGCATAACCCTTTGAATCATCTCTTTTGTTCTTGCTGGAAAACGTAACCAGAATAGCCGAGGCTTAATCTAATTTCTGGTGCTAATTGCCTACATGAAATTGCTTGAAAAAACTGTATGTTGTGCTTATTGATGTCCTTAATAATTTTCCTGTTCACAACTTTTTCCAATTCAAAATGGAAGTTAGGTTAAAAATTCGATTTTTGCAACGTGTCTGAAATTTTGTCACAGTGGACACAGTTTAGAAAAATGGGGCTTATTACCTGCACACTCTATGGAATTTGCTGTTCTTGGTCTTGTTGGAAAGTTAACAAGTTTATCTACACTTTCATATCAGTGCATATTTTTTGAAATTCCGACTGAAACATGCCATAAATTAGCAATCTTTACAGCCTTCAGAATCTGTCTGAAATCAGCAAAAAACCCTGTTCAGTAATAAATTCATAACAAATCAACCAAATGGTCAATTGCTATGAAATTTGAAATCTGACATGTTGGCATATGGGGCTACAACCCCCTTTGAATTAGTTTTTCAAGTTCAGTTCAATTATTTTGAGATATCATTACTGCAATGCTCTGTCCTGGTGCTGAAGCTAAATTCTGAACTGAAATATGGATGTTTTATTTGAAAATGCTTGAAAGTATGTCCTTGGTTTTGATGAATGTGGTCATTTTATATCCCTCAGTTGTGTTAATGATAAAATGTTCAACCCTAAGCTTTAGTTGCTCCCTTGCTCATAATGAAAGTGATGTATATGTTGTTGGTATCATTGTTGTTGGTAAATGATGCACGTTTGGCATGATGAAACTATGTGTTAGCTTGCCCATGAAAACCGAAATTGATGGAGCAACTAAGTCCTAGGGTAGATGATGATGCTAGAGGTGTCCACTTGCACAGAGCGGGTCGACCCTCTAGGGTTCGGGGGAGGTACAGTGTCGGGTCGGGGTACGAGGACGAGACTTGGTTTATGAGTGGCGGCCATGGGCACACGGACCGTGCACTGAGTTTCAGTAGATTGCCACTCGCACGATGTTTGCCGTGGAGTGTGACCCCACTTGCTCGAGGTTTGCCGAGGAGTGGGGAGCATTGTTAGTAAAAAACACGAATTTTTATATTTTTACGTTTAAAACACGTCTAAAATGGTTCCCGTATTAAATGACCGTCCATTTGAATTATTCAGAAAAATACGCGCTTTTTAGGGGTTGACGTACAAAACGCGTTTTATTCCCGTATTGCGCATTTTATGCGTTTTAACCTCGTTTTTAGGGGCACTTTAAATTCATTTTGAATTATGATTTAATGATTATAGTTTGGTTTAGTGCATGCTACATGGAATATAATAGTATGATCATGTCATTTTGGTTAAAATTATGAATACAATTTAAATCATCAATATAAAACTTATTTTACTCTTATTTCATATTGATATTGTTGATTTTTAAGTTCATTTGGATGAATGATATCTCGATAGTGTTCGTATTTTTAGTCGCGTTTTTTATCCGGGTTAACGAATTAAACACAATTTAACCTGTTTACGTATTATTCCCGTATTGTGCATATTTGACCGAATTTTTGACCAAACGTCTTTTGAAATTGATCGAATTAAACACGTTTTATTCACGTCCCGAATATTTCACGTATTACATATTGCTAACAAGGGTGGGGATCCCCGACCAGCTGGCAGGTGCCATTTTCCGTCCATACTTTAGGGATGAGGTTTAGTCCTCGTACTCTAGTCTCGGTTACGGAGTCTCCAAATTCAATAACATTCAAAATATAATGAACTCCTAATCATGAACGTTTAACTCTGTAATTGAATTGTGTGATGATTGTTGGTGTGTTTAGTACCTTGTGTGTGTTGAGATTCTCTGCTAGACACGCTTTGACGTGTCCCCTCCCCGTGGTTTTGGAAGCAGGTACCCAGGGGCAGTGCCTAGAGCCAGACTTGCCAGACGTCTGTAGTCTTCTTAGCTGTCGAGAGAGTACTTTAGGAGATGATGTGGGTGTATGCGGGGTTGCCGAGAGACGAGGTGGTAGTTGTTGTAGCCACTCCTGTGGCCAGTGTAGTAGTTTTATTTTGTTGTACCACCAGACGCATTCAGTTGTACTCTGTAGAATTGGTGGCTATGCCGTAGTGTCGGACTTTGATATGATGTACTTTTGACTGATGTATAGTAGTAGTAGTGTTGATCAGTGTACTCTTGGACTGTGTTTTCTCTGCGAATGATGTTGAAAGGGTGATGTAGTCTTATGTTGTTTTTACTTCAGTAGTTCTTAGTACCACTTTCTGTTGATGCTGTTGCTTCCAGAGTTCCTTTATACTTAGTATTTATATTCTAAGTATGTTCTGTGTTGTTCCAGTGCGAGCAGTGGCCTACTATACTATACCTATTCTCATACGCTTGGTGCAATAATGCGGCCTGTCGGTCATCCCATCCCCTCTGACTCGGGGAATGGAGAATCCCATCTCTTCCCTTGAGTATTTGGGTGACTGGGGCGTGACAATCTAACATTTTATAAGTTAAACCAGTGTAAAGTAAATGCATTACCTTTATGTTGTTGAAGTAGGCTTCCTCTTGATCCGGATTCCATTGAGTTTGAGGAATGGTTGGAATCTCATATGGTTCTCTGAGGGATCTTGCGTACTTTAGATCTTGTGCTTCCAAGAAGATCTCCATTCTCCTTCTCCATTGGGGATAGAAGTTGCCATCAAAGATTGGAGGAGTATGAATGATGTAGATTGTTGTTGATGCCATCACCTTTGACCTCGCTCTGATACCAAGTGTTGGATCCTGTGGATGGCAAACAACACTAGAAGGGGGTTAAATAGTGTTGTTCAAATATAAAT
Organism: Scilla litardierei; assembly: GCA_030789695.1. Taxonomy (NCBI): domain Eukaryota; kingdom Viridiplantae; phylum Streptophyta; class Magnoliopsida; order Asparagales; family Asparagaceae; genus Scilla; species Scilla litardierei. The sequence goes on from CM061133.1 coordinate 34,226,772, forward strand.
TTTTCGTTCGTTGATTAGCACAATTAAAAACCTTCTAATGTTGCCTAAGAAACCAAGTAAAGTGATCTACACTTGGTTCTTAATCAATAAGGTAATCTTATAAAGAATGTTAACAGAGTGATCTCACATCAGGTAGTCGATTCCCTCAGTGGTAGTCGACTCTCAGAGAGTTTGGGTATAAGCTCTGCGGAAAGATGAGATAATATAGTGATAAGATTACAAACAAATGATCTTAATACACAATTAGATCTTTTTGCACAGCAAAATAAAAGAGTTAACTTTGCAATAATATAAACAACTTGATTACACAGATATAATTGTTAGCAGATAAAAAAGCTTGAACAAAGATATACAATCACAGAAAAATACAAACGCAAAGACAATGATTTTTATCCTGGTTCCCCACAACTTGGGTACGTCCAGTCCCCGACCAATCCGGTACGAGATTTTCCACTATTGCCTTAGCAATACAAGTACCCAACTTCACTCGTTAGGATTTTCCAAACACCTAGCCTTGACCAGGATTTCCGACCACCTAGACTTGTCTAGGATTTTCTCGTCTCTTACAACAAAGGAAATCCACAAATCAAAACAAGTTTCCAACTCACCACAAAAATTAGTGGAGTTTGGATTACACCCAGAATTCTATAGCCAAAGTAAATATAACAAAGGTGTTACGTGGCTAAAAGGAATTCAAATCGATCTTAAGATCACACAAAAATATAAGATGACTCTTTGTGATCTTAGATTGTTTTGTTTTTCAAAAATCCTTTAAGAATAGAAATTTAAGAACAAGGATTTTAAAAATAACTTTAAAAAATAGCCAAACTAAATGTAGATCTCAAAAACAATTTTTAGAAATGTAAGAGCTGAGATCAAAAAATATACCAGCAGAAATTGGCTATTAGCTTGAGAGCAAATAAGAACGACGAGATCAGAATTTAGCACAAAGAATAGAGATTAGAATTTGATAATTTTTTTTGTTTAGAAATGATCTCAAGGGGTCTATTTATAGGTTTCAAGAGAAGAATTTGAATTTCAAAAACATTTGACTTTCAGTCCAAACAGATATGGAAATGGATGTAATCAGGAAGCAGATTCGTTGGAAAACGACAGCTGGTAGTCGACTCCCTCAAGGTGGTAATCGACTCCCAGAGAATTTTAGTAGAAATTCTGCTTCTGACTGGTAGTCGACTCCCTCCTCTGGTAGTCGACTCCCAGAGTAATTTTCTCTGAAACTCAGCTAGTAACGATGTAATCAACTCCTGGGTGTATTGGAGTTTGACTACTGATAATAGATCGACTAGCTTATTGCTCTCAAGAGTTAAAAAGATATTTAAAACATTTAAAACATTTTTCTTTCGAAATCATTTGTATGTGTGCGATATCTACTTTGGCTTTAACATAATCCTTAAGAACTCACACACTACACAACGATAAGACCTTCAGGAAGCTGATTCGGTAGATGCTTGCCTCTCCTGAATTTGAGTTCTTTCTTCATTAAGCTTGAGCATGAGCTTTATCGTGTGCTTGATGTAGAACTAGCAAATTCGTATTCATCTCGAGTGTGGATGAGCTTCTTCAGAGTATGCGTAAAGTCACTATTTGTCGCACAACCTGCATACTTGAATTGTAGTGTAGTTAGTACACTAACATCATGTGGTGTGCTCATCATCAAAACCACTTATGGGTGGGATTCAATTTCCCATCAAGATGGTCGCTCGGTCTATTTTGCAACCAACCTGTCAACTGTCAACGGGATCATGGGGATCTCAGCCGCCTGCCATAAATGCGCCGCTCTGACAAAGCCATTCGTTCAGCGTGCCTGCCGTAAGCGCCCCCCGATAAAACTGTTTTTCTGGCATGCGTCGAGGGGGCATTAAATGCTAGCATGGGCCTGGAGAGGACATGGCACATCTGCCAAATATCATGTCACTACGAATGTGCGAGCTGTCCGGGCCATGTAGCTGAGGGAGTAGACTGTGCAAAGGTCGTCCTTGCAGAGTTGTGCTACTGAAGGAGCTGGCATCAGGGATCGAGGTCGTCCTGGAAGAGCTGAGGGAGCCAGCTGTTGGATCTCCTGGCACACCAAATACACTAGAGAGGGTGTGAATAGTGTATATCATGACGAAATTGCAAAATTAAACGTTACTAAAATTTTGCAATAAGAGTGCAGAAGTAAATAATCACAATCCAGAGAATACGAAAACGCAAACACCAAGATTTATCCTGGTTCGGATCCTTGTGATCATACGTCCAGTCTCCTACTCACTGTAGAGATTTTCAATCCAATATAACTATTTGCTCCCCGCAAGCAAACAACATACAAAGATGCCACCAATCCCAGTGTTGTGAATTGTGCAATCTCTTCAACAAGAGATTCACCAAATAAAGAGAAAAAGTAAAGAAACAATATCACATATATCCTTGATAATGTATGTATTTGAATTGCAAGGAAGGCGATGGTATCTCCAAGATTTCTTGATGTGAGAATCAGGGGCAGAACCAGGATTAGATGTATGGGGGGGGGCAAGCGGCGTTGCAAGAAGGCATACAAACTGTATTCGTAAAGTACATAGATACGATGGTGTTCAAGTCGACGAGTCCAAAAAGATAAAGAATGTGCTTTTCCATTACGTTTAAATATGTTTGAGGTGAAGAAGTGAACAACAAAATAAATATGAAATTCATTGCTCAGTCCACATACAACATATGTGATATGGATCGAGTAAGAAAGCCAAAAACAAAACCAAGTTTTAATTGCATAAGAACGAAAATAAGTTACAAAGATTCAAACTGAATTACTTTAAACAGGCAGCAAATTTTCTCATGCATTAAACACAACATCGTTCACATATTAACAAAGATATGAATGAGAAACTGACGATGATTACTTCGTTACTTTGCAAAACAAAAACAAAATTTTAAAAATATAATCATTGGACACACACTTGAAAAGATAAAAGAATAAAAAGAAGGAACAAAAACATATTTGTCATCCCTGTAAATCATTTGACCAATTGGGACATCAAGCCCTAATGAAAAACATGCTCTCTCTTCCAAACAAACAATGGCAACTAGGTGACTTAATCACAACCTCCATCCATTATTTGGCACGGTCCAAGCGTTCACATAAACAGAACGGGCTTATGCATGACATGGATTGAGGGATGGTACCCACAAAGATGTGTCACATGATGGGGTAAGGACATGAAAAAAACATGAAAAAAATTTCTAATTAAAAATGAAAAAAAATGGTCAAATGTCAAATGAAATTCGAAAACCTTTTATAGCAACCAAGAATCGAACCAGTGATCCAACACCAGGGTAGGGAACGCACTACCACCAGGCCAGCGAAACAATACTGTTATTGGAGATAAAATTAATTAATTTAACCTTAAATGTATGCCCCTACTGCCATGTACACATGTAAATTTTGAAATATGGCACGGGGGGCACCCCCACCTCCTACGTAGGTCCGCCCCTGGTGAGAATGTAGTTGACCACACTTGGCAATGGACTTTCTATTGAGGAAAAATTTCTGCAGAGGTTCCCCAATGAAAATCTAACTCTCTTTTAGAGTGAGAAAGAGAACTTAAGAATGAGAGGTGTGTGAATGAATTCGTATATTTAGAAAAAAGATTTGTGGCCTATTTATAGGTCAAAAGAGTCCCTAATGATTATTTAACAACTGTCCAAAACGGTTTGAAAAACTGAACTGTTTGTTCAAAAAATTAGTCGACTAGGCCAAGTTATTGGTCGACTAGGAGCCTAAAATGAACTAAAATTTTGACCGTTGAAACTAAACTTAGTCAACTAGATAAAAGTTGGTCGACTACCCCTGTCAAAATGGTCATATTTATAGTCGTTGGACGGAGTTATTGATGGGAATCTAGTCCCACCCCAAGTGGTTTGTTTTGTTGATGATCACACCAAATGTTGTTAAATTACTAATCATACTACTTAAGTGTGTAGGTTGTGCAATAAGCTAATTGAAGCTCGAAACATACTCCGAGAAGAAGAACTTCAACCACACACATAGAAGATGAAGATGAATTTAGCTCGCAACTCCAAAGCTCAAATAATGTGATCAAGCTAAAGCTAAAGAGGAACTTAACTTCACGCGAAGCATATACAACTAGCTCAAGCTCATTCATGGCTTCACGTTCTTCATAGAGTCTAGTGTGTGAGTTGTTTTTCATTTTCTTAGGAATTATGTCAAAGCCAAGAAGAATTTGCACACACACAAAATGATTTTCTAAAATGTTTTTAAAACTCATTTTAAACTTATTTGAGAGCATACTTTTCATAGAAGCTAAGTTTCAATTTGTAGTCAACTACAAACACCCAGTAGTTCACTACACTGATTTGTCTTCTACCAGAAAAGATAGTCTGGTAGTCGACTACCTAAGTTAGGGAGTCGACTACCAGTAGTAGCAGATTTTCTCTGAGACACTCTGGGAGTCGACTACCAAAGTTAGGGAGTCGACTACCAGCTGTGCGACCAGAATTCCTTGATTCACTCTCTCATTTATTCATTGCTTGATTTTTGGGCTGAAGTCAAACTTGATTTGAATTATTTTGAATTCTCCTTTGGCTCTATAAATAGAGACCCTATGAGAACAATTTTCTCACCAATTTACTCTTGAGCAAAATTCTTATTCTCTCAAAAAGATCTCATCGTGCTCATCGCTCTCAAAGTTCTTCATAGCCAAATCGGGTTTTCAATTTCTGATCTTATTGCTTATATTCTTTTACAATTCTTTTTAAGATCATTATTATTATTTGGCTATTGCAAATTGGTTTTCAAAATCCTTCTCTTTGATTTTTTATATTCTCAAAGGATTTTTGAAACATCTAGATTCTAGATCACATCGAATAATTTCATATTCTTTGTGTGATCTAAGAACACATCTAGATTCTAGATCACAGTGAATAAACTCATATTCTTTGTGTGATCTACGGACGATTTAAAAGTCTTTTAGCCACGTTAAGCACAATTGCAAATTTAATCTTGGCTATAGAATTATTGGTGTAAAAACCAATCTCCACTAATTCATTGTGGTGTATTGGATTTGATTTTGCTTGTAGTCCCTTGGTGATAGGTGATTGTAAATCCTTGTTGTAGGCAAGGTGTTTGTGAAAAGTCCTCGGATTGTGAGGCAAGGTAAAGTCCTCGGATTGTGAGGCAAGGTAAAGTCCTCGGGTTGTGAGGCAAGGGTAAAATCCTAGACAAGTCTAGGTGGTCGGAAATCCTGGTTGAGGCTAGGTATTTGTATTGCTAAGGCAATAGAGGAAATCTCGTACCGGATTGGTCAGGGACTGGACGTACCCAGGGTTGTGGGGAACCAGGATAAAAATCCTTGTCTTTGCGTTTGCATTTTCTGTGTTTGATTATTTATCTCTGCAAGCAATTCTTATTTACTTTGTTATTATTATATCTTTGTAATTCTTTGTTCATTTGCATATTACAAAGATTGTGCATTTAATTCCGCTGTGTAAAGATCTATCTGTGTGTAAAGATCTCTTATCTGATTGTAATCATAATTGTTTATCTTTTATATTTCTATAAGATTAATTAAGTTGATTAAGAACCAAGCGTAGATCACTCTACTTGGTTTCTTAGGCAACATTAGAAGGTTTTGTTTTATGTTGATTGATTAAAGAACGAAAAAGTTTTATCTTTATACAACACTATTCAACCCCCCCTTATAGTGTTGTTTGCCATCCACAGAATCCAACACTTGGTATCAAAGCAAGGTTATAGATGGCGTCAACCAATCATTTCCCCGAAGGACAATCTTCCAGCAGACCACCACTTCTCAACGGATCAAATTATGGATCTTGGAAGAATCGGATGCGAATGTACCTTCTCTCCATCTCCTATGATCTATGGAAGATAGTGGAGAATCCTTATGAAGAACCCACTCTTGAGGAAGAAAAGTGGACCAAGACGGAGAAGGACAAAATATCTCTAAATGCCAAGGCGGTGTCCACTCTATATTGCGATCTTGACACAACGGAATACAACCGCATCTCCATGGCTACCTCCGCGCACAAAATATGGAAACTTCTTGAGGTAACACATGAAGGTAACCAAAAAGTTAAATCTTCAAAATCTTCTCTTTATGCTGGCAGGTATGAAAAATTTATGATGGAGAAAGACGAGAACATAACGGAGATGTACACGAGATTTACGGAGATCGTCAACACACTTGCGGGATTGGGAAAGAAGTACACACAAGAGGATCACGTATGGAAGATCATTAGATCCCTCACTCCCGAATGGCAATCCAAAGCTTCGGCCATTGAAGAAGGCAACGAAACTTCAAAGCTAACCTTGGAGGAGCTCATCGGCAATCTAATGGCGTATGAACTCCAACTGCAAGAGCGAAAGACCAAGGAACACGGTGAAAAGAAGAAGAACCTTGCATTCAAAGCAACATCGGATACGGAGGAGTCCGAGAATGAAGTCAAAGATGAGATGGAGAAACAAATGGCACTCATCTCCAAAGGATACAAGAAAATCCTAAAAGCACATAAGTCATACAACCATAAGTTCAATTCGACTAATGATGTTATTTGTTATGAATGTAATAAGCCAGGCCACATGAAGAATGAATGTCCTCTAAAGAAAATCAGAGATAAGAGAACGAATTCATACAAAGGCAAAAGGCCAAATAGAAAAGCTTTTGGGGCTTGGGATAGAAGCGATGATGAAGAGGATTCCGATAGCTCGTCATCATCCGAAAATGAAGGAAAAGCAAGCAAAAGGAACGAGCGGAATTACATGTGCTTCATGGCACGGGAAGACTGTTGAATATTGGACTCCCCGAATTTGGTTTTGATGATGAGCAAACATAAATAATCCATGAACTAACAATTTGTGAGCGCAGTTTTGGAGATCGTCGCCAAAATCACGAGAACATTCAAAGCGACATCTCAACACTTCCCAAAGCTCATATTCATGCCTAAAGATTCGTTGAAGCTCTTGCGACGCTTTGGAAGATATGAAGATTCAATCGAAGCTCTCAAAGACCGTTTATTAAGGTTTTATTTATAGTCTTTTAGCTTCGATATATAGAATGTTAAGCCTTGAGTATATCTTACGTTTCTATCTTCATTACGCTCATTTCGTAGCTCTAGGATCCTTGCACAAGTTCATTCTAACTTCCTCGAAGCGTCGCGCTTCGATTCGGACTTGTATGTGATGTTAGTTGGTACAAGAACAAGTACTGACCGACTAGATGGTGATCTAGTCGGTCGGCAACTGTTCTTGGACCGACTAGTTTGATTCCTTAATTTCTTGGACTTTACTGTTTACAGTTAGTCGGTCTACGTTGACTCACCGACCGACTAGTTTGTGAACTAGTCGGTCAGTGATGCTTCTTTGACCGACTAGTTGTGACTTACTGTTCACTCTAAATTTCTCCTGAGCTACTGTTTATCGTTAGTCGGTCTAAGAATGTTTAGTGACCGACTAGTTGGCAATTTAGTCGGTCAACTTTTGTTCTTGGACCGACTAAGTCACTTTGTCTTCAGACTAATTCTTTTTGCTCTTAGTCGGTCTACGTTCATTGACTGACCGACTAGTTGTGAAACTAGTCGGTCAGACAGTCTTCTTGGACCGACTAGATTTCTAGGTCTGAAATTCTATCTCTTCTCAGATCTTCTCTTAGTCGGTCCATGCTTTGTGACTGACCGACTAGTTGATGAACTAGTCGGTCAGTGATTGTTCTTTGACCGACTAATTCTCCCAGATTTCTATCCGTTAGAGAATGACCTAACTTGTTTTTATGGGACCCTATAAATACGAACCTAGGTCATCTTCATCTAGGTTAGAGCTGCCATTAAGAGATTCATTGAGTTCTAAAGAGATAGCTATTCTCCCTCAAATCTAAAGCTCTCTTCCTCACAAGAACCCATTCTCTCTCTCATTCTAGATCTAGAATCCATCTAGAGAGAAGCTTGTTCTTGGTGAGCTCTTCAAGCTTTTGCTTGATCCAAGTCTCCAACTCTTTCCTAGGCACCGATTGCTGGTCATTTCCTTGGTGCTAGGTCTTGGTGACTTCATCTTCCTCAAATCCTTCATTTCACCATTTGGGTAAGAAAAACTCAAGGTATAGGATTTTGTGGTAAGATTGTCTATTTCATATTAAACTCTTTAATATTGCTTTGTGATTCTCTCGGTTGTGAGAGAAGGTTGTGATCCCGGGTTGTGGGATTCACGTTTGCTATTACATGTATGATTTGATCTTGTGAAGGTTTTTCACAAGATATTCATAGTGGAAATCTTGAGTTAGGGTTTCTAACTCAAGTATCCGGAGGGGATCCGGGTGGTTGGGACGTAGGATCACCGGGAACAAGTCGGGGAGACTTGGGTGGATCCGAACCCATTAACATCGTTTGTTTGCATTGTCAATTTATTTGTTGTCATTCAATTTAAGCTTCCGCAAATTGATTTGGTAGTTGTTTGCAATTTAATTTGGAATTATACTCCTTATTATTTTAAAGTACTATTCACCCCCCGCCCCCTCTAGTACTTGTGCAGTAGCTGGTAGGGCATTACATTTGGTATCGGAGCCAGATACTCAGCTATGTCTGCCAACGACAACAAGACCGTGCCTCCACCTTCCAACTATGACACCTTCAGGAACCGTGAAGGAGCGTCATCGGTGATGGAAGGACATTCCTCTACGAGGCCTCCATTCTTCAACGGTACCAACTACGGGTACTGGAAGTGCCGGATGGAGACTTTCCTCCGGAGTGCATCCTTATGGAGGACTACAATGAAGGAATATGTCAAACCCAAAGAAGAAGACTTTGAGAAATGGACTACCGCGGAGGTCGCCACGGAGGTAAGCAATGCCAAGGCAATGAACGCCTTGCAATGTGCATTGGAGCCCGAGGATTTCAATAAGATATGCACATGTAAGAGTGCATATCAAATTTGGAACTCCCTCCTCATTCTTCATGAAGGGACGAGTCGGGTAAGAGACTCTAAACTCGTAGTCGTATACAAAGATTACGAAATGTTTCATATGCAACAGGGCGAGAAGATGAAAGAATATTACACTCGCTTCGTTGACATAATAAACGAGTTAGAGGCCCTCGGCAAGTCCTACACTCAAAAGGAGAAGTGCTCAAAGATTATTGAAGGACTTCCCTCTTATTGGGAGAAACGTACCTTCGCCATCGAGGAAGGTAATGACATGAATAAATATACCGTTGTTCAACTAATGGGTACTTTGATGTCATACGAGGTACGCAAAGATAGCAAGGTGAAGTTACAAGAAAAGATGAAGTCCTATTTGAACCTAGATGCGCCTAAGAAAAAGGCGATTGCATTCAAGGCGGCTTCATCCACCTCTACCGATGATGAGGTCTCGGAAGAAGAAATGGACATGGAATCCATTGCACTCATGGCAAAGAAGTTCAATCGCTTCTTCCGAAAGGGTAACTTCAAACAAAAATCTAAGTTTACTTCTACTAACGCCTCTCCACCTTTGTGTTTTAAATGCAATAAGCCGGGACACATCAAAGCGGATTGTCCTCAAAACAAGCAAAAGGAGAAGTGGAAGGCGCCGAAGTTCGACAAGTCAAAGAAGTACAAAAAGGGGTACAAAAAGGGACTTGTCGGAACTACATTCACCGACTCCGAGGATTTCTCAAGCGGAGAGTCGGATGATGAGAAAGTGGAGCAAGCGCGCATGTGCTTCATGGCGAGAGAGGAGCATGATCAAGGATCTTCCTCCTCCGATGATAGCGACAACGAAGGCGATGAGGTAACGATGGATGATCTTAGGGATGCTAACTCTCACTTATGGTCTAAATATACAAAATTGGTAAATCGATATACTAAAGTAAAAGATGACCTAGCTAGCATTCAAACCTCGCCTAAGACTATCATCACCAACAACAACACCGTTGTTGAAGAGTTAAGAAATGAGATTGTTAATCTCAAATCTAAACTTGAACATGTTAGCATAGATGATCCGGAAGAACATAGGATAGCGGATTTAACTTCTCAAAACTCGACTTTGAGTATTGAGAACGAGAATCTTAAATCTCGTGTTTATGTGCTCACATCGCAAGTATCTACTTTAGATACTTCTATGCGTTCTCTCAAAGAGAAATATGAGAACACATTAGGCCGAATCACTAGATTCAATAAAGGTAAGGACCATTTGGATAAAATCCTAAGTGACTTACTTCCGGCCAATCACCACATTGGTTTGGGGTACATGATGGGATGTCCATCCAAAGCGGCCACTACTTTTGTTAGGCCAACTTCCGGTGACTCTACGAGTGGTAGCAAACACTCTATTGGTAGTTCATCTACCAATGGTGCTTCCACCTCGTCCACGCCCTCCTTTGGAAAGAAACCCACTTCGGGTGGACCTCCAAAGAAGGGGCATGCTTATATGTACACCAATACCATGCCACGTAGGAACACACGTCCTACTCCACCATCTCACACATATGATAATTTTTATGCAACACATTCTCGGGCACGTGCACACCATGTGAGACACCCTCACGCACGTGTTCCCACACATGCATATGTTCACCCACCGCATCATATGAATAATTCTCGTCGTGCACCATTCCATCATGTCCCGTATGCCTATCCACAACATGCATCACGTAGAAATCAACGTCGCATGCATGCACCCAATAGGATGATGGCTCCCAAAATATTCACTATTTGGAGCCCAAAGGACACAAGCATGGATGAAAAACAAGTATATATGAATGCTTATTTTTCGAATGTTGTGCATAGTAGAGATTATGTTGGGAAGTCTAAGTCCAATTGGACTTGGCTTCCAAAGGTCTAACTCTTGAGGATCCAATGACCTTGGGTACCATGATATGAAAGTTTCTATCTTTAGGTACTCAAGGAAAAGAAAAAGGAAAGGAGCAACAAATTCAAATTTGGCTCCAAAGGGAATTGGATACTCGATAGCGGGTGTTCAAAACACATGACGGGTGACGCTAAATTGCTCTCCGGAATTGTTCCCATTGCAAATGGAAATCGCGTCGTATTCGGAGGCAATGAGAGCGGAACCATCGTCGGTGTTGGTAAAGTGGGTAACCCTTCTAAACCCTTAATTAGCGATGTTTATCTAGTTGATGGTTTAAATCATAATCTTATTTCAATAAGCCAACTTTGTGACAAAGGTTACAAAGTTAGTTTTGCGAAAGGATTGTGTCATATTTCAAATGATAATAATAAATTATTATTTTCCGGCACACGCCATAAAGATATTTATATTTTGGATCTTCCTAAGTCATATGAACAATGTCTCGTTGCCAACACAAGTGAACAACACTTATGGCATCGACGCTTTGGACATGTGAACTTTGGAACACTTTATAAGCTTTCGAAATTAAATTCCATTAAAGATTTTCCGAAGCTCGTTTTTGAAAAGAAAAGTTTTTGTGATTCTTGTCAACGTGGCAAGCTTCCTAAATCTTCATTTAAACCTAAGAAAAGCATTTCTACGAAATGGCCACTAGAGCTATTACATCTAGATTTATTTGGGCCAACTAGAGTTGCTTCCTTAGGAAATGCAAGATATGGACTAGTCATCGTTGATGATTATTCAAGATTTACATGGGTATTCTTCTTATGCAATAAAAATGAAGCTTTTGAAAACTTCACAATATTTGTAAAGAAAGTACAAAATCTCATCGGAACCACCATTGTCACTATTCGTAGTGATCATGGGGGTGAATTTGAGAATGAGTCTTTCTCAAATTTTTGTGATGATCTTGGAATTACTCACACGTTTTCTTTCCCTCGCGCACCTCCTCAAAATGGTGTTGTTGAGAGGAAGAATAGAACGCTTGTGGAGTGTGCTCGCACTATGCTCGAAGATATTCAACTTGGCTATCAATTTTGGGCGGAAGCGGTACACACCGCTTGCTATGTGTTTAATAGAATACTTTTGAGGCCCGGCACCAAACAAACTTGCTATGAATTGTTGTTTGGTAGATTGCCTCAAGTTAAACATTTTCGTGTTTTCGGCGCAAAATGTTTTATTAAAAACACATATGAAAATTTGGACAAGTTTGATCCGAGATCGGATGAGGGGATATTTGTTGGGTATTCCTCACGTAGCAAAGCCTACCGGATATACAACAAAAGATCCTCTACGATCGAGGAATCACTTCATGTCTCTTTTAATGAGAATTTTATTACTTCTAGAATTTCAAATGACAATGATTCTATGGATGTTTTATGTGATTCGTTTGAAAATTCTAAGTCCATTGATTCAATTGATTCTATTGAGACTAACCCGACTAATGAAGTTGTTGAGAATGTGCCTAGTGATCAAGGTATTCCCAAGCGGCTTCAAACCGTTCGCGACCATCCCCATGAGCAAGTAATTGGCAATATTCATGATAGTGTCAAGACGAGATCGCAAGTCCACCACTTCGCCAATAGTGCCTTTGTCTCATCAATAGAGCCAAAGAATATAGTTGAAGCTTGCGAAGATAGTGCTTGGATCCTTGCCATAGAGGAGGAACTCATTCAATTCGAAAGGAATGAGGTATGGGAGCTTGTTCCTTTGCCATCGAAGAACCACACCGTCATAGGGAAAAAGTGGATCTTCAAGAACAAATCCGACGAAAATCAAGTCGGCATCCGGAACAAAGCTCGGTTAGTTGCTCAAGGCTATCGCCAAGAGGAAGGTATCGATTTCGAAGAATCCTTCGCTCCGGTAGCTAGATTAGAATCGATTAGACTCTTATTATCTTATGCATGCCATAAAAATTTTAAGTTATTTCAAATGGATGTTAAAAGTGCATTTTTAAACGGAGATGTCGTTGAGGAAATTTACGTTTCTCAACCTCTGGGCTTCATAAATGAAAAATTTCCAAATCATGTTTTTAAACTAAAGAAAGCTCTTTATGGTTTGAGACAAGCTCCTCGAGCTTGGTATGATCGCCTAAAGAATTTTCTTTTGGATTTGAATTTTAAAATGGGCGAAGCCGATTCTACACTTTTTGTTAAGCATGCGAATAATGATATTCTTTTAGTTCAAATTTATGTTGATGATATCATTTTCGGTGCTACTAACTTCACTCTTTGCGAAGAGTTTTCTAATGTTATGAAGGATCAATTTGAGATGAGCCACATGGGCGAACTCAAATATTTCTTAGGTCTCCAAATTCGCCAAATGAACGATGCAATCTTCATCCACCAAACAAAGTATACGATGGAGTTGCTTAAGCGATTTGGAATGGAAAGTGCTTCCGGGAAAAAGACTCCAATGAGCACGACTACGCATCTCGACAAGGATACGGGTGGTAAGGATGTAGACATTCGTCTATATCGAGGTATGATAGGTAGCTTACTTTATCTTACCGCAAGTAGGCCCGATATTATGTTTGCCGTATGCATTTGTGCTCGTTATCAGTCTCTACCTAAGGAGTCTCACTTAGTAGCGGTAAAGCGTATTTTCCGTTATCTAAGTTACACTTTAGATTTTGGATTACTTTATCCAAAATCTAGCACGTATGAGTTAGTCTCATACAGTGATGCCGATTATGCGGGATGCAAATCCGACAGGAAAAGTACTAGTGGCACTTGCCATTTTCTAGGAAATTCTCTTGTCTCTTGGTTTTCCAAGAAGCAAAATTCCGTATCACTTTCAACCACCGAGGCGGAATATATTGCCGCCGGTGCCGCTTGTGCCCAGGTTCTTTGGATGAGACACACTTTGAAGGATTTTGGTATTCACTGTGATACTAGCCCTATCATGGTGGATAACCAAAGTGCTATCTGTCTTTCAAAGAATCCGGTGCACCATTCCCGATCAAAACACATAGATGTCCGACACCATTTCTTAGATGATCATGTTGCTAAAAAGGACATCATATTAGTGTACGTTGAAACCCAAAAGCAAATCGCCGATATTTTCACGAAACCCCTAAAGGAGGACTCCTTTGTGCGGTTGCGTCGAGAATTGGGGATTATGGGTGAATCCGAGATATAGGATTCATGTTTTATTCAATTATCTTGCATGCTATTCGATTTCGCGATATTTTGTTCATGCTAGATTAATTGAATTTTTGGGAATTTTTTATGTGATATATTTGAATTTATGATCGAATTCGTATTTGAAAGTCGTATTTAAGATTTCGACGTTTTATGGGGTAATTTAGATGACTAATGAGTGAGTTATGATGTTTCATCCAAGTGGTTTGTGAAGAGAAATCAATTATCAATTTTTGGACTCCTCTAGTCGGTCTAAGTTCACTTGTCAACCGACTAGATGCTCATCTAGTCGGTCAGTAAATGAACTCAGACCGACTAGATCAAGCCTATATCTAACTCCTATCATTTTCTTTCGTTAGTCGGTCATAGTACACTTACCGACCGACTAGATTGAAAACTAGTCGGTCAGTAAATATACTGCGACCGACTAATTCTTGCCCTAGAAATTCACTCTGTGCCTCTGTTTCGACTTAGTCGGTTCAAGCTCATTGACCGACCGACTACATCGTAATCTAGTCGGTCAGTGCTTGAACTGTGACCGACTAAGTGTGTTAGGGCATTTGTGTCTTTTCGTTTCCCGACCGACTTATACTCATTTTGGTTCGACTAATTTCATTATTAGTCGGTCTTCTCTCCAGCTCTCACTCGAAAACCCCCAAACCCCGATCGAGCCCCTTCAAATTCCGTCGTCTCCGGCCATATCTCCGGCCATCCCCGCCGTCCGCCGCCGTCGACTCCACCTCCTAGGTATCTCCCTCCCTCTCCTAGGTCGATTCCTCTCTAGGGTTTGGTATTTTTCTCTCCAGCTCCTAAGGTTTCGAAATTTATCTCTGTTCTAGGGTTTGTGCTTTTCATTTGGTGTTCTAGGGTTTGTGTTAGCTTCTAGGGTTTGTGCTAGGGTATTTGATCTTCGTTTTCTGTTGCTTGTGCTCGTAGTGCTATGGCTAAGACTAGAATTCCTATCGCCTCTTCCGGGGCTTCTCCTATGACCGTAGAACAACCTTCCGACCCTAGGAATCCCCCGAAGCCTAAGCGTCGTGCCAAGTCAACCCAAGCCTCTCCATCATCGCCTCCTCCTAAGAAGCCTAGGACTGCCACAGCTAAACCCCGCAAATCTAAGACCAAGAAGCCTATTCTTCAGACTCCTGCTACTCCTCCCGATTCCGACTCTGACTTTGTGCCTGAGGAAGAGCCTATCCCTAGGGAACCCACTCCTCCTCCGAAGACCCGTAAGGCTAAGGGTAAAGCTCCTATGCCAGTCGGCGGTGTAGACATATCGTTGTGCCGCGATGACCCTCAGTGTCTCGCAGCGTACAACCGTATAGAGCACTGTCCACTGTTGTTAGAGCATTACGTTCAGTTCTCTGATTTTCTCGGCCTTGCTGATCTTCTGTCCTATAGTGGTCTTCTAGATTATCTCCGATACGACCCCAAGGCCAATCCCAAACCGTATCCTCGCCTCGTGAAATTGTTCTATGCCAATCGTATTCGAGGCCAGTACGACGCCAGCCACTCCATTGAGACGACTGTCTTGGGAACTCCTATAGTTCTCACGGCAGAAATCTTGGGGGAGATTCTTGGTTGTTCGTCGTCCGGTCTCCTTCCTTCAGACATTTCCGTAGACGATATTTCTTCCTTGGATCAGTCAGTTCTTTCAGATATCTTCCAGGTTATCCCCTCCGCATTCATTGGTGTTCCTTCGAAATCTTTCAAGCCGAATGCGTGGGTCCTTAACCTGATCTTGAAGTCATGTCTCCTCCCTAAGTATGGATCCTCTTCACTCCCATCCCAGCCGTTCTTGAAATTGATCTACGCTCTTTTCTTGGGGTGCGAGATTAATTGGGCTCGCGTGATACTCGATAAGATGGATTCTTTCGAGTGTATACGCAAGACCAATAAGTCTGCGCACATTCTATACCCTTGCCTGTTGACTCTTGTATTTCGTCATTTCCGAGTCCCCCTCCCTCCTGACGATGAGCGTCCCTTGGGTACGCCTCTGAACGCGACGGCCGTGAAGAAATCTCTAGCGGCACTTCGTCACGTGCAGAGGTCTACCGCATCTGCTTCTCAGTCCACTCAGTCAGCTGCTGCAGCCCCCTCTCGTCCTGCCACATTAGATGATGTCGTACGCCTGCTTTATCGACACGAGTCGCGTTTGGCTCGTACCGAGGAGGTCGTCTGCCGTATGGCACGTCTGATGGGGATTGATCTTCCTCCGTCCGTTTCTGAGGATGAGGAGATGGGAGATGAGGAGTTCGACGAGCTTGTCACTTCTTTTGCTCGTGCCGATGAGGCCACGGCCACTGCTGCTGCTGCTGCTACCACATCTTCTGCTCCTGGAGATGGCACCACTTCCGGTGCTCCAGAGCCTTCTGCTTCAGCACTTCAGACTTCTGAGCCTCCTGCTGATCCCATTGCCTCTCCTGCTGACACTCCTGATGTTCCTGCTGATGTTGAGCCTGTTGCTGAGATCTCCACTCCTGCCCCGACGATTCCATCTGTTGAGACACCTCTACTCCCTGTAGAGCCTGAGTCCACTCCGTCGACTGGACCCACGGACACTGCAGATCCTGCCACCTCCTCGTGATCGCTTGTTTCGAGGACTCTCCACTTCGCTTTGGATGATATATCTTAGTGAGAGTATTTTGGGTTAGGATGGGGGTTGAGAGATGTTTTGATGTATTTTTGCGATGTCTGGATGTCGGAGTTGGATGTTATGATATGATGCTGTTTTGATGTATGTTGATATACTTTGATGATGTCGATGATGTATGATGTTTTTCTTTTTGATGATATGTAGCACTTGATATGATGTACCTCATATATTCAATGTGATATCTTTTTGGATGTACTCATGTTGTCTCTACATATATATATGTTCATCGTCATTCACTTTGTCATTTATTCGTCGTGCATTTTTTTTATATATTCGTTGAATGCATTTGAATTGTGATTTCAACGCTCGACGATTAAAAACTTGGTTAAATAGCTTATATTTCTATAATTATATAGAATTGTTTTCCATGCACAAAATTAACCAAGAAATATTGAATATTGAAGAGTATGTTTCTTTATTCAATTAATGAATAATTATTTGGTATTTTTGATGATTTTGATTTTCACTATGTGATAATGGACAATTGGCACACTTTGATTTGATTTTTATCATTTTTCCCTTGGTGTCAATTTGGTCCATCGTCATTGTCTACGACTCCCGATGTTGGATTTTCCATTTCCTAGTTGTTGTCGTTGTATGCCCCCCCATTTTGGGATAATGCCAAAGGGGGAGAGATAATGATAATAAATAGCGCAAATGAAAATTTAACTCAATTTCCAAGAATCTAGTTTGATATGTTAGATTCAGGGGGAGTTAAGATACATATAAGGATTTTCAAAATCCGATATTTCGAAAATTGATTCGCTTTATTTATCTTACTCATCTGATTGATGCAATTCATATATATTCATTTTGGAATTAACGTGTCATCAATGCAGGAGGAGTAAGTATTTTGCATTTGAATCATTATTTTTAATTATTATTTATGTTGGTTTGTCATCACCAAAAAGGGGGAGAATGTTGAATATTGGACTCCCCAGATTTGGTTTTGATGATGAGCAAACATAAATAATCCATGAACTAACAATTTGTGAGCGCAGTTTTGGAGATCGTCGCCAAAATCACGAGAACATTCAAAGCGACATCTCAACACTTCCCAAAGCTCATATTCATGCCTAAAGCTTCGTTGAAGCTCTTGCGACGCTTTGGAAGATATGAAGATTCAATCGAAGCTCTCAAAGACCGTTTATTAAGGTTTTATTTATAGTCTTTTAGCTTCGATATATAGAATGTTAAGCCTTGAGTATATCTTACGTTTCTATCTTCATTACGCTCATTTCGTAGCTCTAGGATCCTTGCACAAGTTCATTCTAACTTCCTCGAAGCGTCGCGCTTCGATTCGGACTTGTATGTGCATGTTAGTTGGTACAAGAACAAGTACTGACCGACTAGATGGTGATCTAGTCGGTCGGCAACTGTTCTTGGACCGACTAGTTTGATTCCTTAATTTCTTGGACTTTACTGTTTACAGTTAGTCGGTCTACGTTGACTCACCGACCGACTAGTTTGTGAACTAGTCGGTCAGTGATGCTTCTTTGACGGACTAGTTGTGACTTACTGTTCACTCTAAATTTCTCCTGAGCTACTGTTTATCGTTAGTCGGTCTAAGAACGTTTGGTGACCGACTAGTTGGCAATTTAGTCGGTCAACTTTTGTTCTTGGACCGACTAAGTCACTTTGTCTTCAGACTAATTCTTTTTGCTCTTAGTCGGTCTACGTTCATTGACTGACCGACTAGTTGTGAAACTAGTCGGTCAGACAGTCTTCTTGGACCGACTAGATTTCTAGGTCTGAAATTCTATCTCTTCTCAGATCTTCTCTTAGTCGGTCCATGCTTTGTGACTGACCGACTAGTTGATGAACTAGTCGGTCAGTGATTGTTCTTTGACCGACTAATTCTCCCAGATTTCTATCCGTTGGAGAATGACCTAACTTGTTTTTATGGGACCCTATAAATACGAACCTAGGTCATCTTCATCTTGGTTAGAGCTGCCATTAAGAGATTCATTGAGTTCTAAAGAGATAGCTATTCTCCCTCAAATCTAAAGCTCTCTTCCTCACAAGAACCCATTCTCTCTCTCATTCTAGATCTAGAATCCATCTAGAGAGAAGCTTGTTCTTGGTGAGCTCTTCAAGCTTTTGCTTGATCCAAGTCTCCAACTCTTTCCTAGGCACCAATTGCTGGTCATTTCCTTGGTGCTAGGTCTTGGTGACTTCATCTTCCTCAAATCCTTCATTTCACCATTTGGGTAAGAAAAACTCAAGGTATAGGATTTTGTGGTAAGATTGTCTATTTCATATTAAACTCTTTAATATTGCTTTGTGATTCTCTCGGTTGTGAGAGAAGGTTGTGATCCCGGGTTGTGGGATTCACGTTTGCTATTGCATGTATGATTTGATCTTGTGAAGGTTTTTCACAAGATATTCATAGTGGAAATCTTGAGTTAGGGTTTCTAACTCAAGTATCCGGAGGGGATCCGGGTGGTTGGGACGTAGGATCACCGGGAACAAGTCGGGGAGACTTGGGTGGATCCGAACCCATTAACATCGTTTGTTTGCAATGTCAATTTATTTGTTGTCATTCAATTTAAGCTTCCGCAAATTGATTTGGTAGTTGTTTGCAATTTAATTTGGAATTATACTCCTTATTATTTTAAAGTACTATTCACCCCCCCCCCTCTAGTACTTGTGCAGTAGCTGGTAGGGCATTACAAAGACCCCAAGGTAAATTCCTACGATAACTCTAGTGATAGCGATAGTAGCGATGATGATGAAATTGATTATGAGGAGGAATTTCATAAAATTTATGCATTATATGAGGTCCAACTCAAAGAGCTTTTAACTCTAAAAAGGATGCATAAATCTTGTGGTTCTAATCCTACTAATCAAGAGCTAGAAAAGATTAGAGAAGAGAACCTAAAATTGATTAGCAACAATAAGGATTTAATTGAAAAGAATAAGTTGCTCAATGTAGAACTCAAAGACCTAGGAAATAGGTTTAGAGACTTAGAAAAGAACATGACCGCCATTAAGGGAAAGCATGAGGACTTGGTTAATAATGTTACTAGGTTCAATAAAGGTAAAGAAAAATTAGATAGCTTGATTAGATTACAAAGACCCCAATCTAGCAAACATGGCTTAGGTTATAACACGACCAATCAAAATGCTAGAAATTCTCATCATCAAGCTAGAGTTCCTAAAACTGAAAATGGATATGTCAAAGTTTGGATTCCCAAAATTGGAACCGTCCAAATGAAAGACAATTACATTTCTAGTTTTATGAACAATGTTCATTTTTGTAGAGATTATAAATTTACTTATGGAAAATCTCAACCCAACTGGGTTTGGTTCCCTCTTGGTTGATGATTACATTATTATGTATGACTAATCCCACGGACCCACAAAGAAAGGGTACCAAAATTATTTGTTTGATTTTCAGGTACCAAAACTTAAGGGATTAGTAGAAGAGCTCCCAATGAATCTCTAAATCCATGCATACATTAAGAGGGAGACCCAACTACAATGATGCAAACTTTAAGGGGGAGCCTATGAAATTTTTTCTTCACTTGGTATGTATACGATTATGTTTTTTTTTTGATGACAAGGGGGAGAAAAAGTGAAACAAGCAAAAACATGAATGAATAATAAACCGCATCTAAACAGGGGGAGTAAGTACACTTACTCATTGTTTTTATTTCATATTATTCATATGTTTTTCATTTGGGTGTCATCATCAAAAAGGGGGAGAGTGATGGGAATCTAGTCCCACCCCAAGTGGTTTGTTTTGTTGATGATCACACCAAATGTTGTTAAATTACTAATCATACTACTTAAGTGTGTAGGTTGTGCAATAAGCTAATTGAAGCTCGAAACATACTCCGAGAAGAAGAACTTCAACCACACACATAGAAGATGAAGATGAATTTAGCTCGCAACTCCAAAGCTCAAATAATGTGATCAAGCTAAAGCTAAAGAGGAACTCAACTTCACGCGAAGCATATGCAACTAGCTCAAGCTCATTCATGGCTTCACGTTCTTCATAGAGTCTAGTGTGTGAGTTGTTTTTCATTTTCTTAGGAATTATGTCAAAGCCAAGAAGAATTTGCACACACACAAAATGATTTTCTAAAATGTTTTTAAAACTCATTTTAAACTTATTTGAGAGCATACTTTTCATAGAAGCTAAGTTTCAATTTGTAGTCAACTACAAACACCCAGTAGTTCACTACACTGATTTCTGTCTTCTACCAGAAAAGATAGTCTGGTAGTCGACTACCTAAGTTAGGGAGTCGACTACCAGTAGTAGCAGATTTTCTCTGAGACACTCTGGGAGTCGACTACCAAAGTTAGGGAGTCGACTACCAGCTGTGCGACCAGAATTCCTTGATTCACTCTCTCATTTATTCATTGCTTGATTTTTGGGCTGAAGTCAAACTTGATTTGAATTATTTTGAATTCTCCTTTGGCTCTATAAATAGAGACCCTATGAGAACAATTTTCTCACCAATTTACTCTTGAGCAAAATTCTTATTCTCTCAAAAAGATCTCATCGTGCTCATCGCTCTCAAAGTTCTTCATAGCCAAATCGGGTTTTCAATTTCTGATCTTATTGCTTATATTCTTTTACAATTCTTTTTAAGATCATTATTATTATTTGGCTATTGCAAATTGGTTTTCAAAATCCTTCTCTTTGATTTTTTATATTCTCAAAGGATTTTTGAAACATCTAGATTCTAGATCACATCGAATAATTTCATATTCTTTGTGTGATCTAAGAACACATCTAGATTCTAGATCACAGTGAATAAACTCATATTCTTTGTGTGATCTACGGACGATTTAAAAGTCTTTTAGCCACGTTAAGCACAATTGCAAATTTAATCTTGGCTATAGAATTATTGGTGTAAAAACCAATCTCCACTAATTCATTGTGGTGTATTGGATTTGATTTTACTTGTAGTCCCTTGGTGATAAGGGTGATTGTAAATCCTTGTTGTAGGCAAGGTGTTTGTGAAAAGTCCTCGGATTGTGAGGCAAGGTAAAGTCCTCGGATTGTGAGGCAAGGTAAAGTCCTCGGGTTGTGAGGCAAGGGTAAAATCCTAGACAAGTCTAGGTGGTCGGAAATCCTGGTTGAGGCTAGGTATTTGTATTGCTAAGGCAATAGAGGAAATCTCGTACCGGATTGGTCAGGGACTGGACGTACCCAGGGTTGTGGGGAACCAGGATAAAAATCCTTGTCTTTGCGTTTGCATTTTCTGTGTTTGATTATTTATCTCTGCAAGCAATTCTTATTTACTTTGTTATTATTATATCTTTGTAATTCTTTGTTCATTTGCATATTACAAAGATTGTGCATTTAATTCCGCTGTGTAAAGATCTATCTGTGTGTAAAGATCTCTTATCTGATTGTAATCATAATTGTTTATCTTTTATATTTCTATAAGATTAATTAAGTTGATTAAGAACCAAGCGTAGATCACTCTACTTGGTTTCTTAGGCAACATTAGAAGGTTTTGTTTTATGTTGATTGATTAAAGAACGAAAAAGTTTTATCTTTATACAACACTATTCAACCCCCCCTTATAGTGTTGTTTGCCATCCACAGAATCCAACAGTTATAACTAACATTGGTCGACTAGAAAAATGATAACTACCAAACGGTCAGAATTATAACCGTTGGAATAAATAACTGGTTGACTAGGTAAAACTATTAGTCGACTAGGATCAAAAACTTAGGAAAATATAAAAACATGATCCTTATGCCTAAATTAAGAGTGTGACCAAAAATCACAATTTTTGAAAAATAAGTGAAAATAAATTAGTCGACTAGGAGAAAATGTTGGTCGACTAATTTGGTCTATGATTTGGTCGTTTGAGGAAAGACCCTAAATGACTAATATAGATCATCATCAAGACTTTCACATGTTAAGTATATGCAAGAATAAAAATAAAAATTATATCACTTCCTGCAGATATCCAACTGTTGAACTGTGTCTTGCTTTTTGATGTTTCTTGCAATATATATGTTGACTTGATAATTGTCTTATCTGAATATGAAAATGTTGAACTTTACAATCTGCATAGATAAAGTTAGTATCCCAAATAATAATATGTATGTGTTTGTAACATCAAAACGTTATGGAGATAGAAAATCAAATGTTATTTTTCAACACCACCAACATCGAGGGAATCGTCTCTGCTAAACTGTGCTGAGGCCAGACCTGGCCTCATAAGGCGAAGTCAGTAGGTCCCCGATAATGAGGAGAACTCTCCACAGGATCCATCTGTCGAATTAGCCGGGCCCCATGGCTGATGGGCCCCTAGTGAAACGGTATCTACAGCATACATAAAACTGTTTCTGTTATGAATAGGACCCATTGGGCCTATTGGGTATCCACCCACATGAGTAACCATTATGAATACTATATAAAGGAGGCTAGGGGTTTCCTAGCCTCAACCTTCTCCAAACCTGTTTCTCGTTCACAACACGTTATCAGCACGATCATGCTCGTTGGAAAAGGGGCGACGCGCGAGGAATGAGATCCATCAACCGCTCAGTCTAAGAAGATCGTAATCTTCTCAACGGGGAGCGAAAAGGACATCCTTCACCAACCGTCGTCTAGATTCCCTCGTCGAATCTAGAGGTAAATATCAAAACTTTTTAGATCTAAACTTGTGTTTCACGTAGATCTGCATGTTTTAGGATCAAAAAGTTTAAAAACACGGTAAAAATCACATTTTTATTTAGATCCGCATGTCTAAAAACAATAAAAATCTGTTTTTTAGAGATCTAAATGCTTGAAAAATCTGTTTTTACCCCCCAGCCTTGATCTATACACCGCATGCCCGAAGGGCGAAACGGCGGCGCTCCACAAGCGCCGTCGGAGGCTAAAAACGCTGCTGCCAGCCGTCGCGGCGGCGCGCCGCGGCCCCCCCTTAGGGTTTTTCAGAAACCCTAGCCCTAAACGGGCCAATTTTTTGGGGGAGGCCCAATTAACCCTAATGGGTTGTTTTCATGGCCCAAAAGCCTGAAAATTAGCCCATTTACACAAATAATTTTTCCTTTTTTATTTTTGGCCCCAAAAACCCAAAATAATTAAAGAAATTTTAAACCTTATAAAAAGGGTTAAAGCGAACAATAAAATATTAAAAATATGGATCAAAGGTAAAAAGTTTTTCAAAATAATTTTTAGCACGTCGCACACTATTTAGATTATTTATTAATCTTTACATGTTCTGTGATATGATTATCTACGTGGTTGTATATCATTAATATATTATCTGCGTGGATGTGCTATTAGGCAATGATTTTATTAATCTTGTCTTTTTCTGATTAATTATCTGCGTAAATCATCACCGCATTTCGTTTGGATTAATTGATTAGTATTAAACGAAAAGTTTTCTTTACATTTTTAATGCTAGTGATGTTGCACACATTTCATTACCTGTTGCATGATTTAACATTTAATATTATTACATGTCTGTGATAATTAAATGAATGTGTAGAAAATTATATGCCTGCCGCATATTTAATGATTTCTGTGATGTACATTTTATTTAGTATGCTAAAATCACTTTGATATAGTTTAATGCCTATAGCTAGACTATATATCTGCGATGAAATTATTTAAATGCTTGCAGCATATAAATAGCATGTGTATACATCATACTTGTTTCAATTCATGTAAATTGAGCATAATTTTTAGTTTACAAGCTTTATATTATATGTATGATGGGCTCATGATATGACGATATTTATGACAACAAGACAATCATGATTTCAAAAAGTTTAACATCATAACCACTTTGACAAAATGAACCTGAAGTTCAAAATCAAATCAAAAGTCAACACCCTTTCACCCTAATAAAATAAATATTAACAAATACGATGGACTATGCGAAAACTATTTATGCGATCTTTTAAAGATACGCATTTTACGGTATATAGACCTCTCACACTTATTGTCTATATAATCGAATATTGACACCAGCAGTTGTCATAACACCGCTAAACTCTTTTAGAGTCATCTCACTTTACAATGTATGATTCTTGAATCTACCCCTTACTTTTAAGTGTACGCCCGAAGTCGTGACTTAATAGATAAGTGAGAAATTATAAATTTCGTAGCCATGTATTTGTTTTCCCTTCGGAGCATGATAAACTATCCACATAAAATTTGAACGACTCAAGAAAATGGCCTGAAGCTATACTCGAGCATTCAAATAGACTTTTAAAAGTCTCTAATTAATTAGAAAAGTGGAAGTATAAAATAATTTGCTCAAACCCCTGCTTATGTCTCCTTAGCAAGACTAATTTTTATTGTCCTTTATAAATATGGAATATTGAAATCAGGGGAAGTTCAGGATCAAACATGACCTGAAATAAAAATAAGGAAAACTTAAAACAGGGGAAGTCTTGAATTAAATGAGAAAGAGAAGATATGATATACCTCGACATGGAGTAAGCAATGGCAAACCAATATCAGACCAGAAGTTCTGATAAGAGCCATAATGTTTTTACAAACATGAATGTGCATTAACTTATGCCATATAAAAATACATACATATCTAGTCTAAACGACGAAAGTCAAATTGACCTTATGTATATTTAGCTACTCCCCGAGGACAAATAAACTTTGAAATCAAATTTAATCTGTTGTCATAACATAAGTCTTAATGAGCATGATTATAGTTGTATGTTTTCAAGAGCACACATCACATTATGTCACTTGTTGACTTAACAAAATCATCAGTATTATTCTCTTGTAGTTTTAATACATTTTATTTTACTGCGAATGATTTGCTATCTTGAATACCCCTAAAAAATAAAATGAGGATGCCATATACTCTCTGAAACTTATACAGTTTTAAAGGATATTCGTCAAAACGAAATCCCCAATGACTCAAGAAATAAATGAAGCCTGAAGCTTTGTCCCATATAATGATCCGCACAATAGTCAATGTGAAGATGTAATCCTTCACAGTTTGAACACAGTTCAACTATTACCGGACAAAATTAACTTGAGCATTTTAATGGAATTTTCAAAAGTCCCACATAAATTCAAAAAGAGGAATTAATTTGGAACACCAGAAGTGTCCAGAATCGACCAATTTTGGATCGATATCACCCTGTATTGATGATGCAAGACATCATCAACCAGACGAACCCGAAGATTCTTCAAAAAGGGTGAAACTTTCATTGTCCTATTCAAAAGGGAAAAATGATAATGAGATCATCTCCATTCACATGGACATTGACTCTCCCCACTTCCTCAAAGGAATTTAAGATGATATACTATCATCATTAAAGATAATGAAGACCTTTAGGTCTCTTGAGAGTATTTAAAGGATATAAATAGGCTTCGTTCATTTCCTTGATAGGACTGATGATGTACCTTTGGTGTACTCATCAATATATCCTCTAAAAATGGTCATAATCCAACCATGTTGTGAGTGGAGGAGGCCTTTGGCCTCCCCACCATTATCCCACCATTACTCCACCACTCTTAATGTGGTGGAGACCTTTGGTATGCTAAAAATCCCTTGGAATACCATATGAAATTATAAATAAAGAACCATGGCTATTGGCCATGGTTACTCTTCTTCAACAATTCTATAACACGTTATCAGCACGTGTCTTCTACAAATTTTGAGCCACTAAAATTATTTCAAATCCCCTCTAAATTAAACTCCTACGCGAAGGAATCTAATTGTTGTTGCGGCAATCCGTTGCGGTTTTCGTTGTTTCCTAGGCGTTCGGGAGTGGGGAATTCTATCTACGGATTTTATATTACGATCGTCCCTAGATCTTTGATCTAGAGGTAATTTTTTTTCGATCCCGTAGACAATTACAAAATAGAGTTTGCTATGATTTTACTGTGCTTTCTTATAAGCTTGTATAAATCAAATAAATTCTGTTTACTATCAAATTTAACACAAGAAAAAAAAACCACAATATCAACTTTTCGGCTCCCCGAGGGCGGCTCTCTGTGCTTGAGAAAAAGGTTAAAAAGCACCGAAAATTGTGTTCATCCTGATCAATGCATGTTGTCAGTATAAGGATAAACGAATAAGATTTAAAACTGATTTCTTGGTGCATTCCATAATATCAAATTTTAATTATTATTGTTTTGCTGAAACACAGGCATTTTTGTAAGCACTTCATACTTGATCTGCTCTGGCAAATTAGGCATTGATGAAGGGAAATTATATAAATTCTAGATGGTGTTGGCCTAATGGTGTTTTTTTAAAGATTAAATTTGATTAAGCGCGATTGGACTTTCTGGGATTATAGTTCATTGTGTCTGCTTGTTATACCGAATAGGACCATATTGCAGAAATTTTAAGCAAACATATGCTTGCAATTGTTGAGATCATCATCCCTCTCTACCTGATTAATATGAAAAATAAATCATTATTTTCATAGATGGTAATATTATGGTCATCCATGCATAATGACACACTGCTTCGCCCCCCCCCCCCCCCCGGCGGACAGGAGAGGTTTGCAGGAGGGGGGGCAAGACCTGGAAGATGTGGGGTTGGGGAATCTTCATTAAACCCTAAAGTTTGTTTTTGGGCTTGTGTTAAATTTGCTTTTAAATTTTACAGCCCTAAACTGTTTAATAAATTAGTTGGGCTGTTTATTGGGCCTGAAGCCCAGTACATAAACAATGACAATTAAGATGTGTTTAATTTTCCTAATGGGCCTGCAGCCGAAATTAGAATAATAATTTAATTTGTCTGTTTATTTGGGCCAGAAGCCCAGTTAATCAAATTGATAATATTATGTAAAACATCTCTCTTGTTGTATGATAATGAACTCAAGAGAGAGAGAGAGAGAGAGAGAGAGAGAATTTCATTGCTAAGAATAAGTCACCATTGCTAAGAGCCATGGTGCTCTATTTATATATCTCATAGTGGGGAGGCCAAAAGCCTCTAGGAAACCAAGGGTCCCCATTACTCTAAGTAATGGGGGCCTAATGAATGGGTAATGAAGGAGGGGAGGCCAAAGACCTCCTTCATTCATAACACTCCCCCTTACACATTCATCACTTCGGTCTCAGCTACTGAGGCAAGGGGTGGATACTTCTGGATCCAGAGTAAGTGTGTTTGCCTCGTTAAAACCTTAGCTGTGGAAAACCCAGTGGGAAAACCCAACAGCTTAAGGAAAAAGAGTGCAACACACATGTTACTCCCCCTGATCCGTACAAGCTTCAGGCTTGCAGGTCTTTCAACTGTCGCGTACCAATGTTCTTTACAAGCTTTACAAAAGTACATTTAGGCAATGCCTTAGTAAAAAGATCAGCTAAGTTGTTGCATGACTGGATCTGTCGAACTTCAATCTGCTTGTCGTTCTTCTGCTCGTGCGTCCAGAAAAACTTGGGAGAAATGTGTTTTGTCCTGTCGCCTTTGATGTAGCCCTTCTGAAGCTGAGCAATGCATGCGGCGTTGTCTTCGAATAGGGCAGTAGGCTCCAGATCACTGGTCTTCAGGCCAGTGGATTGGAGGATGTGTTGGACGACGGAGCGTAGCCAAAAACATTCTCTGCTCGCCTCATGGATCGCGATGAGCTCTGCATGGTTGGAAGATGTAGCAGTAGTGGTTTGTTTTACCGATCTTCAAGAGATAGCAGTACCTCCGTAGGTAAATACAAAACCTGTTTGAGATTTTGCCGTGTGCGGATCAGAGAGATAACCTGCATCAGCATAACCAAACAATTTGGGGGAGGCACCTCTCTGGTAGTAAAGTCCAAGATCAATGGAACCCTGAAGGTATCGCAGAAGATGTTTTACTCCGTTCCAGTGGCGCTTTGTGGGCGCAGCACTGTGTCTGGCTAGTAGATTAACTGTAAACGCTATATAGGGACGCGTACAGTTAGCCAGATATAGAAGTGCTCCAATGGCACTGAGGTAGGGTACTTCAGGACCCAGTATCTCCTCCCCCTCTTCCAGTGGCTGGAAGGGGTCCTTATGTACATCTAGTGATCTTACGATCATAGGAGTACCTAAAGGATGACATTTATCCATATGAAACTTGCGTAGAAGTTTCTTTGTATAATTAGATTGGTGTAATAGGATTCCACCTCTCAGGTGTTCTATCTGTAAGCCAAGACAATACTTTGTTTTGCCTAGGTCTTTCATTTCAAAAGTATGTTTAAGGCTTTCAGATATCTCTTTGATCTCTGCAGGAGATCCTAGGAGATTTAAGTAATCTACATATACAGCTATGATGACAAATCCTGTTCCCGTCCTTTTGATAAAGATACACGGGCAGACTTCGTTATTCGTGAATCCTTGCTGTGCAAGAAAATCACTTAGTCTGTTATACCACATCTTGCCCGATTGTTTTAGACCATATAATGATCTATGTAGCCTTACAGAGAATACGTCCCGAGGTATCTCTTTCATCTCTGGGGGTAGATTAAACCCATCAGGAAGTCTCATATAGATATTTTTATCTATATCGCCATATAGATATGCAGTCACAACGTCCATGAGCTGCATTTCTAGGCTTTCCAGAGAAGTTAGGCTGATTAAAAATCGGAAGGTGATCGAATCCATGACCGGGGAATACGTATCTTCGTAATCAATCCACGGTCTTTGGGAAAATCCCTGGGCTACAAGGCGTGCCTTATAGCGAACGATCACATTATTTTTATCTCTTTTTCTTATGAAAACCCACTTATATCCCACAGGTTTTACACCTACTGGTGTTTGGACTACTAGTCCAAAGACTTTGCGTTTCAAGAGTGAGTCCAGCTCTACTCTTATTGCCTCGTCCCACTTTGGCCAATCATCTCTGCGTTTACATTCCGCTAGAAATCGTGGTTCGACGTCATCGTCATATTCAGTGACGTGAACGGCAATATCGAACGCAAAATCGTCGTCGACGACTATGCTATTTCTGTCCAGTACTTCTCCAGTACGTACAAAATTTAATGATGTTTCTCCTATTGTTTCCTCTGCTGGGGAAATCAGGAGGGGAGAAGTAGCTGGTCTGAGCTCAGCATCCTGTGGAGGGATAATATTAGTATCGCCAGGAGTCTTCCTCTTTCGAGGAACTTTATCTTTTGAACCTGGTGGGCGTCCACTTTTCATTTGAGGTACAACCAATTCTGCTGCCGGTGGGCGCATCCATCTATGGGGATGTCAATCCTAGCTGGCGTATTGGCAGCAGGGACGTGTGAACGGACAATCTTCTGGTTGTCCGTGAATTTATCCGGCAAAAGATGTACTGTATTCTGAATGTGAAGGATCTTCAGGATCTCATCTTCACACAGGTTAGTACGCGGATCATATAGGGACAAAGACTTCTGGTCCCAACTAATGGTCTCAGAAGCTTCTGGCTTCTTAGACTGTGTGCCTAGTTTAGGAAAAATTTTCTCATTAAATTCACAGTCAGCAAAACGTGCCTTGAATGCGTCACCCGTCAGGGGTTCAAGGTATCTTATAATAGAGGGCGAATCAAACCCAATATATATACCTAGACGACGCTGAGGACCCATTTTGGTCCTCTGAGGTGGTGCTATTGGGACATATACCGCACAACCAAATACTCTCAAATGAGAGATATCCAGAGGTGCGCCATATGCCAGTTGCATCGGGGATAAAGTATGACCTCCAGATGGTCTTATCCTAATAAGTGATGCGGCATGTAAAATAGCATGCCCCCAAGCATCCACAGGCAACTGGGATTGCATAAGCAATGGACGTGCAATCCATTGGAGTCTCTTTATAAGGGACTCAGCTAATCCGTTTTGGGTGTGAACATGTGCTACAGGATGTTCAACTTCAATACCCGTTGCCCGGCAATAGTCTTCAAAGACTTGTGAAGTAAATTCTCCCGCATTATCAAGACATAGTTTCTTGATTTGGTTATCGGGAAAATGAGCACGCAACCTTATTATTTGTGCCAATAGCTTTGGAAAAGCTATGTTGCGGGTGGACAAGAGGCACACATAAGACCATTTGGTTGATGCATCAATCAGTACCATGAAGTACCTAAATGGGCCACTTGCGGGGTGAATAGGCCCGCAAATGTCACCATGAATTCTCTCAAGGAAGCCAGGAGACTCTACTCCCACTTTCAGGAGGGATGGTCTCGTTATAAGTTTTCCCTTGAAACAAGGTTGACATGGAAATTCACCCTTTTGAAGAATCTTCAGGTTCTTCAATTTGTGTCCACGGGATTCAGAAATGATGCGTCGCATCATTGCTGTTCCAGGGTGACCAAGTCTATTGTGCCAGAGTTCGAACTCTGGCAGTGATTGGCACGTCTGGTGCTCAGTCATATTGGCTTCTATTGGTTGAATGTATGTTTGGTAGAGACCCGACGGGAGTCCCTTGAATCGTTCGCAGATGATCTTCTGGTCATCTTTCTGACGAGTTACATACAGATATTCAAACGTATTTTCATCTATGGTTTCTAAGTGATATCCGTTTAAACGGAAATCCTAGAAACTTACGAGATTCCTATTTGATTTAGGAGAGAACAATGCATTTTTTATTTGAAGTCTTGTGTTATTTGGGAGCAATATAATTGCTTCACCAGAACCTTCGATTATTTGGGACAGTCCTGAAATTGTGATAACAGGACCGTCATATTTATTTAGGCTATTAAAATAGTAATGATCGCGAAGGATTGTGTGCGTTGAGGCACTGTCCACTAGGCACTCAGACATCATCTATATAAGGAAAAACGAAATTTTATTTGAGCGAAAATGTAAACATTCATTCGAAAATAAAAGTTCGTACTTAAGCAAATAAAAGATGAAGATACATTTAATTCTAAAAAGCATAGATAAACGATGATGCTCAATCGAGAAGGTCGTCGCTCTCGAAGTCTTTTGCAGTAAACATTGTTGGCGGCTGTACACCTGCCAAGTTTGTTTCAGGTCGAGACTTCTGGCTCGCCTGGTATAGATCCTGTAGGTGGCGAGGAGTGCGGCAGTTTCTGGACCAATGGCCAGTCATGCCGCATCTATGGCATTTGTCCTCCCAGGTCTTATTTGGAAGTGACACGTGCTTGGTGTCCTTTCGCTTCCAAGTGAAGTTTCTTTTCCCTTTATTGTTTTTGTTTGTCTGGGGAGCTGCACCTCTTGGTTGCTTCATTACCGCTTTCCCTTTAGTATTTTTAGTCTTCCTCTTGTTTTTCCACTTCTGGGGAGAAACGTGGTGGGCTTCAGGGATAGGGGCAGTGCCAGCTGGATGTAAGTTATGAGTTGCTAGCAGTAAATCTCGATTCTGCTCTGCTCTAAGTAGGCATGAGATCAGATCGGAGAATCTCGTGAAGTTGCGTTCACGATACTGCTGCATGAGGATTGCATCTTTCTCGTGAAACGAGGTAAATGTTTTTTCCAACATGCGCTGTTCTGTCACTTCTTCATCGCACAACTTCAGGCGTGAGGTGATGTTATGAAGTGCAGAATTATACTCAGCGACGGACTTATAGTCCTGAAGTCTGAGGTTTTCCCACTCATAACTGGCACGGGGTAATATAACATCAATTTGATGTTTATACCGTGCTTCCAGTGCTGTCCACAGGTCCTTCGGGTCCTCAACCGTTAAGTATTCGGCCTTTAAGGTCCGATCTATATGCTTCCTAATGTAGATTATGGCTTTCGCCTTATCTACATCGGATACAATGGTTGTGGTGCTGCTGCTAGCTGTAGCAGAAGCTTCGGCCGCTGCTGGGGCCGAGGAAGGAGCCAAAATGGACCCAAGGAGGGCCATTGAATGCAAGTGGAACTTCAGGTCCACTCGCCAACTCAGGTAATTTGTCCCTGCAGAATCGAGGACCTCGAAATCGACGCTTGCCAATTTTGCCATTTATCTACGTATTTTAAAATGAGCATGAATTAATTAAAATTCAAAAATTCATGCATAAAGAAATAAACAAGTAAAAATGCGGGGATCGGCCAGATACCCAAAATAGTACACAGTCCAAAGTTCGTTTAAAGTCCATAATAGAAAAAAATAATAATAATACAACTTTGGAAACCCAAACTGAACTGGGTCCCTATATCTCCGTCTTCATATGCTGTTGCATCGAGCTTTGGCTTACACAATCATGAATCGACTCCTTGCGGTCCAGCGGACGCGGCCAGGGAATTGACTAAGCCAGGACCACTTGTTACCCAGTCAAGCTAGGTTGGTCCAGCAAACTTAGCCAAGCACATTGACCGACATCATGATCCATTGAAGGAGTTTTCATCAATTCTATGTGCTGTTGCATCGAGCTATGTCTTTAAAATACAAATTTCCTCACTTACAAATTCTCTCAAAAGAAAAGAAAAGTGCAAGGAAAGTAAATAGGTATACAATGGCCGATCCCGAAAAACACATTTTTACTGATTTAAACATCCACGCAGTTCTAAATATGCTACAGGCATAAAAATAAACAACCACGCATATATCTCAAGCAAAACATATGGTAAAGGAAACTAGAAAATATAATTATCTCGTAGACCACGTGGAAACGTCATACACCGTTAGGTTAGTTGACTAACGGCAGAGCGGTCTCAGGATCTTTAAGATAATTATATTTTGAAAAATAGAGTCCTAGTAAACCATAGATTATAATATGCAAGAGAGATGTTTAAAACAATTTGTCAACATGGAATATATAAATTATTTTTGATTTTACTCAGGGGAGAGTCCCGTTAAGAAATTGGCATAAGGCCATTATTTAGTATGCTAAAATATATATCGTTAGTTAATAGGGGCTGCAGGCCTAATTAAAATATTTGATAGTCACAAATGGGCTGCAGGCCCAACTCCTGCCTTCAAACTGCGTCAACATGACGAGCTCGTAACCCGCTACAGTCGCAACACGCATTCACACAGAGAGATTTCAACAAATGGATAAAGAGCGTCGTCACAATCACAGCAGCAGAAATGCACTTCCATAGTAATCAAGAAAATCTATCATTTGTGTATATTATATTTATACAAATTGATCAGGTTGACATCATTATGAAAATAAACTGATCACTGACGTCTTGGGTTCCCTCTTGATGAAAGCAACACAATCCAAACTAACAAGTTAGGTCTGCTTCAAATCCTAATCTTCAAATTAAATGGCATGTGTCAAAATTAATTGATACTTTTTATGGCCACTTGCGACCATCTTGATATCTTTTATATCAACTCACCCACGCAAAAAGCTTACAAGCAGATATTTTTTTTTGAAGCAACTTGTGGGCTTAATTTCACAAAACTGGAAGTCTGGGTTGAATGTAAATTTTGATATTAAATAAAATAGTGCAGATTTATACAAGCCTATAAAAAGAAGCATTGTAAAATCATAGTTTACTATATTTTGTAGGTATCTACTTGATCGAAAAGAAATTACCTCTAGATCAAAGATCTAGGGAAGATCGTGATAATAAAAATCCGTAGATAGTTCCGCTCCCGATACACTCCAAAAAAAAATTTCCGCAAAGCTTCGCCGCAACAATAGATTCCTTTGCGCATACGGGTTTAATTTTTGAGGGGAGACGGAATGAAAAGCTCAAAGAATTTTAGAGCTAACGAGCTGATAACGTGTTGTATGGTACTGAACTCAAGAGAGAGAGAGAGAGAGAGAGAGAGAGAGAGAGAGAATTTCATTGCTAAGAATAAGTCACCATTGCTAAGAGCCATGGTGCTCTATTTATATATCTCATAGTGGGGAGGCCAAAAGCCTCTAGGAGACCAAGGGTCCCCATTACTCTAAGTAATGGGGGCCTAATGAATGGGTAATGAAGGAGGGGAGGCCAAAGACCTCCCTCATTCATAACATCTATTGCATTGTTAATTATTTATGGATTATTAGGATTTTTTAAAATATAATTATCTTATGGATCCTGCGACCGCTCTGCCG
Organism: Scilla litardierei; assembly: GCA_030789695.1. Lineage (NCBI taxonomy): Eukaryota > Viridiplantae > Streptophyta > Magnoliopsida > Asparagales > Asparagaceae > Scilla > Scilla litardierei. The sequence goes on from CM061133.1 coordinate 34,261,259, forward strand.
TTAGTAAACTAACCTAACGGTGTATGACGTCTCCCCGTGGTCCAAGAGATTATTATATTTTCTAGCCTATTTTTTCATTTAATATATGCATGTGTTATATACATGCGTGGTTGTTTCTTTTGTCCCTGTGGCATTTATAAACTGCGTGGATGTTTACATAAGCTAAAATGTGATTTTTGGGATCGGCCAATTTGATACCCTTTATATTCCTTGCAATTTTATTTTCTTTTTGAGAGAATTTGTAAGTGAGGATTATATGTATTTATGACCAAGACCGGTGTACCGACATATGAAGACGGAGGAGAAAATTGGAAAATATAGGGACCCATTCTGGGTTTCCAAATTGTATTTTTCTTTTCTTTATGGACTGTATATTCGGACTTTGGACTTTGAATTTTTTTTTGGGTATCTGGCCGATCCCCACATTTTACTTATTTTATTATTTATGCGTGAATTTCAATTTTAATTAATTCATGCTTATTTTAAATTGCGTTGATAAATGGCAAAATTAGCAAGCGTCGATTTCGAAGTCCTTGACTCTGCAGGAAAAAATTACCTGAGTTGGCGAGTGGACCTGAAGTTCCACTTGCGTTTGATGGCCCTCCTTGGGTCCATTTTGGCTCCTTCATCGGCCCCAGCAGCGGCCGATGCTTCTGCTACATCTAGCAGCAACACTCCTACCACTGTCTCCGATGTAGATAAGGCAAAAGCCATAATCTACATTAGGAAACATATAGATCAGACCTTAAAGGCCGAATACCTAACGGTAGAGGACCCAATGGAGCTGTGGACAGCGCTGAAAGCACGGTATAAACATCAAATTGATGTATATTACCGCGTGCCAGTTATGAGTGGGAAAACCTCAGACTTCAGGACTATAAGTCCGTCGCTGAGTATAATTCTGCACTTCATAACATCACCTCACGCCTGAAGTTGTGCGGTGAAGAAGTGACAGAACAATGCATGTTGGAAAAGACATTTACCTCGTTTCACGAGAAAGATGCAATCCTCATGCAACAGTATCGTGAACGCAACTTCACGAAAATCTTTGATCTGATTTCATGCCTACTTAGGGCAGAGCAGAATCGAGACTTACTGCTCGCCACTTATAATTTACGTCCAACTGGCACTGCTCCTATCCCTGAAGCCCACCACATTTCTCCACAGAAGTGGAAAAACAAGAAGAAGGCAAAAGAATAACAAAGGGAAAGCTGTAATGAAGCAACCAAGAGGTGCAGCACCCCAGACAACCAAAAACAATAAGGGAAAGAGAAACTTCACATGGAAGCGAAAGAACACCGACCAAGTGTCACTTCCGAAGAAGAACTGTGAGGATAAATGCCATAGATGCGGCATGACTGGCCATTGGTCCAGAAACTGACGCACTCCTCACCACCTCCAGGATCTATATCAGGCGAGCCAGAAGTCTCTACCTGAAACTAACTTGGCGGCTGTTCAGCCGCCAATGATGTTTACTGCAAAAGACTTCGAGAACGACGACCTGCTTGATTAAGCATCATCCTTTATCTATGCATTTAAAATTCGATGTATCTTCATCTTTTATTTGCTTTAGTACGAACTTATATCTTTGAATGTCGTCTACATTTTACTCAAATAAAATTTCGTTTTTGCTTATATAGATGAAATATGAGTGCCTAGTGGACAGTGCCTCGACGCACACAATCCTTCGCAAACATTGCTATTTTAATAGCATAAATAAATATGACGGTCCTGTTACCACAATTTCATGACTGTCCCAAATAATCGAAGGATCTGGTGAAACAATTATAATGCTCCCAAATAACACAAGACTTCAAATAAAAAATGCATTATTCTCTCCTAAATCAAATAGGAATCTCGTAAGTTTCAAGGACTTCCGTTTAAACGGATATCACTGAGAAACCAGAGATGAAAATAATGTTGAATATCTGTATGTAACTCGTCAAAAAGATGACCAGAAGATCATCTGCGAGCGATTCAAGGGACTCCCGTCGGGTCTCTACCATACATACATTCAACCAATAGAAGCCAATATGACTGAGCACCAGACGTGCCAATCACTGCCAGAGTTCCAACTCTAGCACAACAGACTTGGTCACCCTGGATCAGCAATGATGCGACGCATCATCACTGAATCCCGTGGACATAAATTGAACAACATGAAGATTCTTCATAAGGGTGAATTTCCTTGTCCCCCTTATTTCAAGGGAAAACTTATGACCAACCCTCCTGAAAGTGGGATTAGAGTCTCCTGGCTTCCTTGAGAGAATTAATGGTGACATTTGCAGGCCTATTCACCCCGTAAGTGGCCAATTTCGGTACTTCATGGTACTGATTGATGCATTAACCAAATGGTCTTATGTGTGCCTCTTGTCCACCCGCAACCTAGCTTTTCCAAAGCTATTGGCACAAATAATAAGGTTGCGCGCTCATTTCCCCGATAACTATATCAAGAAACTACGTCTTGATAATGCGGGAGAATTAACTTCACAAGTCTTCGAAGACTATTGCCGGGCAACAGGTATTGAAGTTGAACTTCCTGTAGCACATGTTCACACCCAGAACGGATTAGCTGAGTCTCTTATAAAGAGACTCCAATGGATTGCACGTCCATTGCTTATGCAATCCCAGTTGCCGGTGGATGCTTGGGGGCATGCTATTTTACATGCCGCATCACTTAATAGGAAAAGACCCTCTGGAGGTCATACTTTATCCCCGATGCAACTAGCATATGGCGCACCTCTGGATATCTCTCATTTGAGAGTGTTTGGTTGTGCAGTATATGTCCCAATGGCACCACCTCAGAGGACCAAAATGGGTCCTCAGCGTCGTCTAGGTATATATATTGGGTTTGATTCGCCCTCTATTATAAGATACCTTGAACCCCTGACGGGTGACGCATTCAAGGCACGTTTTGCTGACTGTGAATTTAATGAGAAAATTTTTCCTAAACTAGGCACACAGTCTAAGAAGCCAGAAGCTTCTGAGACCATTAGTTGGGACCAGAAGTCTTTGTCCCTATATGATCCGCGTACTAACCTGTGTGAAGATGAGATCCTGAAGATCCTTCACATCCAGAATATAGTACATCTTTTGCCGGATAAATTCACGGACAACCAGAAGATTGTCCGTTCACACGTCCCTGCTGCCAATATGCCAGCTAGGATTGACATTCCCATAGATGGATGCAATCCACCGGCAGCAGAATTAGCTGTACCTCAAATGAAAAGAGGACGCCCACCAGGTTCAAAAGATAAAGTTCCTCGAAAGAGGAAGACTCCTGGAGATACTAAGATTATCCCTCCACAGGATGCTGAGCTCAGACCAGCTACTTCTCCCCTCTTGATTTCCCCAGCAGAGGAAACAATAGGAGAAACATCATTAAATTTTGTACGTACTGGAGAAGTACTGGACAGAAATAGCATAGTCGTCGTCGACGATTTTGCGTTCGATATTGCCGTTCACGTCACTGAATATGACGATGACGTCGAACCACGATCTCTAGCAGAATGTAAACGCAGAGATGATTGGCCAAAGTGGGACGAGGCAATAAGAGTAGAGCTGGACTCACTCTTGAAACACAAAGTCTTTGGACCAGTAGTCCAAACACCGGAAGGTGTAAGGCCTGTGGGATATAAGTGGGTTTTCATAAGAAAAAGAGATGAAAATAATGTGATCGTTCGCTATAAGGCACGCCTTGTAGCCCAGGGATTTTCCCAAAGACCGGGGATTGATTACGAAGATACGTATTCCCCGGTCATGGATTCGATCACATTCCGATTTTTAATAAGCCTAACTTCTCTGGAAAGCCTAGAAATGCAGCTCATGGACGTTGTGACTGCATATCTATATGACGATATAGATAAAAATATCTACATGAGACTTCCTGATGGGTTTAATCTACCCCCAGAGATGAAAGAGATACCTCGGGACGTATTCTCTGTAAGGCTATATAGATCATTATATGGTCTAAAACAATCGGGCAAGATGTGGTATAACAGACTAAGTGATTTCCTTCACAGCAAGGATTCACGAATAATGAAGTCTGCCCGTGTATCTTTATAAAAAGAACGGGAACAGGATTCGTCATCATAGCTGTATATGTAGATGACTTAAATCTCATAGGATCTCCTGTAGAGATCAATGAGATATCTGAAAGCCTAAAACATACTTTTGAAATGAAAGACCTAGGCAAAACAAAGTATTATCTTGGCTTACAGATAGAACACATAAGAGGTGGAATCCTATTACACCAATCTAATTATACAAAGAAACTTCTACGCAAGTATCAAATGGATAAATGTCATCCTTTAGGTACTCCTATGGTCGTAAGATCACTAGATATACATAAGGACCCCTTCCGGCCACTGGAAGAGGTGGAGGACATACTGGGTCTTGAAGTACCCTACCTCAGTGCCATTGGAGCACTTCTATATCTGGCTAACTGTACGCGTCCCAATATAGCTTTTACAGTTAATCTTCTAGCCAGACACAGTGCAGCGCCCACAAAGCGCCACTGGAACGGAGTAAAGCATCTTCTGCGATACCTCCAGGGTTCCATTGATCTTGGACTTTACTACCAAAGAGGTGCCTCCCCCAAATTATTTGGTTATGCTGATGTAGGTTATCTCTCAGATCCGCACACGGCAAAATCCCAAACGGGTTTTGTTTTTACCTACGGAGGTATTGCTATCTCCTGGAGATCGGTAAAGCAAACCACAACAGCTACATCATCCAACCATTCGGAGCTCATTGCGATCCATGAAGCAAGCAGAGAGTGTTATTGGCTACGATCCGTCGTCCAACACATTCTTCAATCTACTGGCCTGAAGACCAGTGATTTGGAGCCTACCGTCCTGTTTGAAGACAACGCTGCGTGCATTGCTCAACTTCAAAAGGGCTACATCAAGGGCGACAGGACGAAGCACATATCTCCCAAGTTTTTCTGGACACATGAGCTAAAGGAGGACAAGCAGATTGAAGTTCAGCAGATCCAGTCCTGCAACAACTTAGCTGATCTTTTTACCAAATCTTTACCAAAATGTATTTTTGTAAAACTTGTAAAAGGAATCAGTATGAGACAACTGAAAGACCTACAAGCCTGAAGCTTGTACGGATGAGGGGGAGTAACCTGTGTGTTGCACTCTTTTCCCTTAAGCTGTTGGTTTTTCCCATTGGGTTTTCTGCAGCTAAGGTTTTAACGAGGCAAACACGATTACTCGGGACCCAGAAGTATCCACCCCACTTTTAGCCTTAAACACTAAGACCAAAGTAATGGATGGATAAGGGGGAGTGTTGTGAGTGGAGGAGGCCTTTGGCCTCCCCACCATTATCCCCCCATTACTTCACCACTCTTAATTTGGTGGAGACCTTTGGTATGCTAAAAATCCCTTGGAATACCATATGAAATTATAAATAAAGAACCATGGCTATTGGCCATGGTTACTCTTCTTCAACAATTCTATAACAAACCACAATTTTTTAAAATAGTGGTAACTTTGGATAAAAATGGGAAATCATAAATAATTAGCAACAGTGGTTGCGTACACTCAGCTAAACACACCATTAGAACCTTTTTATATGAGTCTGATCAACTCCATATAAACATTTTCTAAGAATGGGTTTAGAGCACATCTAAAATATGGTACGTCTGCAACGCTAGGTATGTGTTCCTGAAGCAACACTACATAAACTGTCATGATGCCACAAAGAGAACACATTCATCAGGACTAACCAACTTTGATGAATAGATTCCAAAATCTCGTATGAGTAAGGCATTTATACACGTCTTATAGATTGTGTGTTGATGGTAAAAAGGATCCTGAAGATTCTTCAATTCCCTATTTGGTTCAAATCATCTATGAGCCTGAAGCTCAAATTGACCATTTAAAAAGTAAATACATATGATCTGATTATAATCAGACTGACAATTTAAATATTGTCAAAATTTTCATATCTCTGCTACTAAAAATCCAGCTAGGATTGACATACCAAATATAATGGATGCAATCCACCAGTAGCAAAAGTTGATGTCCTTAAGAGATGAGAGAACATACCACTAGGCTCCAAAGAGAGAAATCTACTCCTGGAGACCGAAAAAGCAATACCACCACAGGAAAGTGAGCTCAAATCCAGAACCTTATTACAACTTGGTTGCTAAGGACCCATTCTGGATCTGTCCATATTCTTTACCCGTCCCAGAACCTTCACTTCTTTAAACGCATCGTGAAGGAGACACCTTTGGGAGAAATCAAATGTTTATAGTACGTACGGGGTGAGTTTTTGGACAAGAAAGAACACATTTTGTCGACAAATTCTCTTATATTTCACTTTGCCAGTCAAATATAAAATATCGATTCCACAACTCTGCTTTGCCTGAAGCAAAGATAGAGATTTGGCCAAATTATAATAATGTGGAATGAGGCAATAATAAGGTGAGCTGGACTCACTTATGAAATATGAGGTGTATGGACCTGAAGTCCTGATATCAAAAATGATATCAAATCTTGTGGGATAACTGAGTATTGAAGGAGAATTAAAATAAAATCATTAGCTATAAGCATTTTAATTTGTTATAGCTTTAGAGGTATAAATCGCTCAAACCAGGAAGAATCAAGTAAGATGAGCTGAACTCACTTACAAGATGAATCTGATGCATCGACTGGTTTATGTCAAGGCGTAACCCAACGAATGGCAAAAAGAGGGAATTTTTGGTTGATGTTGCTATTGGATGTGATAACATTACCGATATAAAATTTCTTCAACTGCATGTACAAATTTTTTCTTTACTTTCCTTTCTTTTTGAGACATATATTAAAGGAAAGACAACCTAGACGGAGATCCTTAAAGGACTCATACTAAAAGGTTGTTGGTTGCACCTCTTAAAAACAGTATTGTTCTTAAGAGAGCAAATTAAAAGAATAGAGATTATTTTAATAACTCAAAATATTATCGGATCTCCTGAAGAGAAAATACTGAAATATCTGTTAAAGCCTAAAATACTGAAATATCTGTTAAAGCCTGTCTATCAGATATGATATGATATGAAAGTCCTAGCTATGCATAAATTCTTGGCTTACAGAATACAATCATCCTGAAGATGAACTAATCATCCTGAAGATGAACTATCATCATGAAGATGACATTAATCATCCCGAAGATGACATTAATCATCCCGAAGATGACATTAATCATCCTGAAGATGAACAATCATCCTGGAGATGAACTATTATCCTGGAAATGAACTATCATCCTGAAGATGACATTAATTAATCATCCCGAAGATGAAAACTTCATACAATGACGATTGATGAAGAAACATTAAAATCATTCTCCACTAAATACACCTATTTGGTTGTATGGATATACATTAAAAGACCCCTTTCCGTTAGCTAGAAGAGGGGAAGAATATACAAGGTCCAGAAGTACCTTAAGTGTCTTTAGAACACTCTTTTACCTGGTCAACTGCATGCGTCTCATTTGAGCGTTAGCAGTATAGCTATTAACCAGGTACAATGCAGCGCCTGCAGCGCCTGCAGCGCACCACTGGACCAGAGATATGTAGCTTCTGCGCTATCTCCACGGGTCGAGGAAAAATCCTCTATGTTAAATGTATTTGCATATGTAGGTTATAGATCATCGCGATGAATGGCATAAAAGGGACGTCCACCTCATGAAGATCTACACAGAATCCTTCCAAGTCTACATCCTTCCACCATCCCGAGAAGCTCATCACCCAAGGAGCAGTTCAAGGACATACAAAGCCAGGTCCTGAAGTACCTCGCAGACAATGACGATTGAGACGTGGAGCTGTCTACCAAGTTTGCTAGCGCTCCTTTAGTTTCATCTAATGCCTTATATGAGTGAAACTTGTATAGATGAGTGATGCTTGTACTTTACTTTTGCTTTCGGAATGTTGCAGATGAGATGGATGTATAGACACATAGGAGATAAATGTATAGATATATAGGATATCTGCAAGCCTGAAGCTTGATCAGATAAGGGGGAGTCAACTGTAGAGTTGTACTCTTTTTCCTTGGCTAGTGGTTTTTCCCACATGGTTTTTCATAGTCAAGATTTTAATGAGGCAACCATATTGACTCTGGATCCAGAAGTATCCACCCCTCGACACATCCCCAAATCAGGGGAAGTTATGGAGTGATGTACTCTTTTCCCTTCGCTATCGGTTTTTCCCACATGGTTTTCCATAGCTAAGGGTTTTTAACGAGGTAGTTACCCTTAACTTAGATCTAGAAGTATCCACCCTTTAAGATACTCATTAGTGCTAATGAATCATTCGGTATTCATAAGTCGAGTATACCATGTTGGTTGGATAAGGGGAAGTGTTATGAATAGGACTCATTGGGCCTATTAGGTATCCACCCACATGAGTAACCATTATGAATACTATATAAAGGAGGCTAGGGGTTTCCTAGCCTCAACCTTCTCCAAACCTGTTTCTCGTTCACAACAGTTTCAAGATTGTTTTATTTCAGCTGTGCGTTACATCATTAGAATGAAATTAATGAATTTTATTGTTGGAACTCGTTTAAAATGTGAGTGATACGTGCAATAATTATATGCATTTAAAACATGTTTATCTTACAAGTTCGTACTTCTCTATCCAACCATAGCATGCTTGTTTTGGGAGAGGCCGTTGCTAGGCCTCCATGCTACTAACATCTTGCAACTAGGGGTGGCAAAATGAGCCCGACCCGATCCGAACCCGGCATCCTTAACCGGGTATGGGTAGGGGCCAATCCGGGTCAAGTAGGAAATGGGTTGACCCGACCCGACCCGGATTAATCCGGGTCAGGTATGGGTTTGACATGTCAACCCGGATGACCCGAATTCAACCCGGTTTATATATATATATATATATATATATATATATATATATATATATATATATATATATATAGAATAATGGCTATCATACGCCATATGAGAGCTTCTCTCATACGTCCTCTCACATAAAGCACCCAAGTACAACCAAGTACAAGCCCATGTGGGCTTGTACTTGGGTGCTTTATGTGAGAGGGCGAATGAGAGAAGCTCTCATATGGCGTATGATACCCATTAATCCCATATATATATATATGAGATTAATGGGTATCATACGCCATATGAGAGGGTGTCTCATATGCCCTCTCACATAAAAGGGGTAAGTGCAAGCCCATGTGGGCTAGTACTTGTTGTACTTGACCCCCTTTATGTGAGAGGGCATATGAGACACCCTCTCATATGGCGTATGATATCCATTAATCCCTATATATATATATATATATATATATATATATATATATATATATATATATATATATATATATATATATATATATATATGAGAATAATGGCTATCATACGCCATATGAGATAGGCTCTCATACGCCCTCTCACATAAAGCAACCAAGTACAAGCAAGTACAAGCCCATGTGGGCTTGTACTTGGTTGCTTTATGTGAGAGGGAGTATGAGAGCCTATCTCATATGGCGTATGATACCCATTAATCCCTATATATATATATATATATATATATATATATATATATATATATATATATATATATATATATATATATATATATATAGAAAAGTAAGTATGTATCTTTATTGTGTAAATATCAACAGTACAAAAATGCTTATCGTTAGAGGTATCAAGATCTAAAAGAGAGGGGATAGGGCACAAGCGCCGTCACCCTCTACTAGTATTTCTTAACCCCCCAACGTAAGCCAAGCAACAAAAATTCCAGAAAAATTAGCCGTTATCCCTGAAACCCCACTTTTCAAGAGCTTCCTTTGCTTCAGCATCTTCAAGATCCTGGTCCTTCATAGCTATCCTGATATCAGCAGCGATGTCTTCAAATAAGGCAATTTTATTTCTTTCCACTTTATCAAAAATTCTTTTGTTTCTCTCTCGCCAGACATGCCAGACAACAGCCGAGATGGTGGTTTTAGCTAACATGCTCATGGTACCCTTGTTGCCGTAAATACTTAAGAATAGGTCACATACAGAATTTAAAGAGATAGGGGAGCTCAAAGTAGTACCGAATTTCAATAGGCTTCGAGCCATCAGGTACCGTGTGAAGTCACAGCCGAAATATAGGTGGTCCAAGGTCTCTTCATTATCACCCGCACACAGAGCACAATTTCTGGCAATTTGAAACCCCCTGCGCCTGAGCACGTCCTTGGTCATTAATTTCCCTTTGAGAGCCCTCAATAACGTCAAAGAGAACTTGGGTATATAGCCACTATACCAGACTATTTTATGATAGGGAAATTTAAGTCCCCTCGTCCTGACCCCCTCCCAAGCCTCTTTGAATTTGAAAAGAGGGCTGGGTATCCATTTCCATTGATCCGTGCCTGTCTTTAAAGCCACACTTTGAAGAAGAGGCCTGATGTTATCAATTGTTGGGTCATTGGTCCAAGTGGTGCCTGACCAGTAATCCGCAACCCTCATGTTATCCGCTCCCGCCGGTATGTCATGACTATCTTTTAGGGGCCCCCCTCCAACCAGTTATCGTGCCAGAAAAGCGTGGATCTACCATCCCGTACCACCTTTTTAATGAGTTTTTGCGAGATATCCCGGCAGTGAAGAAGGAACTTCCAGGTACCGGAGTCAGAGGGCTCTCCTTTTGCCATATAGAAGTTATCAATATCTCCATAACGTCCCCTCATATGCTCGGCCCAGATACCCTCTACTGCCAGTAATCTTCATGTCAGTCTAACACCAGCAGCCAGATTTAAATCAGACAACAACCTGATACCAACTCCCCCCTCCTCCTTAGGAGTGCAGACCCCTCACTACGACCAAATGCGAGTATTGCCCCAAATGAAACGCCTGCACATGGAAGATATAGTACGGAGCACAATAGAGGGGATGCAGAAAGCTTGTATCCAGAAGGAGACCATACCATATATGACAGATTGGACCAATTCAATACGGCCCGAGATGGAGAGGGAGGTCGAAGCCCAACCTGCAAGCCTTTTTTTGCACTTATCCACTAGCCTACTGTAAGATATTGTCTTGGGGTACTTTGAGGAAAGAGGAAGACCTAGATATGTCGTGATGGTAGTAGCCAATCTTATTCCCAGACTTATGGATAGTTCCTCAGGATGCTTAGTCCCTTTGCTGAAAATCCCTGCACTTTTATCCCAGTTTATATAAAGGCCTGATATGTTGGAAAATTCGGACAGCAGTATTTTAAGGCCATGTAATGAGAAATGGTTAGCACGGCAGAACACAAGTAAATCATCTGCGAACAGGAGGTGGGAAATAGAACCTGTCCTCCTCATTGGGTGTATGGTACCCATTGCTAAGGCCTTACCCACCAGCAGAGAGAATGCCTCCATTACAATGACAAACAGGTATGGGGAGAGAGGATCACCCTGCCGAAGACCTCTGTTGCCTTCAAAGTAACCCGCAGGGGTACCATTTACCATCACAGAGAAAGTAGGAGTTGATATGCATTCTGTTATCCAATTAATAAATCTGCCTTTGAAACCCAGCAAGTGAAGCATGTAGTATACAAACTCCCTATTGACACTGTCGAAAGCTTTCTTTAGGTCCAATTTTATGCAGGCTCTCGAACCCATGGGATTGCTGAAGTCCCTAATTTGCTCATGTGCAATGAGGGAACAATCGGATAATAATCTGCCCTTGAGAAAAGCTGCTTGATTAGGAGATATCAGCTCGTGAATGACTTCCTTAAGTCTATTGCATAGCACTTTGCTGATAATTTTGTATAATACATTGCAACAAGCTATGGGTCTATAGTCCCCTAAGCTAGAGGCATTAGAGCTCTTAGGAACGAGGGTAAGGAAAGTATGATTGAACTGAGTATATAACTTACCTGTCCTGAAGAAAGAATGAATAGCTGATATGACATCCTCCTTTATCAGATTCCAATTATGTTGGTAGAAGAAAGCATTAAACCCGTCCGGACCCGGAGCTTTGTCTGGCCCCATTTGGAAAACCGCATTTTTGATTTCATCATTTGTCACCCGTCTGTCAAACCAGTTTGAGGCCTCTTCAGTAATTTTACGCTTAGGCACAATCTTTGGGAAAGTACTCATGTAGTCTGATTGGTTGTACAAGTTTTCATAGAATTTTGGGGCTTCAGATTTCAGATCATCCAAAGAATTGTCCTGCACACCATTCACATCCACAAGATGGCACAAGTTGTTATGACACTGTCTTGACTTCATTGCGTTGTAAAAAAACTTGGTGTTCCTATCACCCAAGCTAAGCCACTGCTGACGGCTTTTTTGTCTGCACATTGACTCCTCTATGCCAATAAGTCTGGATAACTCTTTTGCAAGCCCATTTTCTTTAGCCTGCAGGTTTTCATCATTATGCAATGATCGCAGGCCCCTTATTGCTTCAAGATCTGTGCGGCATTTTATAACAGAATCTTTGGCTAGTTGGTTCCGCGCCCATTCACGCAAAAGAGGCTTAAGTCTCTTTAATTTATGGAACAATCTAAACATTGGAGGGCCTTGGATAAATTGACCCCAGCTAGCTTCCACCAATTCAGTGTATCCTGGCATCTCCACCCAAGAATTAAAGAATTTGAAAGGCTTAGGGTTGGACAATACCTGAGTGTGCAAATTGATCACCATGGCGGAGTGGTCGCTTGTATTAGGATCCAGATATTCAGTGTACGAATCTGTAAGCTTGGCCAGCCATTCCCCATTACAGAAGGCCCTATCCAGCTGTGCCGCAATACGTCCACTTCCAACTCTTTTGTTGCACCAGCTTATTGGGTTTCCAGTAGTTTTCAATTCTTGGAGAGAGCAGTCGTTTATACAATTATTGAATTCCTGAACCATGCTTTCCTCCAGTCTCCGTCCGCCAATTTTATCTTTAGTATAGAGGACGCAATTAAAGTCTCCAGCTACAAGCCAAGACTCATTTTGCAGAATAGTGGAATCTGATTTCAATTGTTGCCATAAGCACCTCCTATCTGTGCTTGTATTAAGAGCGTAGACAGCAGTGAACACCATACCAAAACCGCCCATATTTCTACACCGGATAGAAACATGTTGTGCCGAACTTGAGATTATAGTTACTTGCCAAATGTTAGGGTCAAGGCCCAGAAGGATCCTACCACCTCTGTGGGATTCAAAATTGTTTATTAACAGCCAGTGCTTGGGCAAGCAAGACTTTAGGGCGACCGAATCCCCCTTTAGTTTGGTTTCTAATAAAGCCACCAGAGACGGCTTCAGCTTCTTCAATCTGTCTCTAAGGTCCCTGCGCCTCACCGCATTGTTGAGGCCTCTCGTGTTCCAAATAAACATCGACATTAACAGGGGTTGGGATGAGGTCGCACAGAGGTGGATTCCTTTAGCCTCGTGCTTTTCCTGGTGGTCGCAACAACTTCAGGGGCTGTACTTGATTTCTTAATCTTCGGAAGATCGGTTTTGCATTGCAGATTTTCCTGTTCAATCTCCCAATCAAGATTTGCATAGCTCAAAATAGCTGGGAGCTTATCAACCCCCGTATCAACAGTGTCTTCTATCAATGATGGCAAGCCAATAGGGACAGTCATGTGAGCTTCCGAATTGGACTCCTCCTGCATTACTCGGTCTGCAACAGGGTTGGAATTCAACAACACAGGGTGCATTTTCTCGCAAGAGGGCAAGGGGTTCAAGGACTGGGAACCAGCCTCCAGGCTTGCCTGGCCTTTTTCTTGAAAAACCATAACATTATCACCCTCAGGCGGCTTAGAAACAGGTTGGACTTGAGTATCAATGTTTAAATTATCAACATCAGCACTCTTTTGACCCTCTAGAGGTTGATTCACACCCATTACATGTGAATCATCAACAGGCAAATTAATCTTAATGGAGTCCACTTCTCCCAACTCTATCTTTGTTTCTCCTTCTGTTATATTAGTTTGGATTGAAGAGAGCTTCAAAAGATCCGGACATTGCAAGTCGGAGTGACCAAAACAAACGCAATGGCTGCAACGCGGTGGTTCACCCTCGAACTTAGTGTCAACAGTAATAATTCCTCCTTCTTCCAGGTTAATCCCTACTTTGCTTGGCAATGGCTTCGTAGCATCCACCTCTACTAAACATCTGGCATAAGATAGTCTCTCTAGTTTGGCCGTGGCACGATCCAAACAGATTGGTTTGCCTATCAGAGAAGCAACCACATTCAGAATCTCCAGTGTCCACATACCAAGCGGCAGACCATGCAGTTGAACCCACACTGGAACTGATACCAAAATATCACGATCATGGCGCAGTGTCGGGCTCCATCGCTGCAGGACTGTTAGACGCCCATCAAACAGCCAAGGGCCCCCGTGAAGTATCCGCTCACATTCTTCCCCACATTCAAAACGAAAGTAGAAGAAACCGTTGTCCCGACTGTATACCTGGACTCTTTTTTTCAGTTTCCAAAGCCTATCAACCCAAGCCCTGATCTGGCCATAATAGGGAACATCGCCCAACACGTAACCAACCAAAGTGTTTTTCCACCGCTCTGCTCCTCTTGCCAACATAGACTTTCTCACCATACCCATCGGCAATCCCTCCTCATCGAGAACGGGAGGAATATAGGTCATCGTTAAGGAATCCTCATAGGATCTCCTATTAGTACAAACATCAGACCAAGTAAGTTTAGCACCAGAAGTGTTGATTTGAAGATCTACCTTAGGTCGGACAGGAATCTTATCAACTCACTCAGAAGCCTCAGAAATCCTTGGCAATGGCCACCCCCGCCGTAAGTTCATCCTATTTCGATTGTCAAACCCCCGATCAGAACGCACCCTATTTGATTTCTCCAGGACTCCCACATGGATCTGGCGAGATCCATGCCCTAGCTCCCTTTGATCTTTTCCCTTGTTCTTCCTAGACACCACCTGCCAACCATCATCCGCAATTTTACGCACATCGCCGCCGATGTCAATGCCGCCGCCGATGGGGATGCCGCCGTTCTTGTGGATGTCAACGCCGATGGGGATGCCGCCCGTGGAGATGCCGCCTATGGGGATGCCGCCGTCCTTGAGGATACCGCCGCCGACCTTGTGGATGCCGCCGCCGACCTTACCGCCGCCAGGGTCGTGCATATCGCTCCCTCCGATATTAACGCTCATCGTTATATTATATTATATATATATATATATAATAACTTTAATACACAGTTGCAATGGGAGTTGTGTTTATACGATTTGAATTGTTGTCCTCTTCTTTAAGAGGTCTTGGATTCAATTCGCTTTACATACAACTTTTTAGTTAATTTTATTACTTTAGTTAATAAAATGGTAACGTTATATATATATATATATATATATATATATATATATATATATATATATATCTATTATACATTTGACAGTGTTTTTTGAATTCTAGGGCTGACTAGGATAAGATAAAGAGTGGTTGAGATTTGATCATGGTAAATCAATGGTTGAGATTGGATTTTGTGAAAATTTTAGTGGAAAACTTAAATTTTGGTGGAAAAGTGTCTTGGGAACCAAAACTTTGAAATTAGAAGTGTCTTGGAAAAGATTGTGGAGATTAAATTTGAGGGAGAAAGTGCCTTGGGAACATAAACTTTGAAATTAGAAGTGCCTTGGGAAAGATTGTGAAGATTAATTTGGGGGTGCCTTGAGAATCTAAACTTTGAAATTAAAATTGACTTGGAAAAGATTGTGGAGAAGTATGATCCATTAAATTAAACAAAATAAAAAATTTATCGTAAAACAATTTAGCTGAACAACAAATTAGCGTAAAACGTCGAAGGCGCCCGTTAAATTTTTTTACGCTAATTTGTTGTTCTGTGTCAAAGGCACAGACGGTAAATTTGTTGTTCGACGCTGAATTTGTTTTTCCGCGCCGAAGGTGCCTGTGCCGAATTTGTTTTTCCGCGCCGAAGACGCCTGCGCCGAAGGTGCCCGTGCTGCTAAATTTTTTACGTTAATTTATTATTCTGTTAAATTTTGGCTGTGAAAATAATTTTTCGGGGAACAAAGATTTGGCAGAGGAAACTTTAAATGAACCGTGTCCGCGGGCATGGGTTATGACTAGTATATATATATAATAACTTTAATACACAGTTGCAATGGGAGTTGTGCTTATACGATTTGAATTGTTGTCCTCTTCTTTAAGAGGTCTTGGATTCAATTCGCTTTACATACAACTTTTTAGTTAATTTTATTACTTTAGTTAATAAAATGGTAACGTTAATTATACTTCCCTTTTTAGTTAATTTTATTACTTTAGTTAATAAAATGGTAACGTTAATTATACTTCCCTGCTGTCATTAGTGCGTTTTAAGCGACGAGCTACTGGAAATTATGCAACACTTAATAAATTGTCGGTGGTTCTTAATAAATAGCTAGATATCGAAAATTTAGCAGTAGTGTATAAGTCAAATCTTAACCCGACGGGTTAACCCGAACCCGAACCGGAAATTTTTCGGGTCACCCGAACCCGACCCGGATTCAATCCGGGTCGGCTTAGGGTTTACCCCTATCCGAGTCGGTTCAAATCTGACCCGACCCGAACCCAAACCCACCCGACCCGTTTGCCACCCCTACTTGCAACTGCCAGTATAACTAATGAAAATCGATATGTGCATCAACTTAATTTCGCATTTACTTGGGAAATTTCTTTCATCAATCTTACCACAATGTTTGAAACTTATGTCAACACTACATAGAAAGGGTGCTACGGTCGTCAGAAAACATGCAGGTTATGGAAAAAAATGACGATAATCAAAAGGGTTATCCTTATGTTATCTATGGCGAATAGCTCTTCATGTTCCCTGCTGTTTGCTTAGGGCCTGTTCTTTTGGAGGAAAGTATAATTGGGAAAGTTGAGAAAGTGTGGAATCTGATGAGAGAGAAATTGGTGTGTAGTGTGTTCTTTTGTTGGAAAGTGGGGTTGGATTGTGGAGTTGGAAAATTGAGGTGGGTCCCTCTCCGTGTAGTGTGTTCTTTTGGTTGAAGAAAATTGGAGGTGGAAAGTGGTGTGGGGTCCACCCAAATTTAATTTGTTGTATTATACCTAAACTAAAAACTAAAAACTTGTTATGAATCAACTACTGAGGGGAGAGCCCTCAGGTTTATATTTATAGCCAAAGGGGAGAATACAAGTGGACTTATACAGATATGGGCCCAAACACTTGGGTTGGCCCAATAACTCATCCAACCCAGTAAATACCCATTCACAACACTCCCCCTTATCCAGCCATAGTTGTGGACTCTGCTCATGAATACTTCAGGATTCTGAGCCTGCATGGGTCTCACATGGGGTGGATACTTCAGGATCCTGAGTTGGTGAGATTTGCCTCGTTAAAACCTTTGGCTATGGAAAACCCAGTGGGAAAAACCATAGTTAAGGAAAAAGAGTGCAAACGCTCTTTAACTCCCCCTGATTTATACAAGTGACTCTGCTCATGAATACTTCTGGATTCTAAGCGTCACAGAGGGGTGGATACTTCGGGATCCAGAGTTGATTTGATTTACCTCGTTAAAACCTTTGGCTATGGAAAACCCAGTGGGAAAAACCATAGCTAAGGGAAAAGAGTACAAATTCCCTCAACTCCCCCTGATCTGTAAAAGCTCTTAGGCTTTCAGATCTCTTAGGCTTATCTCATCACTCCTATTTACAATTTTCCGAAAATGTACACAGATTACAAATTTTGTCACCATCAAGCAGCTGCTGAATCCAGATACTCTGGAGAGGTGTGCTAAGTTTCGTCGCCTCTGATGTGGTCTTCAGACTATATGGTCAGCTCCACAGAACCAGCCTCTATCCCAGTCGTCACTGGGATGTGATGTACCACCAGGCGCCCTCAAATACACCATTGGTGTGATTCTGGAATGGTGAGGATCTCGGAATGATAGGATGATGTTGCCTTCATCAGTTGCTTTGCAGATCTACAGGGGATGGCCATCCCACTGTGGGTACCCGTTCTGTGATTTCTCAGCATAGGGACTGGACCTGAAACCTGCATTTGCATAAACATTGGAGGATGCTACTACATTTTGTAAGTCCAAATATTTCGACCCTTGGAGGAAGCGCAGAAGGCTTAACTCAGGTCTAATGGCCCTTTTTAGGTGCCAACTATCTCTGGCTAATGAGTTTACTGCAATTGCTATACCGGGACACATGCAGTTAGCCAGGAGTGCATGATTGCACTAAGATAATGGACTTTGGGACCAGTTATATCCTCCCCCTCTTCCAGCGATCGGAAGGGTTCTTTTTGTTCATCCAGTAAGTGTACCACCGTAGGTGTACTTTGGATGACAATGGTCCTGTTTAATATCTCCAACGCACTTCTGGGCGTTTATAACAGGATTCTATGAGCCATGACTTTATATTTGCCTAGGTCTTTTTATTTCATGTTTAAAAGTCAGGCTTGTACATTTATTTTCGGTTTTCTCTTCAGGAGATCCAATGAGATGTTAGTTGTCTACAACTAAGATCTCTAATCCTGTTCTTTGCACAGGTGCAAAGACAACCTTCAGTAGGAATCATTGACTTGTCAAGTGATTCTCTTGGTTGTACATTTATTTATACTTATTGTTTTTCTTGAATAGACGTCCCGAAATCTATTCAGGCCTTTTAAGGAAATGTGGAAATTATCTTTACAAGATATCCACGAAGGTATGCCGTCACAACATCCAATAACAGCATATCCAAAATTTTCCTTCGCCAAATCGTAAGGTATTCGCTTTTGATAACTTAGGGAGATTGATGCATCATTTATGAGCCATGCTCATTTGAATTTGTTCGATCCCTAGTTTCAGCGAAATTTTCCTTGGGCTATAGGTTGTACCGTATAGCATACGATTTTGTATTTATTTTTCTTATGTTTGCAATACTTTGTTTTATCCACAGGTTCGACACCTTTTAGGTGTCAGGACTTCAGGTCCGAACATTTCACGTTTCATAAGTGAGTCCAGCTCATCTTTTATTGCCACGTTCCACATTTTTGGCCAATCTCTACGTTTGCCTTCTAGCAACGGAGTGTGGAACGATAATTTATAAACATCATCGCCATTGCGCTGTATATGGCAATATGATACGTGAATATATTGTCGACAATTTATGTTCTATCTGTCCAACACCTCCCCAGTACGTACAACATTTACTTAATTTCACTTTTTCCCGGCAATTCCTCTACAGTGGATTCCGGGAAGGGTGATGGTGTGGACAGGAGCTCATTGTCCTATGGTAGTATTGTCTTGAGGTCTCCAGGAGTTTCTTGTCCTAGTAGCCTGGTGGTCTGCCTCTTTTCTGTTGAGGTTCAGCCACTTCTGCTGCTGGTGGATTGCATCCATTCTCGGGGATGTCAATCCTAGCTGGAGTTTTTGCAGCAGGGATGTGTGATCTGACAATCTTCTGGTTGTCAATAAATGATTCCGGTAATTGGTAGACAGTGTTCTGTATGTGGAGGATCTTCAGGATCTCTTCTACACATTGTATTGTTACCGGATCATAGTGGGTCAAACTTTTTGTATCCCACGTTATAATTTTCTTCGCGCCAGATTTTCTAGTATCTGGGCATATTTTTGGGAAATTCGTCTCATCGAAATCACAGTCTTCAAGATGTGCCTTAAATGCGTCCCCCGTTTGGGGTTCTAGGTATCGTATAAGTGAGGGTGAGTCAAACCCTGCATGGATACCTAGGCGACGTTGAGTACCGTTTTGGTCCTCTTTGGTGGTGCAATGGGGATTTAAGACTGCGCGACCGAAGATTCTCAGATGAGAAATGTTCGGTGGCATTCCATATGCAAATTGCATTGGAGACTCTGACCTCCAGAGGGTCTTATTTTCATTTACGATGCAGCATGCAGAGATTGCATGTCCCCATGCATCCATAGGCAATCGGGATTTAATGGACGTTCAGTCCAATGGAGTCTACTTTTCAGTGACTCTGCCGACCCATTTTGGGTATGAACATGCGGCACTTGTATGTTCATTTTCAATTCCCGTTGATTGGCAGTACTCTTGAAAAGACTGGGAGGTATATTTCCCAACATTAACCAGACTTATTTACAACATTTTATTGTCTGGGAAATGTGTCCGTAACATTTTTATTCTTGTGCCAATAGCTTTTGGAAAAGCTAAGTTGCGGGTCTTGTAGTAGACATACGTACGAATATTCTGAGGATGCATTTATCAGTACAATGAAGTACTAAAATAGCCCACTAGGGGTGGTGGATTTTATCCACATCTGTCTCCTTGTATTCTTTTTGAGGAAGCGTGGAGATCCTTTTTCAACTTTTTGTGGAGATGGCCTTGTAATTAATCTTCCCTTATAGTAAGGGATGCGAGGGAATTTTCCCTTCTGAAGAATCTTCTGGTTCTTCAAGTCATACCCATAGGATAAGATGCTGTGCATCACAAATCCAGGGTGGCCAAGTCCAACATGCCAGAGTAAAAACTCGGCTGATGTAGGGCACTTCAGGTGCTCCGTTTAATTCTGTTTCCTTTCTCCGAATCTTCGTATGGTAGAGGCCTATAAGGCTCTCAAAACGTTCAAGTGTGGATTTTACTCCTTTTTCTTGAGACGTTGCATACGGTAATTTTTCATTTACATTTGCTGTTTCCAAGTGGGATCCGTTGAAACGGATGTCCTTGAAACTTAGAAAGTTTCTTTTTGGAATTCGGAGGGATTAGTGCATCCATTATTTTTGTGTCGTTTGGGGGCAAACTGTGTTGCATTCCCTGGATCTTCAATATAGCCCTGATATTGGGCTTTGTATTGATAGAAATCGTACGTGTTTATTGTCTACTAAGCATTTATGAGAGCAGTTTCAAAAGATGAAACGTATCGGCACATGCATATTTAGATAAACATTTTCATTTATTGTCTACTAAACATTTTCATTCAGAACAAATTTCATAATTAAAATGCTCTCATAAATTATTCTCAAAACAAATTGCTAAGATAAAAATAAGGGCTAATCAAGCAAGTCATCATTTTCGAAGTTGTCAGCTGAAAACTTGACTGGAGCATCAGATGTCATCAGGTTTGTTTCAACTTTATTTTTCTTGTTCTTTTTATACAAATCCTGGAGATGATGCGGAGTTCGACACACTCTGGACCAGTGGCTTTTCAAGCCACAATTGTGGCACTAGTCTTCCCATTCCCTCTTGGGTGGGGGTGAATTATTTTTGTCATTTCTGTGCCATGTGAACTTCCGCTTACTTTCATTATTTCGCTGCTGCTGTACATGGCCCTTGGCATTTTTCTGTTGACCCCCCTTCTGTGGTCTTTCTTTTCTTTTATTATCTCTCTTCTTTTTGAAGGAAGAGGAATAGTGAGCTTCTGGTGGGGGGCAGTGCCGGGGAGCGTATATTGTGAGTGGAGAGAAGAAGCTCTCTGTTTTACTCGGCCATGAGTAAACATGACGGCAGCTCGGAATACTTGGTGAACTTGCGTTCACGATATTGCTGCATGAGTATCGCATCTTTTTCATGGAAGGACGTATACGTCTTTTCCAGCATGCGATTTTCTGAGACTTTTTCACCACACAACTTCAGGCGTGAGGTGATGCTAAAAAGTGCTGAGTTGTACTCAGCATTGGACTTAAAGTCCTGTAGTCTCATGTTCTCCCACTCATATCGTGCCCTTGGGAGTATAACATCTTCCTGATGTTTATACCTGTCCACAAGGGCGGTCTATAGCTCAAGTGGATCTTTGACCGTAAGGTATTCAGCCTTTAAGGTCTTGTCCACATGGCGGCGAATATAGGTGATGGCTTGCGCCTTCTCTATATCGCTAACATTTTCTTTTTTAGTCATAGCAGCGATGAGGGACTTTGCCCGCAGGTGAAACTTTACATCTAGCTGCCAGCTTAGATAGTTTCTACCTGATGCTTCCAGTACTTCGAAATTAACGCTTGCAATATTAGCCATTTATCTAGCAGAGCACAAACATGCATGAATTAATAATTAATTCAGAGAAAACATTTTCATGCGGAGGCAATATTTAACGAAAAACTAAATGTGTAGATCGGCCAGTCCCACAAGAAAGAGTCCAAAAAAGTCCACAGTCCAAATTATACAAATTTGCAGCTTAAAGAAAATGAAAATACAACTTTGGAAACCCCGTGGGTCCCATATGATATCTCCATCTTCAAGCGTGACCTCCGTCTTCATGGAAGTTGGTCTTCTTTCTTTGACATTTACATAAATTCCTCACTACAATTTCTCTCAAAAATAAAAGAAAAGTGCGGGAAATAAACTGTGGGACTAAACGGCCGATCCAAAAACCACATTTAGCAATTCATGCAGAAATATTGTGCTCATCAACATTTTCATCAGACATTTTCATCACAGGCATCACAGGCATTTAATATTCGCAGAGATGGATAGATAATTTAAACACTTAATAATTATTGGACCACTGGGCAACGTCATACACCGTTAGGTTACTAACGGCAGAGCGGTCGCAGGATCTTCCTAATTATTAAGTTTTAAATACAATGCACAACCACGCATATAATATCCAACAGAATATACCAGAGATGCAAAGCATGTAAATATGATTTTTGCAAAAAAAAAAATCATCACAATGCAAAGGTTGTAAATTGAATGGGTTTAATCAATTAAATTGATTAAGAGCCCAAAATAAACATTTTCTTTGTCAGAGGAAAAAGTTTTCCTCATCATCCCAAAAGCCCCCCCCCCCCCCCCCCCCCCAGAATCCCCAAAAAGTCCTCGCCTGCCCGGTAATTGTCCCGTAATTTACCGTGATTTTTCACGAATATTTTGCCCTTAAATCCCCCTTTTGAATTAATATTTAGGCTAATAAATTGCCTTTTGAGGCGAGTTTATAGCCCTTTGCCTCCCCCAAATTTTTTTTTTTTCAGATAAACCAGTCTGCGGGCTTGAAGCCCGCAGTCAACCTATGGGCTTCAGGCCCATAAGCCTCTTTTTTTTTGAAAGTCTGACTGTGGGCCTGAGGCCCGCAGCAGGTCTGTGGGCTTCAGGCCCACAGATTTTTCTGTTTTTTCTTTTTTTGAAATCTGTGGGCCTGAAGCCCACAGATCTTGCTGTGGGCTTCAGGCCTACAGATCTGGAAATTTTAAATTTTTTTTTGTTTCCCCCCTAGGGTTTCATGGGGGGGCCGGCGCGGCCGCCGCCGCCGCCGCCCCCTGCAGGGGGGAGTGGCCGGGGCCGCCCCCTGCAGGGGGAGGCGGCGGCGGGGGCCGCCCCCCTGCAGGGGAGGCGGCCAGGGTGGTGGGGAGGGTTTTTCCGGCGAGGGGGGGGGGGGTTTTTGGGGGGGTCCGGTGACGGGTAGCCGCCGGAGGGTTCAAAATTAGGGTTTTTACCCTAAAAATTGAGGTTTTGGGATGAAAAATCCGTCGTTTTCAAGGCGACGATGAATCCCCATGACGATCTTGCGAGATCTAAGGGAGGGGCAATCATACGTATGATTAAAAATATCGTTTTTAGTATTTTTACCTCTATATCCGTCCTCCGGATATAGCGACGGTTGCTCGAAGCCCTACGCGGATGACGACCCTTGATGGAGGAAGCCTTGCACCGCGCTCGTGGATCTCCCGTCTCGCCTTCGCAACGAACGGAAAAAAAATTTGTGGAAAGGAAATTTTTTTTTTTTTTTTACTGGCTCGTGCTGATAACGTGTTATGAATCAACTACTGAGGGGAGAGCCCTCAGGTTTATATTTATAGCCAAAGGGGAGAATACAAGTGGGCTTATACAGATATGTGCCCAAACACTTGGGTTGGCCCAATAACTCATCCAACCCAGTAAATACCCATTCACAACAAAACTAAATTAATTACTTAATATATTAACTAATTAACATATAAAATTATTAATTGGTTGCAAATTAAGGCGGGTGCCCCATTTCGGTTCAGGCGCGGGAGCAAATCAAAGCGAAAAAAAAACATCAGGCAATCGCGGTTTGGGGAGGGGAGAGAAGGGCCCACCACCTTCGGATTCTTATGAAATCCCAGCCAAATTCTCGGATTGTAAAAGCCGAGTAAGAATCCTACTGACACTCACACGTACGCAAAAAACCCCAAAAAACTCAAACTGCAAAAGAACATGCCGCAAGAATTTGAGGCTGGATTCTTAGAAATAGTGCATCAACAGTAACAAAAACAAGATTCCCTTCCAAGTTTCCTTCAAAAGAACAGGCCCTTATTTGCCCCAGGTGGATTTTGTTGGCCATACAAATACACATTTTATCATGTGTTGATGGGCTCTGAAAATAAAGCACTTGAAATGATACATAGGATCCATCAACAGCTGCATCCAACTAAAACAAGTTTAGAGGCCATAAGCAAAATCCTGAACTCTGGATGGAAATTATGATAGAACTGAAGTTCTGAGATATTGTTAACTCTGGTTACATTGCCAGCAACGCCAAAAGAAAAAGCTTGAACCAATGCAAAAATGGCATGAATAAGATGCAGGAAGATCTATTCGTCTAGTCTGTGCGCGGCAACACACAAATAATGATGATTAAGAGTCAGCATAAAGCTTGAAAGAAGCCACAAGGCTCATGAGCATTATGGCATATTGGATGGCTTATCCACAGGGGAAAAAAGCTTGGATTTCCAATATGCACTGGTGACAATCACATTAAAACCATACCTGGCAGTGAAATGAAAACAAGATCGATAAAAACACTGATACATAAAATGCTTCATCTTACAAACAAAAGATTATTAATAACCGAGAACAGCATTTCCAGGCTAGTAAATTTCCACCCATAGAGTGTGCAAAGATTAGATCCGCGACAGACATTTACAGGAACCGTTGGATTTATGCTACACATTAAGTGATATGTTTTTCCTACACTTCCAAACAACAAGCCTATACCGAGTCCCCAAGTAACTCAAAATCAAACCCATATAAAATATATCACATCTTCATCGGAGGAGACATGGTACAATTGACATCAAGAATCCAGTACTTTCCCTCCAATGGTATAACTAGAAATTTACATATGAATTATTTACTCATCATTTTATAATGGTAGTTCCCTATTTTATCCATCTACCCATTAAAATGGATTATTCTTTTAGCTAGTACTTGCTTTTTTGTATTAAATTACTCGTGTCGTTTACAATATTTGAAGGCAACTAGCATTCACATGTTAGAGATTAAATTCCACCTTCTATATCTAGAATTATGTAGCAAAAGCACCGTTTTTTCCCCTCTAAGAAGGATTTTAGAGAAGTATGACCAGTTAAGATTCATCCATAGATAGCATTAGTATATAACCTTATATAGAAAAATACATAGCATTAGTATATATCTAGAATAATGTGAAACATATGGCATGTGATTAAACCATATACGCACCTGAAAAAGGTTCATTTTCATATTTTGTATTCTAAAACCTCAAAACATCAAATATTATGTGACCTCAATGAATTTTGCTCGTTCACTCACCCATTGTAAAATTTATATTCATGTGAAACTGTTAAATTTGTGATGAGAGAATGAACTATCAAAACCATTAGGTTGATCTAATATTTGATGTTTTGAGGTTTAGAATATGAAGATCAAAGTGTACAGTTCCCATCAGCTAAAAAATAATGAAGGATGGATTTTGTAGATTTCGTATATGTGGCTTAGCCACATATTTAATGTTTCATGTTATTCTACACACACACATTAGGCTCCATTCGGATGGGCCAAACATGCGAATCCACCCAAGTCAATTTTAAAATTGGGCAATCTAAATGAAAAATTCATTCTGTTGGATGTGATCGACCATGTCTAAACTACATACAAACAAAATTTCCAATTATTTGGACATGTTTTATCCTTACATCAAGTGGTTGCAAAATTACTAAATTAGTCCCTTATGCATGGGAAAACATGTCTAAATAATTTGAAATTTTGTTTGTAAGTATTTTAGACATGGTAGATCACATCCAACGGAATGTATTTTTCATTTAGATTGTTCAATTTTAAAATTGACTTAAATGAATTCCCATGTTTGGTACATCCAAATGGAACCTAGTCAACCTTTATGTGTGTGCAAAAAATGTACCTAAGAACGTGCGCAGATATTGTTACCTGCGCACACCCCCTCTCCAGGGGGGTTTAAAGTTATTTTTTTAAATTTTTTTGCAGTTGCTAGTTATACTTGTTAGGTAGCCCCCCACAAAATTTCAATTCAAACAAACACCATTTGGGCATCGAAACATCCATCACAAAAACGTTGCGCAAAACTGTCCAGAATTCTGAAATTTTTTTGCACCTTTTTTGTGATGGATGTTTCGATACTTAAATGGTGTTTGTTTGACTTGAAATTGTGTAGGGGGCTACCTAACATGTAAAACTAGCTACTGCAAAAAAATTCAAAAAAAAAATACTTTAAAACGCCGCGGAGAGGAGGTGTGCGCAGGTAAGTTACCCGCGCACGTTCTCAGGCACATTTGCCCATATATATATACATATATTATATAAAAGGGTAATATTTATCAGACATCCACTTATGATTTTTATGATTTTTCTTTAGATATACTGATGTGCCAATCTCTCATTCGTCAAATAAAAAGTAAAGTACAACCCATATGCTCTCATTTTTCTTGAGCCAATGAGAAGCCGACACATTGACGCATATAATGAAAAATCCTTAGATGGAATTTGATACTCATTATTCTACACACATATATATGAGAATAATGATGACAATATGATATATAAGCACGTGTCATATGATGATACCAAAAATCCATTACATATTTTGTAGACGATCGGTACCACTTTTTGATCTTAATATTCTAAAATTCATATGCATCAAAGATCTAGTGAATCCAAAAAAAATATGTATTAATCTACTTGTTGAATAGTCAATGGGTTTAAAACAACAGAAATTTTTTCAACTTTCGATCGAAAAGCAAAATATTTTAGGTTCACTTAATCTTTGATGTGATTGGATTTTAAAATATGAAGGTCAAAATTGTTGGGATATTCAAACCCACCCCAGTGGATTTTGATGATGTATACAAAGTGATATGGATAATAATGTGTTTAATTCAAGTGTGTATATGTGTTGATAATTATTTTATAGCCATGAAGTTCGAGTGCATTGAAAAGCTAAATGAAGGACTTAGAAGCCATGATGGGAAGTCTACTTACGAGCCAAGAATTGAAGCACATGATGGCTGAACAATATGAAGCATATGAAGACTTAAGATCAAGAAAAGATCGCTCAAGTCAAAGATCGAAGAACGAGAGCAAGTGATGTGTGTATAAATAAGTTGTATACTTAAAATGTAAAACCCAAAGTATATTTCATACATACATAATTTCTGGAAAAATAGTTTTTAAATATACTATATCATATAATACTTTAATATTATATATATATATATTGAAGTATTTTCTAGTAGAAAAACTCTAGTATTAAGAAATAGCCGCCTATCTAAAACAGATAGCCGACTATAGTCAGTCGAATTTTGCCTACAACTCTTTGTCAAAATAATAGCTGTCTATTCTTGAGAATAGCCGACTATCTGGGTAAGATAGCCGACTATCCACCAAAATAGCCGACTATCTAGGTTAACCCTTAACAGATTTGGTAACTGGCCTTGATTTTTGCTAGCCGTTAACTAGCCGTTGGAGGAGACTTTTTGAGCTGATTTTGTACTATTTTCACTCTATAAATAGCCGAGTTTTCATAGGGTTTTAACATAAAATTCATATTATTAGAAATCTCTTTCTTTGCTCAAAAGTGCTGAAGCTCTCAAGAGCTTCAGATTTTCAAAAATGCTACTGTTTTAAATTCTCTATCCTCATATTCTCAGTTTATATTTCTGATTATTTTTAGCCTTTTACAACTTGATTAGATATCCAAAAGCTTGTAGCTTTTTCGTATTGAGATTCAAACTTCAAGTTCTATTTTTAATCCGTGTTCTTAAATTTATATTTTCTCAAAGATTAAAAACTTGATCATTGATCTCTAAAGACTACATGCATATTTTAGAGAATCAATTTTTAAGACAATTCTATTGATCAAATTGTACTCATCTATATCATTTTATCTGATCAAGAATTTTCAGATTTTCTTTAAGCCACATATACACAAAGATATTCTTTTGGATTTAGGAAATATGATACTCAATTTCATATTTGTTGTAAAGCCTTTGAAGAAGACTTGGTTATTTTAATTCTCACGTGTAGGGAAAGTGTTGTTGGAAATTCCTAATTGATTGTTACTAAGTGCTGAAAACTCTTAGTCGGTTGTAACTAGGTGTGTTGGAAATTCCTAGCAAGTGGAGCTAGGTGATTGTACGAAGTCCTCTTCATTGAGTTGAGATAAGGTTGCTCTCGTGGAGAGCTTGTGAATTGGTTGCTGGACGTAGGCCAAGGTTGGGCCGAACCAGGGTAAAATCGCTGTGTTTGTGCTGTGTCTGACTCTCTTTCTATCTCTTACATTACACTTGCTTATTTCTGTTGTACTCATATTTTTGCAAGTCTATTATTATTTGTGTTAATTAAGTACATTTGAGGTAACTCTCATTTGAGACTTAGGCAACAAGTTAGAAGGGTTTTAATTTACGCAAAAAAATTTATTATTTGTTGACAACCCTATTCAACCCCTCCTTCAAGTGTTGCATGTCATCCACAGTGACCCAACAAAAATGAACAGAGAACCAAAAAAATATGACAAGTGGACTCTCCAAGCACCTTATGACACAAGTGCTAATATGTCATAATTCTCATTATTCCATATATTATATAGGTATGTATGTGCATGTATGTGTAACGTCAACATATGAAGAAAGAATATCTAGTACCTTTCAATATATGAAGAAAGAATATCTAGATCCATTAATACATAACATGTCACAAAAAATGAAAATATGAAAAGAAACAAGAACGGAAAAAAAGATTTAATAGGAAGAGGTTTAACCCGTTTCTTCCTCAATTTTCTCATCATCCCGATCTTTTGCCCGTTATATGAATTTACGTAAGAATAGTTGTATGCAGATCTCTCTCTAGTTGTATATGGATCTCTCTTACATGTATACTATGATTTAAGGACACTAACATGAGTGTCATATTTGGTCACGAAGATGACAATTATCCAAACTCTAGACATAAGGAGACATGAATATGTGTGCGCACATGCATAAATGTATATTTGACTCGTAATATATACATATTCATATAAGAACGAACTTAAATTTAATAGAATGATCTATAAACAAGAGCTTTGTCAAAGGAGACAATAACATATTTCACGCAATAGATAATTTTAAGGTAAATAATAGCGTATGCATTTGTAAATGTCAAACACAGACGGACACACATGTCAGTGTCCGGGTGTGTCTAGCACAATAATTTTTAGCTAAGAGAAGTATCCTACATATCATAGGTCAAGATCTCCTTCAAAGGGTACAAATGATAGCAGACATTTAATGTTGAACCTTTTGAGTCCTCACAGTGCAAAGAGCACCTGATCCAGGACTTCACAGTGCAAAGTGCACCTGATCCAGGACGTCCTCTAGTTTTAAGCTACGTAATTTTGTTTTTTAAAGATTGCACTGGACATTGATTTGCAGGGATGAATCAATTAGTGCCTCTTTGATCTGTCTTTTGATTTTTTTTTTTTAATTCTGGACTTCAAGTGAGCAGGTTTGAGCTCCAGGGCCCAGAGTTGGATCCAGCCTATTGTCTTTGATCCTAAATCTTGTCTTTCTGACAGGAGTTATAAATTAAGTCAACAAATGATAGCAGATCAAGGTTCTGTTCTTTGTACATTATTTTCATATACTCTAGTAAGATTAGCCATAACATGCTAAGTGGCTATCAAATACATGCAAAAAAAAGTTTCCAGAACTAGTTTAAGTCAGCATTTGCTGCCACTGTATCCAAGAGCGTGAAAGGCTCAGTAGGACAGAAAGGATATGTGGAAAAAGTCAAGCTAACATTTTCTGGAAGAAAGGAATCATCAGGATTGCAACTCAGTCAACGTGTCAATCTAGCTTGAACTTACATCATGTATCATCAATTGTTTATTTAGTAAGAGGATATAGTATGAAACAAAACAAGTTATAGTACTGAAGTATGTTTACAGATCACATGCCTAAAAGAGCTTTATATAAGTGTTGTAGCATTTTTAGTATCATTCATGTACTCTCCTACAATGTAATAGCATTGCAGATGGGGGCTTATATTACAAAGAACATAAATGTCTATGTATAATAAGAACGTCAGACAACGTCAGAGTCAAAATGATGGCAATGTAACAGCAGGACTATATGAGGCAAACTATAAGTCAACAACAAATTCTAACAGCGTTTAGGACAATTCAAAGAACAGTTATATAACTTACATAAGTTTTCAACCACTACACATCTTGAACTTAGCCAACAACTTACGGAAATCAATCAATTAATGGACATTCAGAGTTTTCCAATGGGGTGTAATTGAGCACTCTGAAAGTTTGAGTATGGTCATTATGCATTAGGTTGGATGCATAGGTCAGCCCAGATTTGCAACAACTAAGAAGTTATTAAAATTATCAGAGGGTAGTAGACAACCCAATCCTAATGACGAGGCATGCTAAGTAAAATGCTTCAAATAACCACATGTCAAAAATTGCTATAGGGCCACACCGTTGTAAGGAAACTGAGTAAAAGCTTATAGACATGTTTGTATTTTCAAAAAAGAGAAAAAAAAAAGTAAATGGAATGTGCTAAAGACGAGTATGGAATTATATAACCTATGCGATATCTTCGGATAGTTACCCATGCATGAATGAAAGAAAAACATCAATCTCCCGGATGATCATAAATCATGAAAACTGAAGCTACGTCTTACTGACGGAGCTTATGGTTTACTTTTTAGAGCAAAAGGTGGCATAAGATTCATTAGCACTAAATCAAACCCTGGGTAACAACACGGAAAATCATACTTTTCGCTGCAAGAAGCAGTTAATCATCTAGGCGAATGACAACTAAAAATCAGTTTGCTCAACTTTTTCAGGGGAAATTGCCCTTTTACTGCCATAGTATGATTCCATTATCTAGTATTGGCATGTGTGATGCACGTGTGCACAATATAGATGAGACATAATGTGACACAATAAAAAATAAAAATATTTTTAATCTAATAATACCAAAACTTTTAATTTTTTTAAATATTAAAATGTAGACTCAATGAATATTTCTTCATTTTCAACTGTGTCAGCATGTATTTAATATTCTAACAAAGGATGAAGATCTAAAAAGGTAAAATCAAAACATCTATATTACAATTGAGGACCTTTGTCCTAATAGGACAACCCCGATAGGACAAAGGATTGACCTTGGTTGTGACACATGGGCAAGGTGGCCCTAATTGGTTGAGGGTGGATGATTGAGGTTGGGGTTGTTAGGAATAAACTTGTTAGGAATAAACTCTCTTGTATTATTCCAAGGGCAATAGCCCGATATATATAGACTACAGGGAAAGGTAAATAAGCACAAAAGACCCTATACAAAGGGACATATACATCTAACACCCCCCCTCAAACTCATGGTGGATCAACAACACTGAGTTTGAAAAGGTAAAAACTGTGATGTGCTCTGGTCTGGGCCTTTGTGAAGAAATCTGCGAGCTGATACTCAGAAGGCACATACTGTAGAGCAATAACCTCATCCCGTACCTGTGAATGCGTAAAAGAGGCGTCCACACCAATGTGCTTGGTGAGCTCATGCTTCACCGGGTCACGAGCAATACTGATGGCACCTGTACTGTCAGACAACAAAGGAGTAGGTGTGGAAATAGACACGACAAAATCCTCAAGTAACCAACATAGCCAAATAATCTCTACTGTCAATAAGGCCATAGCACGCAACTCGGCCTCTGCACTCGATCGAGAAACCGCCTGCTGCTTCTTGGTCTTCCAAGTGATGAGAGAGCCACCCAGGAAGACGCAATAGGCAGAGAGAGACCGACGATCAGAAGGATCACTGGCCCAAGTCACATCAGAGTAAGCATGGAGCTGTAAAGGGCCAGAGCGTGGAAAGAATAGTCGACGGTGGCTGGTCCCGCGCAGATAACGTAGGACACGAAGAAGGTGGCTGTAGTGAAGCTGAGTAGGTGCAGAAACAAACTGGCTCAGGATATGCACGGAATATGAAATATCCGGCCGAGTGATCCCAAGATAGACCAGACTGCCAACAAGATGTCGATAACGAGTGGGGTCCGGAAGAGGCTCACCATCAGTAGAGCAAAGATGGACATTCAGCTCCATCGGTGTATCAGCGGTACGCTGATCAACAAGAGAAGCCCGATCGAGAAGATCCTGAATGTACTTCTCCTGAGGGAGATAGTAGCCATCAGGTGTGGAGGAAAACTCAATCCCCAGAAAGTAACGAAGAGGGCCAAGATCCGTCATAAGAAACTGCTCGCTCAGCCGTGGTTTCACAAAAGCAATAAACTGGGGATCATCTCCAGTGATAATCATATCATCCACATACAAAAGAAGAAGCGTCCGACCACGAGATGAAGTATGAACAAAGAGAGCAGGATCATGATCACTCGCAATAAAACCAGCAGCAGTGACGACAGAAGAGAACCGCTGAAACCAAGCACGGGGAGCCTGCCGAAGACCATATAGAGAGCGACGAAAGCGACAAACCATGCCCTCGGGGACAGAATAACCAGGTGGTGGTCGCATATAAACCTCCTCATCAAGGACGCCATTGAGAAAAGCATTCTTGACATCAAGCTGGGAAATAGTCCATGAACGAACAGAAGCAACAGCAATAAGACTGCGAACAGTAGTCATATGTGCAACAGGGGCAAATGTCTCCTCAAAATCTATCCCATGCCCCTGCTGAAAACCGCGCGCTACAAGACGAGCCTTGTAGCGCTCCAGAGTACAATCAGATCTGGTCTTGACCTTGTAAACCCGCTTGCACGTGATAGGACGAACACGGGCAGGCAGGGGTACAAGATCCCACGTACCAGTACGCTCAAGCGCAGCAATCTCCTCTGCCATAGCATGCTGCCACTCCTGGTGAGCAGCGGCATCGCGATAAGAGGTCGGCTCGGCAAGAATGACACCCAGAGAAGTAAACCGACCAAGAGGGCGTAGTGACTCACGATCACGAAGGTGGTAACGAGGAGGGTCACTGGAGGAAGAGGGCAACTCAGGAGGGGCACTGGTGATGGAGGGCATCTCATGAGAAGGTACTGCAGGAGGATCCTCGACTCGCTGACGACGAGTGTAGTGAAGAGGACAGGGAGAAACATGTCCCGGGGTAGGTGCAGAGGTGATCGGAGGCACTGGTGGTGGAGGCGAGGGCACAGGTGAAGGAGGTATGGGTGGTGGAATGGGGGATAGTGGACTATCAGGAAAAGTGAGAAACATAAGAGGCTCAACAATAGAAGCCGAACTGGAAGATGAAGAAGGATGAGGGAAGAAGGGACGAGACTCATCAAAGGTCACATCTCGAGAAATCCGCATCCGTCGAGCTACAGGATCCCAACACCGATATCCCTTGTGCACAGCACTATATCCAAGAAAAACACACTCAGCAGACTGGGCTGTCAACTTGGTGCGCTCACGAGGGGCCAACAAGACATAGCAGACACAACCAAAAAGACGAAGCTCAGGATAGGACGGCAGATCTGGAGGTGGTGTAGGAAGGCGCTCAAGTGGAATCGCACCCTGAAGAGGAGAAGATGGCTGCATGTTGCTGAGATATGTAGCAGTAGATACAGCCTCAGCCCAAAACTGAGGGGGAACAGAGGAAGCAATCATAAGGGCACGAGCAGTCTCTAGTAAATGACGATGCTTGCGCTCAGCAACGCCATTCTGGGCATGAGCACCAGGACAGGAAAACTGTGAGAGAGTGCCCTGGGTATCAAGAAAGGCACGAAGGTGCCGAGATAAGTATTCTCCAGCAGAGTCAGCACGAAGAACCCGAATGGGAGTGCTATACTGTGTAAGGATCATGGTAGCAAAAGATTTATAGATAGATAAAACCTCAGTACGAGAGGACATAAAGTATATCCAAGTATAGCGAGAAAAATCATCTATAAATATAATATAGT
The DNA here is from genome assembly GCA_030789695.1 of Scilla litardierei. Lineage (NCBI taxonomy): Eukaryota > Viridiplantae > Streptophyta > Magnoliopsida > Asparagales > Asparagaceae > Scilla > Scilla litardierei. The sequence goes on from CM061133.1 coordinate 34,295,272, forward strand.
AGCGATGACCCCCTTTCGAAACGAAGGGGGCCGGACCCCATACATCAGAGTGAACAAGATCAAAGGGACTTTGAGAGACAGACTCACTAGTAGGATAAGGTAGCTGTAACTGTTTGCCTAGTTTACAGCCCATACAGTCTAAAGACATATCACCAGAGACAGACCCTAATAAGCCTCTGCGAACCAAAGAAGAAAGACGCGAACCACAGAGATGTCCTAAGCGATGATGCCACTGGGCAAACGAACCGGTAGACGAAGCAGCAGAGGCGGATGCAATAGTCGTGATGGGAGGACTGGCAGAGGCAGCGGAAGGAAGATGAAGCCAGTCAAGCTCCCAAAGACGTGGAGAATCACGCCTGCGGGGGCCAGAACCAACTAGAGTGCCCGTGCGACGATCCTGGATAGAACAAGAGTCAGAGTCAAGAATAACACGACAGCCATGATCAGTAAGTTGGCCTGCCGACATAAGCTGCATGGTGAGTTTTGGAACGAGGGACACAGCAGGGACATGAAAAGTGGGACTAGAAAGTGTGCCTAGCCCTGTAACTGAAAGTGGGGTGCCATCCGCAGTGAGAACTGTGACAGAGCGGGAGGGAGTACTAATGGAATGTAGAGTGGCAGGGTCAGGAGTCATATGAAATGAAGCACCAAAGTCAAGGATCCAAGGAGAGGTACCTGATGTGGTGGAAGATGGTGTCGCAGTACCTGGAGGCTGACTGGCAGAAGAAGCAGAGCCTGATGCCCCAGAAGCAGACATCCGACGAAATAATGTGAGAAGCTCCTGCTCAGTATCAGATGGGGCAGTGCTCCTCTGAGATGTGAAACCTCCAGTGTGAGTCTCCTTCTTGGCAGCAGCCTGATCCCTCCGCTTCCTGTTACAATGCGCCTCCACATGTCTGTCTCGGTGGCAGTAGGTGCAGCGTCTGGTGTCACCTCGCACGGGTGCTGTAGCAGAAAGCAGATCTGGTGTGATGGGAGCAGAAGAGGCAGGAGCACGGGTCGCCAAAACAGAAGCAGAAGGTGCCAAAAGACCAGCAGTACGAAGACGAGTCTCCTCGGTACGAATAGCAGCAAGAACCTCCAAGAACGTCACGCGTGGGTGACGGGCAAGCAGCTGGGCACGTATCTGCTCGAACTCAGGCCGAAGTCGGGTCAAAAAGTCATAGACCCGACGAAGCTGCAGGTGGGAGTGCTGATGTTGGCAACATTGGCAGATACGACAGATCGCTGGTCCCAAAGAGTCGAGCTGACGCCAGATAGAAGATATCTGTGCATAGAACTCATCGACCGTGGCATCACCCTGCTGAAGAGACTGCTCCTGTCTGACGACAGCAAGGTAGAGAGAGTCACCGGTAGGCTCATAGTGAGAGCGAAGATGATCCCACATCAGCTGAGACGTCGCCAAACTCACAATGTCGCCAGTCAGGGACACATCAATGCTAGCGATGAGGATGTTGGCGGCACGAGCATCGTCATCACACCACCGCCGATAGAGAACATCCTGAGAGGAATAAGCAGCAACAGCAGTCGCATAGGCATCGGTTGCCGCCTTCTTGGCGGTGTCATCAGCAGTGGGTGGGAGCGGTGTCTCGCTGGGAAACACCGGTCGTGGTGGGCAAGGACGATCGCCGGTGAGAAGGTCACAAAGGCGCTGACCGCGCATATGGAGACGAATGTGCGGTATCCACTCCTTATAATTAAGGCCATCAAAAATCAACGAACACCGAGGGATAGCAACATGATGATGATGAAGAGGTAGATCCGTAGAAGACGCCATATGAAGAGATCAGATTGCGGAAGACGGCTGACAGCAGCGGGCACGCTGCGGGAGTCGCGAGGCGGAAGGCGCGAGACGCGAGATCTGCGGCAGACGCTGCGGGAGGCGCGAGGTGCTGGCGCAGAGGCGTGAGGCGCTGGCGAGGCGCGGGGTGCTGGCGCAACGCTACGGGAGATCTCGACGCAGACGCTGCAGGAGAGCTTAGGCAGACGCGATCGAGGCAGATGACGTGGCTGCGATCGAGGCCTCAGGCAGACGCGATCGAGGCGGGGGAGCTTGCGGGCGGATGACGTGGCTGCGATCGAGGCCTCAGGCAGACGCTATCGATGCGGGGGCGGCCTCAGGCAGACGCGGCGGCGTCAGGCAGACGCAAGATTGAGGCGGGGGAGCTTGCGGGCGGATGACGTGGCTGCGATCGAGGCCTCAGGCAGACGCTCACGAGGCGGGGGCGGCCTCAGGCAACGCGATCGAGGCGGGGGCGGCCTCAGGCAGACGCGGCGACGTCAGGCAGACGCGATCGAGGCAGAGCAGCCTGACGTGGCTGCGATCGAGGCGGGGGCGGCCTCAGGCAGACGCGATCGAGGCGGGGGCGGCCTCAGGCAGATGCGGCGGCGTCAGGCAGACCCGATCGAGGCGGGGGCGACCTCAGGCAGACGCGATCGAGGCGCGAGGCGTCGTGATCTCGTCGAGAAAGGCAGGTACGGGATGCGATGGCGGATCGTGATCAAGGGCAGGCGGGAGGGAGATCTCGTCGAGAAAGGCGGATCGTGATCGGCGCGGCTAGGGTTTTTTTTTTGGATTTTGCGGGAGAGAGAAAGACAGCTAGGGTTTAGGTTAAACCCGGCTCTGATACCATGTTAGGAATAAACTCTCCTGTATTATTCCAAGGGCAATAGCCCGATATATATAGAGTACAAGGAAAGGTAAATAAGCACAAAGAACCCTATACAAAGGGACATATACATCTAACAGGGGTATGTGGTGAGGTGATGGAGAACCCAAACAATGGTCCCCCTCCTTCCCGTTAATTGCTGCAATTTTGCCATTGCTTTTTCATAAAAGCCAAATACACATCCCTTTTCTACTTATTTACAGGTTTGCCATTGGTCTTTTTCACTTTGACCCCCTGCGTTTTTTACACTTTAACGCCTGCTTTTTCCTCTTTTACCCACATGTGGTTTGTGGTGGACTTTATGCACTTTTCTCTCCGACAATACACACAAACCCCTCACACACACTTCTCTCTTTTTCGGTTGTGCACTGGTCCTTTTTACTCCCCAACGATACTGACATACACCCCACACTTCTCACTCCTTTTTGTTTGCATGCATGCATCACATCCTATTCGTGTGGGATTTTGGGCTATGTGCACTGTGTGCACGGGTTATTTCTAGTCTATATTACAATTGAGAACATTTGTCCTAATAGGACAAACCCAATGATCAAAGGATTGGACTTGGTTGTGACACATGAGCAAGGTGGGACCCACTTGGTTGAGGGTGGATGATTGGGTTTGGGGTATGGGGTGAGGTGGTGGAGAACCCAAACAATGGCTCACTCCTTTCCATTAATTGCAATCTTGCCATTGCTTTTTCATAAAAGCCAAATGCACATCCATTTTCCACTTATTTATGGGTTTGCCATTGGTCTTTTTTCACTTTGACCCCCTGTGTTTTTACACTTTAACACATGCTTTTTCCCATTTAACCCACATGTGTTTGTGGTGAGATTTATGCACTTTGCCCTCCAACGATACCCACACCCCCCACACGTCTCTCTTTTTCGGTTGCACGCGGGGCCCGCCTCCTCCCAACGATACACGCACCCCCCACTCTTCTCGCTCTTTTGTCAGTTGCGCGCGTGCACCGCATCCTGTTTGTGGATTTTTTTCTTGGGTCGACGTGCACTATGTGCATGGGTTATTTCTAGTATTAAATAAAAGAAGAATATTCAGAAAAGTACTATTGTAATATTAGTAAAGTTATGACCTACTTTTGAAAGTGTTAGTCCATGGTAACAATTGGGAGGAGGGGGAGAGTTGTGGTTAATAATGGAAGGGACAAGCAGTACATGCTTGATGGAGAACTCCATTTACAAGGCCGCTAGGCTATTACAATCTTGTGTTTGCCATTTAAGAAAAACATTCTGTAGGCATCAACTTTATTGTCATTCACTTGCACAGTTTCTTTCACATAATATACGTTAGTCTTGATGCTTATGCCATCATTAAAATGCCAATAACACAGTTGCCAAAAATTATACGCGGGCCTTCTATATTTTAGAGTGTTTTAATCCCTTATATTGTGTTATGAGAAAGTGAAACCATCACTGCAATTCTCTTAACTATTTTCCGCTAGTATATGTATAGGACACAGATAAGGTACAGTAATATCTGAAGTTTTGAAAATCCAGGATATGGGAACATTACATCAACACAATTATAAAATTATACATGAATGAGAATTGATGTTATTTGCTCATAGCATGGATAGTAACATTACAGTTCAGAAAAAACACACCTCAAGTTATATAGAATATCCAAAGTTATATCAGTCAGTAGGTACCAATTATGCATAATATTTTATTAAGAATATGGATAGATTAGATAAACAATCTCTAAATCAAATGAAATTTATGAATGACAACTTGATTTTAGCGTCTTATGCGCTGATACAATTTGGACATCTTTGATACGACAAGGACATGTTATAAGTCTAGAAGAGCATCTGACAGGTATCCAACAAGTATTTATCAAGTGCTTCAATGCTTGGATACATGTATGTTTCCACAATGAGTATGTGTGCAATGTAGATCCTTAGCACTACTTTTCCACCAAAAAGGAAGAAACATTTTATTTGCCAAAGTGTAACTCCTCGTTCACTTTATTGACCAAATTCGAGTTTGTTGGATTTAACAGCTTGCAATGATGATATGATCTAGAATAATGTACGTATGATTGGAAGCAAGGAATGGAAATTTAGTACGATGAAGTTCTCATAGCATTGTGAATCAATTAAATCGAAAAAAGCTAACATGTAATTTCCCAATGTGCACTTGCTCAGTGCTTCCCTTCTTTCACTTTATTGGCCAAATTTGAATTTACTAGATTCAACAGAGGGACCAAAGAACATTAATTAATGATTTGCAATGATATCAAAATCGAAAAGGTAAGTTTTCCTCTCTCCCCTTTTTATTTACTTACACTATCAGACAATTAATGGGAATCTAGTAAATGGAAGTTCTCAAAGCATTGTGATTGGATTAAATTTTTATTTTATTTAAAAAAGTCAACATCTAATTTCCCTACGTACAATTGCTCAGTACTTCCCTTTTTTTTACTATATTGACCAAATTTAAATATGTTCGATTCAACAGAGCCAAGATCCAAAGAATATTACTTAACGATTTGCAATGAAAATATGATCTAAAAGGTTTTGAGATTTCATCTCGCTCCTTTTTAGTTTTCTTGCGTTATCGGGCAATGAATATGAATTTAGTAAGGAAACGTTATCAAAGAATTGCGATTGGATGAAACTAGGGCTGGATTAACATTTAATTTCCCAAAGTGCCTTTGCTTGGCACTCCCTTCTTATCTTCATTGGACAGATTTGAATGTGTTAGCTTCAACAAAAGAAAGATCCAAAGAATGTTACTTAGGACATTAACATTTTGCCATGATAATCATAAAATGATCTAAAAGTCTCTCCAAAGAATGTTACTTAGGAAATTAACATTTTGCAGTGATAATCATAATATGATCATAAAATGATTTGATAATCATATTATGATCTAAAAGTCTCTCTCTCTCTCTCTCTCTCTCTCTCTCTCTCTCTCTCTCTCTCTCTCTCTCTCTCTCTCTCTCTCTCTCTCTCAATATTACAGGAAATTAACATTTTGCAGTGATAATCATAATATGATCTTTGCAGTGATAATCATACTATGATCTAAAAGTCTCTCTCTCTCTCTCTCTCTCTCTCTCTCTCTCTCTCTCTCTCTCTCTAAATTTTATCTAACGGCGCAATGAATGGTAATCTAGTAAACCAAAGTTCTCAAATAATCAGGATTGATGATCGTACACACACACACTCTCACTCTCTCTCTCTCTCTCTCTCTCTCTCTCTCTCTCTAAATTTTATCTAACAACGCAATGAATGGTAATCTAGTAACCCAAAGTTCTCAAATAATCAGGATTGACAATCATACTTCCTTCCTTGTATGCATTGGAACATCCTAAACAAAATAAAAGAATTCACGGCAGGGATTACAAGCAAGATATACATGATTCCCCAAACTTTAGCGGCCACTATCGAAACAATGCATATAATTAAATTAGTGGATGAGAAAGATGCAACATAAAAATTACAAGTAAAAGATTCAAGATAGTGATCCAACATTTCCCTTCTTCTCATTTGGTCAAAACAATGCATTACAAGCATTCTAATTAAAAATAGCATTTCATGACAAATATTACAAGATCTATAATCTACAACCCCCTCCATCCCCATCCCATTAAATTTATGCCTCTATTATTGGACAAATAGAATCTCATGGAATATCATTGCATTGGCCTTTTTGACCAATCCCTAAACGTAAAAGAATCGAAAGTTTATCACATCCATACCTCAAATGATCCACTCGTCCATAAATTCATCCAATTCACCCTCTCGCCGGCTTTTGAAGCACTGCCGAGAGAAACAGCTGTGCCTTCCCCTTCCCAGATGCATCCGGCCTCTCCCCCACCACCCACTTGAGCTTCTTATACCCAAGCCTCTCGATCAACCTTGTGACCATCCTCTTCTTCTCATCATCCACACACAAATAGTTATCCAACCAAAACAGCCCACCAGCTCTCAACACCCTATCAACATCAAACATCAAGAACTCCATCGCCTCGGGCTTCCCCAATCCCATCCCCTCTGCTCCTCCCTCGTCCAGCCCCTTTATAGTATGCACCAAATCAAACACCCCATCATAAAACGAGAACCTCATCGCCGAACTCATCATCAAAGGGAAACCCCCTCGGCCGACAATCCCTTCGAGATTCTCACTCAAGTGAGTTGCACTCACGATTGTCACATTCCGCCCGGCCATCACTGCCGCAAACTCCCCGTCGGCGCTGCTCCCGAAATCGAAACCGATCCTGATCCCTCCGCCACCGAGCGCCAGCACGTCGTCGGCCAAGAAGTCATTTTTCCCTCTGGGATTGGTCCAAGATTGGATTTTGACGCCGACCCGACCGGGATTAGTGCGTGGTTTGGGCCTCGAGAGGCATCGCCGGCGTGGGAGAGGCTCGCATCCTTTTGAAATCAGCTTCTGGGGCAAATGAGAGTCGGCGACGGGGCAAGGAGAGTAGGGCTTGTAGTTGGCGAACTGGGCCAAGAGGTCTGGGGATTTTGAGCAGGAGTGAGCGACGGAGGAGATCATCTCGGTGATGCCGGACCTGGAGTCCTTGCCAAGAGGGAGGATGTGGCGGGAGAGGAAGAGCTTGAGCTCCGGCGGGAGTTTGGGGGAAGTTGGATCGATGGTGGAGTATCCCGCGAGGTCGCGCTCGATCTGGTGGAGCTTGTGCTCGGAGATCTCGATCTCGCGGAGGATTGACGAGATGTGCTGAGAGAGGACGGACGAGATGTTAGCGGCGCCGTCGTTGTTGTTGTTGGCGAGATTGTTTGGGGCTGATGTGAAGGCGTAGAAGGCGAACAGGTTGGTGGCGAGGACGGAGGAGAGCATGAGGAGGTGGAGGAGGGAGGAACAGACGGTGGATCGCCGGAAGCGGGCGGTGCCGTCGCCGATCTTGAGGGAGACGGAGCCCATGACGAGAGATTGAGATTGAAGAAGGTGACGGGATTCGAGCGGGAAGTGAGTTCGGGAAGGTCTGTTGAGTGTCGACTGTGCAGCGTGAGATTTGGGGGAGTGCTTTTTTCCGGGGAGACGAACTTATTGCGGTTTTCTGCTGCTAATTGCCGCTGTTTGAGGATTTTGTATTTAGACCCCTGAAATAATGAAATTTAGCATTTCTTACATATTACATAAAACATTTTGCTAAATCATCTTTAAATAACTTTTTGTGCAAAATAAAGACGATAGAATTGATGAGAATCAAAACATAAAAATGCTATTATGCCACAGCTTCTCTTAAGCAATCAACTCATGTATCACCTGCTCACTGTAAAATCTAAACCATTGATTATGGATAATTAAAATACCGGAATCGCTTTTTCCTATGGAGATGCATAGCATCTTATCTACTTGCAATTGTTTAGTTTTTAGGATATGTCTTCATTGCACATAGAATTGCCGATAATAACATGCAAATTGTAGACGCAAATTCAATATTTGTAAGGTCCTATCTGCGTAAACACTCTCCGTTTTATCGGATAATCACAGAATCTCGTGTTATAATGTCCCGTCGGAACGGTGTGACACAAAGCTAGATTCCGCGAGATGGGCAACACGAAAAGACCCTCATAATCGGATTGCTCGTGGGTGCTGGACAACTAAAAAGGCACATGTAGGCACATTTGCGTCATTGATCTGTTGATCTTGACTTCACGGTGGAAAACAAGAGAAAAGGAGGCGAGAGCCGGACCCCTAAGCTCAGATCGCGTTTTGATTAATTTTTTTAATTAATTACATATATGCTATTTGTAAACGGCTCATCTAACGCACCCCGCCCCCTGTGAATTGGGTCCCACGCCCAAATTATTGCGGGTTGACACGATTCATCGATTAGTGCGGGTTTTAAGCCGGTTTATGCTTCCTCGCCCGATTCGGCTCTCACCCTAACCCGATCCGTTAACGGCCTGATTAGTTTTATAGTACAACTCCCTAAAGCAACAACTTGGGGATTATTGTTCAGTGATAAAAAATTATTTACCGTAACAAAAGAAAAAGCATTTCCGTTGCCGGGATTTGAACCCGGGTCGCCTGGGTGAAAGCCAGGTATCCTAACCGGACTGGACGACAACGGAATGAGAACTACTTATTCAACAAAAAGTTTTAATCCATATAAAGCTCTGGCAGCTCTTGGAGAAATATTGTGGCAAGCCTTTGCATCCATGAGAGACCAATGGATCGGTGTCGTTTAAGTGATGGGATGACCGTGAGAACGAAAGGATACTCGAAAGAGTCATCCTTCTCGATCGGCTAGCCACAGATTGGCTGGGATGGTAAAGGATGGATCTCTGTCAGAAACGACTCCATCGATGTATTTTGGCTTATACAATGTCGTCCAAGAGATTCTACCATCTTGCTCGTTAGGGTCGGTTTCTTTGCGTTGCTTTGAGGGGGTAGAAAGTGGAAAATATCTCCTATTTTCCGTCGCTTCGTTTTCTATTCACGCATTTTCTCTCGCCCTTTTCTCGAGTCTGTTCCTTTCGATGACTTTTGCTGTGATTCCTCCGTCCCTGACTTCGCCGACGTGGAGGGGCAAAATCCATCAATTGAATTCCGCGGATTTCACGGTGATTTCAGCTTGAGTCCTCGATTTTGGGCCTTACGCGTTCAGCTCACCCATCATCTCCCCTTCCATTTTCGCGGGAGCCATTTTCTGCCAAATCCCCTTGCTCCGGCGGGATTTCCCGACGATCTTGGTTACCGACGCTGATTCCTTGGTCGAATCTGCATCGGAGTGCCAAATTTGTTCCATTGCCACTCCATCAAAGCTCTGTCCAAAACCCTAGGCTGCATTGGGAGTTTCCCGTCGATCTAGGTTGCCGACGGTGTACCCATTGTCAGAGCTGCCTCGGGTGTGCCTCGATTGACGTGGACAGACGAGTCGAGGGGGGAATCGGCAGGATCGGTGAGCTTAGGTTGGATTCTTTTTCTGCGATTTGCTCGACGATGTATAATTTCTGACTCTATAATTTTAATTTTGTATTGTTCTCTTGCTGCCATGGGTTCCTGACTGCCATGTGTTATTATGTTGGGTTAATTTTAATTTTAATTTTGCCTCGGTTCATGACTGCCATGGGTTCTTGCAATGGTCTCTTGCTGTGACTGGGTTCATGCTGATAGGGTTCATATTTGTGTGGTTTAGGCCCTATGCAGTTCTTATGATGTGAATTTGATGTGATTGGGATCATGCATGCTTTGTAGTTTGCATGCGAGTGAATCGTAGCCGTTACAAATGCATTATTGAATAATTTGCATGTGAGCGTAGTATGGATTCGATAGTTTGCAGTTACACATTCAAGCTCAGAAAATGAAACACATGCAAGCTCCAAATGGTGCTCCACTTATAGACACCATATTAGTGGTGTTTCTGTAATTCATAATGCTAGACGTTTGGAGTGATTGATGAAGGATATGACGTGTGCATTATTTCAAATAGCCTAATGATGTAAAATTAAAAATGAATTAGGTTGGCTTGGCTTTGCAACTGTCATACATGCTGGATGGCTTGCTCGATGATTCCTTTTATTCCCTAATTTGTTTTCTAAAGTGATGGAGATCATATGCAATGAAAGGGATTTTTTTGAATGTTTTTACATCAAGTCGATTTCATGTTAAATTTTCAAATTTTAAATCTTTTTTATATCTGTTTCATTCTGCCCTTGTTTACTTGAGTACAATAGGCGATTGGAATTTTTTTATGAAGTGGGGGTTTTCACTTGATTTATGACGGATGATTTTTGGGTTGAAATGGAAGGAGCAATGGCAAAGCAACCAGTTGTGAAACTGATTAAACATATATACTGTGGGCTAATTTTTTGGATATGCACAATTATTTATGAAATGTGTTTTTCATATATTTATATGTTATGGATTTAATTGATAGTGGATATCAAAGGGTTTATTTCTCCCATGCCATAAGTTATATAGGATACTGGATAGCGACGGGTTTCCTTTTCCCATGCCCTACTTTATGGTAATATCATATGTCAGTCATCACTTACGTGTTATGTTATGTTTGATGCGAATAAGGTGGACATGGATATACAAAGAGACCATTCGGCTTGTGAGTTATGTACCTTTGCCTCGACGGCAATAATGTTTGTCCTATTAGCATTACAACTTCACAAATCTGGTAGGGCCGACCCTATACCCATAGAGCCCTTAGATATGCGAGAGCTGGATAGAAAATTCCACATGCGGAGAATTTTGTATGGGTCTGACAGTAGTTGTTTGCACTACTTACAAATGCGTAGACATGCTTTCATGAATCTTGCATCATTAATTCGACATCGTGGTCTTCTCAAGGACACTATTCATGTCTCCATAGATGAGCAGGTGGCCATATTCCTCCATATTGTAGGGCAATAGAGTCATGCAAGTGGATATTATAAAGGGAGGGGGGATAGTTATCCGGTATTTTAACAAAGTTATGGCGGGAGTGTGTTCACTTCGGGATATGTTCATGAAGCAAGCTCCTAATGAGACGTCAACAGAGATAGTCAATCATCCTAATTCGTTTCCATTTTTAAGGTTTGTGTGATTATCTGTATATGTGTCAGTATAATAAGTATCTGTAAATGACCCTGCGATGCTACACACACACACACACACACATACACACACACACACACACTAGAGGGGGCGAATAGTGTAATTGCAAGCACATCGCTTAATTAAAAGTTACTGAAATTAAAGCACAATAAGCAACGGAATTTAAATAGAGTGCTCAACAACAACAATCGCAAACACAATGATTTTACCATGGTTCCCCAAAACTTGGGTACGTCTAGCCACACCAGTATTCACTATAATTCCCACACAGAGAAGTGAATACAATCTCACACAGAGATACCTCACACAGAGAATTTAGGATTTCCACAAAGAGATATCCTCACACACACACAAAGAGACCTCACACAGAGGATTTGTTCTCTCACACAGAAAGAACCAAAATCTCACAAAGAGAGTAACTCCCACAAAGAGAGTAACTAATTCCCACGAAGAGAATTAGGGTTTCAAACAAAAACAAAACGAAACAACACTTACATATGCATTGATATGATCATACCAATGTGAAGAAGAAGGCATGCAAGTGAATGACCAAGTGCTTGAGTTGAGGCTTTGATTGCACTTGATGATCTTTCTCTCTTCTAGGAATGAATCCTAACACTTCTCACTTGAGTGTATGAAATGAAGAGAAGAAAGATGTTCTCCAAGAAAAGGAATGAGATTAAAATCCATTGGAGAAATTCCCTAGAGCGTAGATGCTATAGCACAAGATTGAAGCTCTAATGAGGGAATGGGAGAGATAGGAGTGGCTATTGATTCTCAAAGATATTCAATAATAACCAAGAGTTTAAATGAACTAAGCCATCTCCTATATATAGGAAGCCCAAAGGAACCCATAAAACCAGTCAAAACCCCAAAGGGAAGAAATATGCAACTGCTAGATTTTGGCAGTTAATGGCACAGACAGTCGACTGATGAACAAATGATACTCGACTGTTCAACGGCTAGAAAAATCCCGATGGCTATAATCTGAGCCATGACATGCGACTGTAGAAGACTACACAGGCGACTGTAAAACATACAGTCGACTGTATATCCTTCATCAGGCGACTACTGCAGGGATGGAAGAAAAACAGAGAGATGCATATTTCGCACTTACGCCTTTCAGACGACTGATGGCCATTTCACAGGCGACTGTAAATATACAGGCGACTGTAAAAACTTCATCAGGCGACTGTCTTGCAAATTGGAATGAAGCCCAGAAAATGAAAGAAGCACACAATCGACTGTCGACCAATTCACATGCAACTGTAGAAACACAGACGACTGTAAATTGAACAGCAGTCGACAGATGCGAAAAGCTCAAAAAGAGTCAATAAAAGGTTGACTTGTGCTATACACCACAGTCGACTGTAGAAGGCTCGACAGGCAACTGGAATCACCCAGTCGACTGTAAAACCTTCATCAGGCGGCTGTTGGAGAGCCAGAGACTCCAAATGAGTCTTTGGGCTAGATGAACCTATTGGGTTGGATTCTATGATAATCCTAAGACTGACTAAGTTGGTTAAATGCATATGCATGAAAGTATGACCATCTATCAAGGCATTACAATAATCCTAGACTCAAAAGAGAAATGCAAGTAATTGAAATTACATGGATTACATATTGCATCTCATAGAGTCTAAGTCTTCAAGCTCAAGATACCTTGATGCTCTCCATCATCTCCAAGATTTGGCATTCCTTGATGAGCTTCCCTTCATCCAGCTCCAAGCTTTGGCAATGCTCCTATAGATGTCCATCCATCATCATGCTCCAAGCTTTAGCTTCATTAGATGATCTTTATGACTTCATCCAAGCTTGAGCACACCATCACTCTTGGAGGTCTTTAAGATATCCCTTGTAATATTCTCCAAGCATTATGCTTTGTCTCATCAACATATAATCATTAAGATAAACTGAGACTAAAACATAAGATTGATTGATCATCATCAAAACAACGTTAGTCTTGAACCCTAGAACTAATAGTATCATTATGGTGATTGCAAATTGGGCTCATTAATTACGTTGTAGGATTGCATTGGTCTCATTGATGGGACGCACATAAATGTCATGCTCCAAGCCAGGCTCCTACCCCGCTTTAGAGATCGTAAAGGGGTTACGGAAAATGTGCTAGCAGCTGTTACTCCAAATAAAAGTTTCATATACGTAATGGCCGGGTGGAAAGGATCCGCAAATGATTTTAGGGTCCTGAAAGTTGCCTTGTCTTTATCCCCCCGATATGGGGTTGCGAGTGTATGAAGGTAATATGCATCATTTTACCTAAAAACTATGTATACGTCTCTAAGAAAGCGATGGATCATAAACTGAGTTTATTTTTTCGAATGTAGGTAAATATTACCTTTACGATGTTGGATATACTACAATGTCCGGTTTCATATCTCCATACAAGGCCGTTAAATACCATCTGAAGGACCATACTGATCGGGTTACTTGAACTGAAAAGAACTATTCCACCTACGACATTCTACCTTAAGATCAAAGATCGTGTCGACATTTTGTATCCTAAAGAACAAGTTTAAAATTTTGTCTGCCAAGCCTCACTACCAATTCAATAGTCAGGTCGATACCGTCCTAGCTTGCACTGTTTTGCATAATTACATCCAAATAGCATATCCTCTTGACCCCCAACTAAATGAAGATGGCGTGGGTTTGAGGAGGATGTCGATTTTATTGATGAGCATGATGACGATGTTATGGATCTTTCCAACAGTTGCCCGTTCATGAACAAATTGAACAAATGGATCAATGGAAACTGTGCATGAAGCAGATAGCTTGGGAAATGTGGGTGGACTAAATAATAACGGGAACACTGTATAACATGAGCTATGAGGGGGTTGTTTTATACTTTGCATATTCATTTTGAACATTTTAACCATGTATCTTGAGTATTACATTATGTTTGCTATGTTGCGTATGACAATTGGTGCATGATTTGTCTTAGTCATTAACTGCATTAAAATCAGCAGTTTAATTCTGCAGTTTTCTACACCCTGCATTATAGTATCTTTTTCTATGGTGGTTGGATGTTATTATCCCAAATTTTGCATTTTCAATTTCATATTATTGATTTCGTAGGGATGGAAGGGTCATCCAATTCAGGGCAGGGGGTGTTCCATTCCGGGACGGTAGTGATCCCATGCAACCATTGTATGACACTGTATATGGGACACAATGTGGAGATGCAGAAAGACAGATGGATCCCCGTATCAACCGACTTATGCCTAGGAGGATGCCTAATATGCAATTCCTCATGCATGGCTTCCTAGGAGGTGGACCTGGTATGGCATATCCACAATATGCCAATTTCAGCATGCCAATGCCAATGCCCATGGCAATGCCCTTGCCGAGTGGACCTGGGTATATGAATGTGCTCCAAGGGGGGGGAATCCCTACTTTCAGAAGCCCCTTGTCGCAAGGTGCATTCGTTATGCCGCACCAAGTGGGAATGAGCAAACACCCGTCAGTGACTCATCTATGAAGTCGAGCCAGCGTATCGAGGAGGTCGATGGGTCGGTGTCAAGTCCTAGGAAAAAGTCCAAGCAACCATTCACGTCTTCCCAACACAACAAATTGCGGAAGACTAAGTATGATGAGACACTTAGTCCTTTCCTTACAGAACTTGCACGGTAGGGGCATAAAGTAGATAAGACTTTTAAAGGGACTGCATTCAATGTTGCTGCTGCACACATCAATAACATTCATAGGATGAACTTCACAAGTGGGAATGTCAAAATTTGCATGAAAGCATTGAAGAAACGTCTCAAATATGTGTATGAGTGCAAGGACATGAGCGGGGCTAGATGGTGTGCTGAGAAGAAGATCATTGAACTTGATCCTGAAACATATGCAACCTGGGCCGCGGTATTTACTTCTATCTACATTATAGGATAGCTGCTAATAAATTAAATATAGTTATGAATAAACATGATCATAATTGCTCTTCTAATCGTTCAGGCAAGCCATAGGAAGCGAGCGTATGTGAACCATCTCATACCATGGTTTGACGATCTTATGGTCATCATAGGGGATGACTCTGCAAAGGGGGATTTTAGTAAGTTGGTGTACGACAACTTTGGAGAAGCAAGTCCTGAACCGACACATATTCCTTCTCTAAGCCAATATGCACCGCAGGACATCTCCCACAATGCGTCGACGGGTCATTGTCCAAGAGGGACAAGCCATGCTATCACACCCTCGTTGGGGAAAAAGAAACAGCGTAGACAGGCTAGGAGGGATGATCCCGACGTCATATGGGAAATAGCTGATAATGTTAAAGAGGCTGCAGATGCGATAAGGAGCGCATACTCTCACTGGACGAAACGCTTGCTCAACGTGTGTACGAGTTTACAAAGTATGTGACCGACCTCTTGTTGAAGTCATTTAAGGACTTAAGCATGGATGAGATGGAAGCTCGGTGATTATTGGCAGCACCACATTCGGGTAGGAAGCTTATGCTTGATGCTTTAATTGATGATATGGATAGGGAGTTGCGAGCTGTATGATATGAAAAAGGATATGAAAAGGCCTGAGATGACGCTAGGTGGGGAGGTTGGCTTTTTGGTGGGTTGGGGATGGTTTTTATGGTGGGTTATGGATGGTTTTGAGGTGGGTTCGGGCTGTTTCTATGGGAATGTCTTTTTGTTATTGTTAATGTTACCACACGATCTCTATGTTTTAAATCTATGTGTTTGAGCATGAATGTGCTCCAGTTTCTGTTTTTGGATGTGTTGCATTTTCTGTGCTCGGATGCGTTTCAGTTTATGAGCTTGGATGTGTTTCGGTTTTTGAGCTTTAATGTGTTTCTGTTTCTGGGATTGATAGTGTTGCATTTTCTGGGCTTGGATGTGTTTCAGTATATGAGTTTGGATGTGTTTCAGTTTTTGAGCTTTAATGTGTTTCAGTTTCTGGGCTTGGTAGTGTTGCATTTTCTGGGCTTGGATGTGTTTCAGTATCTGAGGTTGGATGTGTTTCAGTTTTTTAGGTTTAATGTGCTTCAGTTTTTGGGCTTGAATGTGGTGCATTTTCTGGGCTTGGATTAGTTTCAGTTTCTGAGCTTGGATGTGGTTCAGTTTTGGGCTTGAATGTGGTTCAGTTTCTGTTCTTGGAAGTGTTGCATTTTCTGGGCTTGGATGTGTTTCAGTTTTTCGGCTTGGATGTGTTGCAGTTTTTGAGCTTTAATGTGTTTCAGTTTCTGTTTTTGGATGTATTGCATTTTCTGTGCTTGGATGTGTTTCACTTTATGAGCTTGGATGGGTTTCAGTTTTTGAGCTTTAATGTATTTCGGTATCTGGGCTTGGTAGTGTTGCATTTTCCGGGCTTGGATGTGTTTCAGTTTTTGAGGTTGAATGTGTTTCAGTTTCAGTTTTTGGATGTGTTGCATTTTCTGTGCTTGGATGTGTTTCAGTTTATGAGCTTGGATGGGATTCAGTTTTTGAGCTTTAATGTGTTTCGGTATCTGGGCTTGGTAGTGTTGCATTTTCTGGGCTTGGATGTGTTTCAGTTTTTTAGCTTGAATGTGGTTTAGTTTCTGGGCATGGATGTTTTGCTTTTTCTGGGCTTGGATATGTTTCAGTTTCTGATCTTGGGTGTGTTTCATTTTTTGAGCTTTATTGTGTTTTAGTTTCTTGGCTTGGTCGTGTTGCATTTTCTGGGCTTGGATGTGTTTCAGTTTCTGGGGTTGGATGTGTTTCAGTTACTAAGCTGGGATATGTTTTAGTTTTTGAGCTAGAATGTGTTTCAGTTTCTAG